>VZTE01002465.1:311391-474147 GCA_013397775.1 Eulacestoma nigropectus
GCTACCCCCGGCCCCCGCCCGCCGCGCGCCCGCCATGAGCCCGCGCCCGCCGGCCTGAGGCGCCGCCGGTGCCGGAGTGCTCCGCCAAGATGGCGTGTGTGCTGGAGGCGCCGCTCCGCATGAGCGTCCTCTCGGTGAGTGCCGCGGGCTGGGCCCTGCCTGACCTTGGCCCCCGCCGGGCCCCGCTGTCCGGGGGACACGGGCGCCGGGAGTGGCCGTGGGGGCTGCGCCAGGAGCGGGAGCGGGGGCGGTGCGGGCGACGGGGCCGCGCTCCTTCCTCCTGCCCCCCGCGCCGCAACTTCTCCCGGTGCGGGTTTTCCCTCTGCGAGGAGCCCGTTCCGCGGCTGCGGAGGCACCGGCGCTCTGGACGCGTTGTTCGCTGCTGACACGGCTCGGGCTCGCCGGCCCCGGCCAGTGGCTGCTCGGCACGCGGAGGGCCCTCGTGCTGCCGGCGCTGCCCTTCCTTGGGGGCTGCGGAGCAGGGCAGGGGCTCCCAGGTGCGCTCGCAGCCCGCTCCGGAGCGGGGGCCGTTCCGGTGCCGGAACCGGGGCTCTCATCCTCGCGGCGTCCCGGCTCCTGCGGCAGGGAGGAGCCGCCGTGCTGCGGGAGCCTCTGACAGCCACCTTCCCTTCCCCGGGGACGGCCCAGGGCGCACAGCGGTGCTGCTGCATCGCACGGGTGCTGGGAGTAGCGATGCAAAAGGTGCAGCCCGGGTGCTGCGGCAAGAGCTGAGGGTTGGCGCTTTTCCTTCTGTTCCCTGAAAAATTCGTGTTGGTTAAGAGATCCGTGAAACTGATTATGTCGATAAATTCTTTTTTGGGGGACTGCCTGCATATGAATGCCCTTTTACATGTTGCAGACCTCATAGCTGATGAGGTGGAAGCCAGGATATTTTAGAAACAGAAAGCCGTGGGATCTTTGAAGTCTAGAAGAGTTCTATATGTAAATACGTAGGTCAGATAGCTAAAAGTCTATTGCAGTTCTCAAAAATACTGTCTTTGCTTACACGGTGGAAGTGTATCTGTAGGATTTACATGGCATAATTTAATAGTGTTCCTGGAGACAAAGGAGCCCTGCTGCCTCTAGATGATTCTTCTCTGTGATGTGCGACCACAGGCAAGAAGCTGCTGGTGCCTCTTGACATCGGGGTGGGAAAGCAGGAGTAGACAGCCCCAGAGCAGATATTTGCTAAAGCAAGGAAGAGTTTTCAATTCCCTTAGAGCTTCTCTCAAGGAAAACTCATAAGGAAAAAAAAATGGCCAAAGCTTAATGGAAGGAGAGCTGGCGAAAAGAAAAAAAGAAGGTGAGATAATGGAAACACACCCTGGCACGTTTTCGTGAGAACCTGGAGGGAAAATTCCCTTTCCCACCCTTGTATTTTGGAATGCTTGCCATCTCCGACTTTGGATCTTCTCAAAAGGAATAACAAATCAGTGGTGCATAAGTGTGTAGCTTACAAGCATGGTCCTGTTGCCGAGAAGAGAATTTGCTTTGTCTTACACAGCACTATGGGAATGTTGTGGGGAATACTGTGCTGCTGTCCCATTGGAGGTGTCTGGCGCAGGCTCTGAAATGTAGGTATGTTGTGACAAAGTAAGTTACAGAAGAATGTCTTGTTAGGAGCTTCCTTCTTTTGGAGAGCTTGTTTGTGGGTATGGTTCTTGAGCAACATAAACTGCTCTTGGAAACTTTTTCTTCCAGGAATTCATTTTTATTCTATATAGTAATTAAACGTAATAAAATTGCGATTCAAGGCAGTGCTGATAACTGCAGTTCATAAACAGCTCTCTGTTAACTTGCTTTGACACTTACCATGTTGTTATCTATGTTATGCACATCATCTTCTCTAGATTACACTTGAACACAGGGTTATCTTTGTGTGATGTTGTCCAGCAGTAACACACTGTACATTTAAATTTAATTCTGTGGGTTGTCCTGCCTCTTGCCTGGGAGGTTTTGTAGACTTGCTGCTGCATAAGCCATTGTATGAATTGATATAAACTATTGCAATTATTTGTTCTCTCTCTGCAGGAGGTCACAGCCAGTAGCCGCCACTATATCGATAGATTGTTTGACCTCGATCCCCAAAAAGTCCTGCAAGGTGTCATGTAAGTCATTGAAACACTCTTGTGCTCTTGCTTGTGCATAGGCCAGGTGTACTTGATCTCACTAGAGTGATAGGTCAAGGGCAAGAAACTCTTCCTATGTTTTTTTTGAGAAATGTAGTTGGCAAATCTTAATACAAGTATGTCAGTATTGATATAGAGATAGTATTGATGTAGACTCTCACTCTGTAGTGCATATGGTTCATAACACAGCCTCCCAGTTGCCAGAAATGAGGTTAAACATTCTGTGAGCACTGAAATTTTTTTCAGATATATTTTTGCCTTTTGGCCGCATTTTGCTTCTCTTCCAGGTCTGTTGAGACTCTTTTCTCTTACTGCACTGCCAAGGCAGTGTACCTGCCTCTTACTCCTTGCCCTGCTGCCATGCCTGCATGTTGGCTTTGACTTTTTTAGTGCTTGCCTCCTGTCTCCCCATGGGAACTGCAAGCTGCAAGAGAATGCTTCCACAGAACTGAATTTGGATGCAAGTTATATTTCAGTGCTTCTGTTTCATGCCAGCGGTCAGGGTAGTGACTGAGAGAGTGAGTCAAGGAGCAGGAGTGAAACTGCTGCAAAGCTCTGGTTGTTCCCTTGCTGTCCTTCAGCCATGAGCTTTCCAGTAGAATCACTTTTCCAGCAAAATGGCAAACGAGACCTTGCCCAGGACTGACTGTGGTGGTGAAACCAGACCTTTTTGGGCTTACCAGTAGCTTGCTGGCTGTGGCTGTCTAGTAAAACACCAGGAGAAATCAGAGGAACAAGTGGATCAAAAGGCCAAGAATGTTGGTTGTGTTGCTCAGCGCGACCTGAGGTGTTTCCCAGTAGCTGATGAAAACAGTTATTCCAGGTGTCTAGGGGCAACATGTCAGTGTCCCTGTAAAATACATGAAGAACCCAAAACTGTCCTGGAAGCTTTCTTGGTTGGAATACCCCCTTACCTGTATAAGAACTTCTGATACCCCGCTGTAACAATGTACAGGTTCTTAACTCTGCTTAGAGGGATCTGGTTTGGCTTCCACCCCTTGGCCTTTGTAATCCCCTCCTCATAAGGGTGGTTGGGTGGTCCTGGGGAAGGATGTGTCTCATCCAGTGTGCCAGTGGGGTGACTGAGCCCCGCTTTTCTCCCTGGCAGATGCTCTGAGCCATGGCTGGTGCTCCGTCTCTGCTCTCTTTCCTTTTCAAAGGACTGGAGCCCACAACCCCTGGTAATCCCTTCCCTGTTTTTTGATATGTTACTCATCTTTTGAAGTATAACTGATCTCCCAGAAACAGGAGTTTTAGGCAGCATCTTTGTCTTGGATAACATCTGAATTTCTTCATCTTCTCTATGGGTGTCAGTGGATTCTATGCTGAGATCCTTTTCTTATATCTAAAGACAAGAAAATACCAATTTATTTCACGATATTTCTCACAGGGCAGATTTGGATGGTAAAGCTGTATTTGTGATGCTCTGGCTGAAATCTTAATTGTGAGAGTATCTACTGACTCTGATCCAGTCCTATGTGGCAGATGTGTTGTTTTTGAAATACTGGTGGGTGGGTGTGTGACAGTCCAATTTAGAAAAATTGATATAAAAGATAGAATAAGAATATAAAATAATATAAAAATGTATATAAAAGATGGAATTTAGAGTAGTGTATATATATAAAAAATTTCAGTCAGTCCAGGATTCTTTTTGGGTAGAAAAATACTGCTTTATCCTTCTTTATTTGATTTCAGGGTATATGCAGAAGTATTGAAGTTGGAATGAACTGGTATTTGGGGTGGGCTAGGAAAGGATTAAAGTTTTTCCAGAAGTGCCTGTCAGAAGCTTTACCAGATATGCTGCATCCTTTGCAGAAAATCTTTGTTTCCTAAGATGTGCTGTTTGTTCTCTGCATCCTGGCTGGAAATACTGATGACCTAGATTTTTATTTTGATTGATGGAACTGTATGAATATCAAGGATCAGAAAATGGGCTGTTGTAAGAGGCTTTGTTTCTGCAGATTGTCTTCAGTTACAATAGTCATGTTTTTCGTATGCTTGAATGAATAACTTGGGCTTGGGGCTTTTTTTCATTGCGTCCTTGTAATTTTAATGAAACCCAACTTCTGAATGAGCTTTGATAAAGGTAAAATGTACCTAAATGCTTCTTGAACTTGAAAATCATGCCAGTCCAGTTTTCATCTTGTAACTTGAGAAAGCTTTAATTACATATTCTGAAAGCATTTAAATGATTAAAATCTTTTTTTTTGCTTGCTTTCCCATGAATTTTCAGAGAGGTGGTGTTTAGAGTTTTCCTTGTCCAGACAATAAAGCTTTACCTGGTTAGGAGCTTTTTTATTTTCCTTCTACTGGGAAAACAGAAATGATTTCCTTGTTGTCCAGTACTGCTGCATGTGTGTCTATTGATCTTATTTCAAAGTGCCAGGTTTCCTGCAGAACTTCTTTTCACATTGTTTCTGTCCTGCTCATCTGGGTATTGATAGTGGGTAGGAAGGGGAGAATTGTGAGTACCTGCCACTAAATCCTGAATTTCTGTTCAGGATTTGAAAAGTTGAGATGACTGCTGCCTTTTTTACTCTACCTGGTAGTGAACTAAAGTGTTCAAAGCCGATCTCCATACTCACATCTGTGTGGCAGTGTGTGTATTTACCTTCTACTTACCGTCTTTGTGGATGAGCAAGGTTAATATAGTAGTTCCCTTCTGTAAACATGAACTCTACTCTACTCTTGTGGCCATGCTTATGCTTGAAAGGTCTTTACAGGTTTGCTTTGTGTCTCCTTAGGTGCTCCTGTGACCCTTTCTTCTTGCTGTTGTAGAGCTCAGGTTTTCTCCAGTATGCTCTGAGTGCATTCTGCAAGGTCAGCACTGATGTCAGGTGTGCAGCTCTCGAGTGCAGCTCGTGTTGGCAGCGCTTGCACTGCCTCAGATACTGCAGGGCATTAAATGCTGTGGTCTCTCAGAGGTTCTCTTCAATGTTTTGCTGTTATTGGAAGAGGAACAGAACAGAAGTGTCTCTGTAAATTTCTGTGTTTTTATGAGAGTTTCATTTGTCCCAAGGTGGTTGCTGCAACATCATCTTGTGCTTTGCAGAATTTATTTTTTTAAAAGCATTTCTGCATTGTGATCCTTAGACTGTCATTTGCTTTTCACCTGCTGTTAAGCTCAGGACCACATTGTTCAGATGCAAGACTGATATCTGTTTTTATCTTCTAATTTATTTGCTGGTTGGGGGCTTCTTTGAGAGACATTTTATCATGCTTACATTTAGCCTGGTGCCTTCCAAGTGGCAATCTATCATTTTATGGAGAGCTGTGTAATCCCACCTCAAGGCTGAGTTTAAAAGGAACATCCTTTCTGACAAGCCTGCCTTACTCAAGATCCCAACTGTTTCTCATCAGGCTGTTCCTCAGCAGTCAGAGAGTGTCACCCTTTAAGACTTGTAAATTACCATCTTTGTGGTGCACTGAGAATTCCTGTGCTGCTGCTGTTCCTGTCCTTTATGGCTAGCAGGAATTAGTAGACAAGCATTTTCCACCTCGCATGAGCATTTTATTTCTCAGCACAATGAAAGAAACATCCTATAGAAATGGCACATGGTCTTCACACAGTGTGTGTTTTGCATCCAACTTTTTTTATTTTTCTAGTTTGGGTCTATAATAAATGTTCCAGGCACATGTTTAGATGTCTGTGTAATAGTGTGCTGTGTTCTCAGCTATGGCTGTTGGAGGGATCATCAGTGCAATGTTCACACATGCCCACAGCAAAAACTCTGTGAAATAGGAGAGGCAACTTCATGAAGTGGGAAGAAAGGAAATTCCCATCTCAGTTCTAATGGAGCAACAGGTACCCCACTTCAGACAGTTGTGAAGAGGCTACTTCTGCTTCTTGTTCTTGTCTGTTAAACAAACCTTCTGTAACACTAAGCGATGAACAGCACTTGTTTCCGTATTTTGCATCCCAAACAGCTGCATCACATTTTCCATCTGTGGGCACTTCTGAACCTCAGTTTTCTGCAGGAGCTGATTTGGTTTTGTGCATATTCCCTTGGCCCTGTGGAAACAGTGCAGTCCTTAGAGGGTTGTTCCTGTCATAGTTTGCCCCTGTACATTTTTGGTCAATTCTGTTGTCTCCTAGACAGTACACTGCAGTAAATGCATATCCTGCATGAAACTTGGAGGTGTCATTGGCTAACAAGTGATGTAATTTTCTGAAGTGTTGTTTTTGTGCAGTGTCATTCGTGTGTTGAGGGAAGAGGCTCCTGAGTCCCTTGTTGGTGCTTCGTGAACTGCAGGATGGGCTCTTTGTGGCTTGGAGCTGGGAAGCTGCAGGATCTGACAGAAATTGGAGCAGATTTAGGTGGTGCTGGGAGCACTGCTCCATTTGTTGGGTTTTCCCTTTCGAGAGGTGAGCTGTGAAGGAAGGCTTTTCAGAGGGAGAGAAGGAACTGAAAGGCTTAAGCAATCTGAGGATTAAGTAGTGCTCTGTGAAGAGGGACGTTCAGTGCAGTGGTTTTTGTAGTCAGGTGGAAGGATGGTCTAGACAGAGGGAAGAGAGGGAGATGCACTTCAAGTGTGTTTCTGTCACAGAGAAAAAGTACTCTCACTTTTGTGCTTATTTCATAATGCAGTAAAAGATGCATATGCAGAATGGCTTTTTTTGGCAAGTAAGTTGTTACGTATTGTAACTCCTGGTCTAATATTTAGAGGTGGGCTAAACTTCAGGTGTACCTATGATATTTGGCCAGCAATCTTCAGCCTTGCAGGGATGTTTAATATTTCAAGCCTTGCAGTTACTGCTCTGAGCCTGTGAGAGAATGATGGTTATTGACTCTGTTTCACTGCTGCCTTTGAGATGGCTGTGAAGCCACTTTTCTCCAAAACCCCTCTGTTGATACCACCCTCAGCGTGGTGATGTTGTTGCTGTGATGGTTTCAGGCTCGGAGTCAGATGAGGGAGGAGAAACAGCCTCTGTCAGACTGGCTGATGGAGCTGGAGAGAATGGGGCGAGCGTTTGTCACAGGAGTCCTGAGGTGGGACTCAGTCACAGACCTCAAGCTGAGCACAGCTGAACACTACGTGACCATTCAGAGTTTACCTTCCTCTTATTAATCTGTTACACAAAGGCAGTGGCTGCCTGCAGGGGAGGGCATGAGCAGCAGGCAGCTGAGGGAGAAATAGTTCTGTCCTTTGGGGGTGTGGGGGATGTTGTCAAGACTGAACTCGGAGGTTGGGCCTGAGAGATGTGTGCCACAGAGCCAACAAGGCTGCTGAGTTTGTGTTTCTTTATATTTGGCATTAGAGTTTCTAGTTCTGAGCTGCCAGTTGACACTGATTGGAATCAGTATTAAAAAAAGTTGAATTTAGTAGCTTTCCAAAAGAAGCTCATTTTCCATTTGCAATATGGAACTTTTATGCTACTGCCCTGTAAAGGGTTGGCATTTCTAGTAACGTGCAAAGGACAGAACTCTGTTTCCCAATTCATTTGTGTACCAGATGATTCAGCTGACTTTAGTATGTATGCTGTGGTGCTGGTGCTGAACTGATGATGTCAGTTTTTGAGATACTTTTCTTTGGGGATTGTAGCAGGAAGGCTAGCTCATAGAATTACTTGCTAAAATATACTTCAGACAGGCATTATCTGAAATGTCCAGAAACTCCAGAGTGAAGGAGTTTATGGGCCTATAGATATTAGGGGATTTCTGTTCTAATGAGAAC
Source organism: Eulacestoma nigropectus (assembly GCA_013397775.1). Taxonomy (NCBI): domain Eukaryota; kingdom Metazoa; phylum Chordata; class Aves; order Passeriformes; genus Eulacestoma; species Eulacestoma nigropectus. The sequence goes on from VZTE01002465.1 coordinate 319,197, forward strand.
TTAGTAACACCCATTTGAAAAAAGGAACTTAGACATGACTAGGCTAGTACATCATCTTAGCTCTGATAGCTATTTGGAGATAAAAATCAGAGGTTTTACTTCATGTCAGAAGGACTTTAGATTATTATGATCTAATGGGTAGTAGCTATGTTAAATTAATAAGGTTTGGTGATCGCTGGCCTAAGGCGCAGTGGACAGTGTCAAACAATATTCCAAGCTCACGTCTAGAACAGCCAAGCATGTGCTGCAAGGCCATTTTAAGGTATTTTCCTGTCTTTAATGAAATGTAAAACTTCTCCAAGTGGATCACTTGTGGTGGGCGACATTCTGTAGATAAAGAGCGGTGGGCTTAAAATGGGACAAGGGACAAAAGTAACTTTAAATAAAGGGGCAGTGAATGAAGAATAGTGCAGTAAAAATGTAGTGTTACAGATATTTCTTGATTTAATGAAATTTCATTTAATTTTTGCTTAAGCTGTGGGATGCACTGCCAAATGCTGAAGGCAGTCCTTCATACTGGGAAGTGAAGTGTCCTGTGGGGGAGATAGAGACATTAAAAAAAAAGGTACCACAGTTACTTGTATTTGATGTTTTGGGTCATTCATGTGCAGCAGCAGTGGTGGAGCTGCTCTTTTCATGTGGTTTGGCTGTTTCGGGACAGTTGTGAAAGAAACGTTTTGCTGACCTGGTGTCACAGAGCAGGGATTTCCTGAGTGAGGATTTGTGAGAGTTCTGCTGAGCTGCAGCTGTTTTGCCCACATCTCTTTTGGGATAATTCTTTGCTGTTAGGACCTAGTGTGGTTAAATAGCAGAGATTGATGCTGAAATTGAAATGCTCATAACACAGAGCTCTCTCTAGCTATGGTTGGTGTGGTTTTGTTGGTTTCATTTTTTTGGTTTATAACGGTTACATAATAAAAGTTAGCTAAACTCCCAGCCTCCACTAATTTCAAGCACTTTAAATTTGGGTTACATTGTTTTTAAGGCTGAGTGAGGCAACTTGTTTATCCATTACTGATCTCATGCAACTTGTAGCACAATGTCCAGACTCAGTGCAAAGGATGAGGCAATAAAACGTGCTTGGGAGAGGTGGGAAAAGCAGCATCTCCCTTTTGTCAGTCCAGGTAGAGACTGGAAAGGAACTTGAGTTGAAACTGCAGCCAAAGACCTGATGTTGTTAAGCTTGATCAGAAGGGCAGCATGTCAATTGACTGATGTAAACTCTCATGTGGAAGTGAAGGTTTGGTATGAGAGGTTTCTGAAGTCTATCACACACAGCAAGAGGAGCACTGGAAAACAGGATAAATTCAGGCTAGGAGTAAGCTATCAATACCTCTACAGGTATGAGTCACTGAAACACTTCCCTTTCTGTTTGGTAGACTTTCTTTGGCAGGAAAACTTATGACACGGTAAGTTGCCTCTCCAGAGAGGACACTTGAGATAGGAGTTCAAGTGTTTTCAGTGGCCTTGTGATATGGAGGAGTTGGGTTAAGCGATCACTTTTAGCATTATGTGTGTTAAGTTCTGCTCTTCTGTAGTGCTGTAATTATAGCCAGGTGCTATTTTTCTACAGCACTTTGATTTCATGCACTGAGACTACAGAATTAAGATGGAGAACAACCATGGATTGAAGGGCCTTTGTTTAAATGTTGTTTGTTTATTAGCACTGTATGTTGATTGTGTCACAGTTTCCAAGTGTTAAAATTCAAAGGAGTTGAGTAACGCTGTCTTGATGTGCTGCTTTGTTCTTTTCTGTAAAATCATCTTTTTCATTGCATCAACTGATATTTTTGAATGGGGTTAGAAATCTTGAAACTTTGCTTCCCAACTTGATGATTAACCTTACAAATAAGCTGATTTAGGACTTCTGTGGTTTGCTTGAGTTGGCAGGAATTTGTAACATTTTATTCACTTGATTGGACCAGGAATCATGTTAGTACAAACACACTACTTACTAAAGAAATAGAAAACAGCTTCAAGCCATAGTAGTGTCCATCTTAGAAATTAATTCTGTGACAATACTCATGGACATATTTTAACATGCAAAACTGGTCATTAATTCCTGATGTTATTTTGCATCTGTCTATAAAAATGGGAGAGTGGAGGAAAGGGAGCAGGAGGAGGAGGAAACAAAAGCTGTAGGAAGCATAATTGTCCAAACTTAGCTCCTCCACAGTGAGGAGTGGCTGTAGTCCAGCCAAGTGCAAGTGCCATTTGCTTCTGTGATCCTGAAACTTAGAAACTCTCCTGGAGCTGGGGCAGCTGGTTTTTGTCTGAGCTGTGTCCCTGTATCAGCTGCCAATACCTCAGCTTTTTAGAAGGTCACATTTTGAGTTTTTTGAAACCTTTGAGAATGCTGCTTTGCGTCACCCTATTGTTGGTGACTTCGGGCAGCCCCCTGTAGATAAATCTCCAGCCCTGACAGCACTTTGTGTTGGGAGCTTTGTCTGGCTGTGTAACTGTCTCGGAATCTCTTGGAACTATTTCATACTAAAAGTGAAAGCGTTGGTTGGAGGTGCCCAGGGCTACTTTTCCTTCTGTGATTGTTCAGCTCATGTTTGATACCTTTCTCTGTCTAGGAACCCCTGAGATATGGCTCCATGCTGTTTTCAAAAGCCATAAGATGAGGAAATGTCATGCAGGCTGTTTATTTCCTCTTCTTCTGTGGAGTTCCTGTGGCTGCTTCCTCAAGTCACTCTGGTTCATTTCAAGATCTTTTGTGTTGCTTTGGTGGAAGGTGATGTAAGAAGGCTCCAGGGCTTCCTAACAGAATTCTATAATTTGTTCTGTTTGTGCTTGATTTACTGTATTTAAGAATGGAGGTAGAACCAAATTGTCCCATGAGTGCCCTTGTATCCATGCTGCTTTCTCAGGATTCTTTTTTGCAGGAGAGATGCAGGTATGAGGGCTCACTGGGGATGCTGTGAAAGTCTTTTCTTTCTCAGCTGGGACCTGAGCTCACTCTTCTGTTTCATTGGGGTTTTATTCTGTGGAAGGAGTCCCAAACTTAGAACTGACTTCATTAAGATGTTGAATTTCAGTAACTTCTACGTAGGATGAAGGTAAGCCCCTCAGCTTCCTTCTGCAATAGTAATTTTCATTGGCTACTAATTTTCTCAGGATGTAGACATTTAATAATATTTTTTTTATTGGTTAAGAATAATTGAAACTGAAAGACCGTATTTTACTCACAAACTGTTATATTTAATATTGCTTCTTGCTTATTTGAAGTAGCTGTATCTGATGCCTTTAAACAATTACACATTAAACATCGGAATAAAACCAGAACTTCATACACAATTGGCAGATTAGTTCCTCTTGTAACTCTTGTCAAGCTGTATTTAGATGGAAATTAGATTTTTCTTTAGTTTAATGTACTCCTAAAATATTTTAAACACTCATGCTATGTTCATATACTAGCACGCATTGCACTTTATTTATAGCTAATTAATTGAACTAATTGCTTTTGGGTTGCAATGTTCCAAAACATTGTTAAAGCTGATAAACATCACCCGATATTTTTTTTCTGCTTTTCTCAAGTTTGTGGGAAGAAAATCAGTCTTGCTGCTTTTCCAGTCTCTAGGTTGTTTCATGACTTAAAGCTGAGTGGTCACAGGGTTGAACTGATAAAACGATATTTTTATTTCTTTAAGAAGCAATAAGAGATTGAAAAAGCTGGTTTAGCACTTCAGGAAGCAGTATTCCCACTTAGCTAGGATCTTGGCAGTATTTTATTGTTGGCAGCCTGTGTTATTCCTCCTTGCAGGTTTTTTTCATGTAAATTACTTAATTGCGCTATAGTAAATGTCAGCATAAATATCAGATTTTAAATCTATACATTAAATTGATTGTAATTCAGGTTATTTTGTTAAATGATTCGGAATTTAGTTTGAATCTAAACTATAAGATTTAATATGCAGGATATTAAAAAAAACCTCAAACCAAAAACCCAGCCAGCCTCGAATGCATCTTAAGGGCTCTGTTTTATGGAGCTTCAGATTTGTCTTCTGGCTCTGCACAGAGTTGCTGTTCTGAGCTGAGAAACTCAGTAGTGCTGAGGTGTTCTGGGTGCAGGTGCGGGTCTGAGTGTTTCTTGGGAGGCTGCTCTGGCTGTGCTGGTGCCCGGCAGCAGGCTCATAACCTGCTGGAGAGCTTGGAGCTGGGAATTGGAAAGGCTGGATCTCCCTCTGGATCCCAGTCCTGTCACAGGTTAGGGCTGGAGTCACCACAGGTGAGCTGTTCTTCCGAAGTTCTCATCTCCCTGTAACTGTGTTGTTATTGCTGTTCCCTTCTTCCTCATGCCAAGGACTCCTTTGCACAGAGGAAATGGGAGCAGGGTGCCTGACATTTGGAAATAAAGTGGGTGTTAGTTTTGGACTCAGTTTCTGAGGTTTCTTTGTTACCTCTTGTACAAGATAGTGATCTTTGCTGCTTTTTTTCCTTGAATGAATATCATGATGTCTTGGATCTGAAATCAGTCAAGCTCGAACTTGTTGGAGGTGATGTTCTCAAATAAGGGAGTCGCCCTCAGTTTTTCCAAGGTTTGTGATTCACCAAGGACCTGGCAGTCTAGGACAGCATATGGTAGTTCCTTACTTCTTAGGGAATTAGCTTCCTGATCAGGAAAATCACTATAAAATATCATATGGAATGACATGATTATTTTTCATAGAACACAAAAAAAATCTACTACTATTCAACATTGAAATACGACATTTTAAGGGTGTTCTTGCTTTCCATATCCACAGCTGCCTGTGTATTGAATAGGGTCACTTCTGTAGGTGGCAGCTTGGAAGAGAGAAGCGTGGCAGGGAACTTGGGAGTGCCATAATGCACACAGATGTGGGGACCTTGGAGTCGTGTCTCTGACAGGTTTTGGTCACCATACCAATCTGAAGGTATTCGACTTGCCTACGAGTTGAAGTTGGTCGAATGTACGTGTGTTGGATTTGTCAGAAATTTCAAGCTTGTGCTATTTCTTACCTATCTGACATAAGTTTTCTGAGGAACTTTATGAACATGGGATGGAGAAATTCATCCAAATCATTTACAGATCAGGACTGTGCCCTCACTAACCCTCTCCACTTGAGTGTTATGGAACTTGGCCGTGCTCCTGCCACTTGTGGAAGGGTCTCTAAATCAAATTCTAATAGGCAGTACTTAGTGAATGGTTATAAGGTTGACAAACCATTCTGTTCTGGGATTGGGGCAGGAGTCACAAAAGTTGGGTAGTGTTGTTTTCGGTTTTGTTTGGGTTTTTTTCTAACACAAAATACGGTGTAAAATCACCTGAGCAGAGCATTAAGACGTCACCAAAATCTGCTTGTTAATTTTCAGAGTGCTTGGTTAGTGCCTCCTCTTTAGCTCCCTGAGATGCCTTTGCAGATCGCGGATAAGGTGCAGCTTTTCTGATGGCTCTGGTGCCTCAGGGTAGCAGGGAGAGGCAGAGCCTCTTCAGAAGTCCTGGAGTGGCCCAAGCACTTTAGTACCTGAACTTAACACATCTGTTGGTGCAGTTTTCGTTATTCCTCTGAGACATCTGACTGTTGCTTCTGCCACTGTTTTGGACTGACTCTTGTATTTCACAAACTTCTAAAAATGACCTTTAATGTGAATGGTTCAGCATAGAAACCACTGAAGTACTGTTTCTGATTTTAGTGACATCTTCAACTCCATTTGTGGAATTTTCAGGGGCTTCCAGCTTAGCCTGTCTCCTGACCTTGCTCTTTCTTTTCTGCCTCCTGCCTTGTGGTGTGAAGTTACCCAATTTAGGGAGACACAACAGGAAGGTGCAGCATTTCTCGCTGATGCTGAGCTGCGTGGAGCTGTGCTGGGCTGGCAGTTGCTGTTCAGTGATGGCTTCTTGACAAGGGGGACTGCTGGATTCAGGTGTGCACAGAACTGCAGCTGAGCTGCTTTTAGTGCTGCTCCAGTGCCAGAGCTGTGAGATCACAGCCAGACTTGGAGCTAGCTTGGAATTCCTTGAGCACTCTTGTGTATGCAGGGGAGAGCACATGGAGAAATTCAGGGAGAACAGGCAATTACCTTTTGCTAATTGAGCTTTATGAAGGTCCTGTTTGCGCCAGTAAGGTGTTGCCCGCCTTGGCTAAGAAGTTTTTTACAACTCTAATGGAGAGAGTTGTTAAACTTGGGACACTCTGGACAGCTGCTTGGTGCAGTGAAATCTGCTTTTCAGTGGGCACCTGAAAAGGACTGTGTAGTGTTCCTGCTGGCCAGGGCAGGTCTTACAGGACAGGGCTACTCTACTTTTCTTGAAAATTGCAGATAGCAACTGGGAGAGATACAGAGGCAAGAAAATGTGCTCACTTAAAGCAACCACTGATGCTCCCAAATTATTTGAATAAATTATATGCATAGTGATTAACTTATCAATTTTGCTGCTAACACTATAATCAATCTAGTTTTGTTTTTTTGTTGATAAAGAATTACCTGAAGTTGATCTCTCTTTATTCTCTGCTCTTAAAGGCCCCAACAACTAGAAAGCTTCCTAGAAATGAATCATCTTGATTTTCTGAAACCAGTTCTAAGTTGCAAGCTTGCTTTCAGGTTTTCTGGATGTTCATGTATGCTCAGTGTGTTCATATGAAGAGAAAAAATGAGCAAGTGGTGATGGTTTTTAGGATGCAGTAGCAATTTTCTGAACAAGGTTGCAAACCACGGGTTTTCATAGGAATTCTTAGTGTGCGCAACCAGTGTCCACTTTCTAAAGTGGTTCCTATGTTCTGGTACCACAGTATGAACGCCTGTAATGTGTGTAACCTTGCAGTGACTCTCAGGCAGGAAAATGCTCTGGTTTCTACTTTACTCCTGAGATTTTGATGTACAGATGTTTAGGTGTCCTGCTGAAATATATGAAAGGAAGCCTGAGGTGAAGAGGAGAGTGAAAGCCTGATCTCTGGAGACTGGTGATAGTTCCTTGTTCCTTTTTCTTAGCTTGCCTTTTCCTGCACCCAGTAGAGTATTCAGTTAATACTTTAAATTACCAATATTTGGCTTCCAAACCAATAGTGAGGTTTTAAATTGTTTTTGAACTCTAGTGACTATATGGGCACAACGAACCAGTATATCTAGTTTTTCTCAGCAATAAGACTTCTTGGTGTCTGGTGTGCATGTGAGATAGTTTGGGTTTTTGCTTACTTGCAGGAGCTGGGATGTAGTGGAATCCCAGAGCTCTGGGGTATTTTCCTGTGGGCTGAGGAAACTGTGCCCTGAAGCACTGCCCAGTCTGTAGCTGCAGCATGGACATGTGGAAAACTGCTTGATAAGCCTCATGGAAATAGTAAATTCTGTAGATAAGCCCTCAGTACCTCAGCATAATTTACCAGGGTTTGTTTTTCTTTCTGGATTTACAGAGATATGAAAAATGCTGTAATTGGAAACAACAAACAAAAAGCCAACTTGATTGTTTTGGGAGCAGTTCCAAGGTATGTCCTTTGCTACTCTCCTTTTCACTGATTCACAACAGGTCTGGAATAATGATCCTTGGATCACAGGCACTTTTTTGTTTTAACTTTCATTGTAGTTGACTGAATACTTTCTTTAATGTAACTGAGAGAGATTTGAAATATCTGTTAAACTCATGTATTACAGAACAGGCTGTTGAGTAATGCTTTTCATTTAGAATTTCATAGAATTCTCTAAAGTAGTCTTGGTGTTTTTATTGAACTTTATCAGCTCAGGAATAAAATCTATTTTTTTGACATTGATATTAATGATGGATGAAAGTGGTTGTATCATAATCCTGTTCTTCAGCCAATTGCCTGGTGAGTTCATAACTGAAAATGTGTAAGATTATGTTAAAGATTTAATTTAAAATATTGAAAAGCATCTGAGATAATTTGCTTGTCTGCTCCACTTGCTTCAGAGGATTAAAAACCATTGATCATACTTTATTGTGCCTTGCTGCTTCAGCTAATGTTAACATTTTCTGGACACTGATTCCACTAGTACAAATTAAACAGGTAACTTTAGCTCCTAGATTGCTCGCTACAGCTTTCATTTCACCCCTCTTCTCCAGCTTTATTTCAGCCTTACTTTGCAGCAATGGAGAATGAAAACCTTGAGCACGGCAGTCCTTGTGCTGGCAGTGTGGCACCCACCTGTATCTTTTTGCTTAAATGGCAACCAGGTCCCAAACTATCCTGCCTGAGAGCTGCTGCTGCCTTGTCAAAAATGCTTTTTATTTGCAGAGAGTATCTTCTCACTGACAGACTGAGTGCCCAGGCCAGCCCTTGAAACTCTCTAGGGCTTAGCAGTGGGGCCACCCCCTGTACAAAACCTGCTGGATTATCTTCCCTTTCAACCGGATACAAACAGATGAAGAGAAGACTTCACAGGAGATGAAAAGATGAAAGTGGGCATTTGTTGAAGATGATGTGAAATTTAAGGAATTTCTATCAGCAGCAGGCCTTAAGGGGTTTTTGCAAGTCCTGCTGATTCTTGTGGTTTCCATTTTAAAAGCTACAGAAGATCTTCATCTTCCAAATCTAGAATCTGCCTGTTCTTACATTTTGTAGGACTTCTATTCCCTCAGTTATCCTGCTTTCTGCTGCTACTTGTTCTGTTCCCAGTAATGAAAATTCAAAAGTGGTTTTTTTCTTCATTGTTGTTAATGCCTTCTGGCTGCCCAGGTAAATTACACAGTTAATCTACAACTGCAGATAAATGACTGGACCTGGGAAATGTTAAAAGGTGAACTATCACACTTGTCCTCACTTCAGGACAAGTTATTCACAAATGACAAGAAATCTCTTCAGAGATCTTCAGAAAAGGCTCTTCAGACTGGAGGAGCAGCTGAAATACATTGGGTTATCGTGACCAAAGATGATTCTCCCTGGCTATAACCTGACATCCTCTACCCCCAAGTGCTTTTCTGAAGGCTTTACAATTTCCTCAAGGTGTTTCAGACAGACTTAACTAGATTATAGACTGTTTGGATTAGAGAACTCCTTTGGTTGTTCTCTGTCAAGGGGGTGGGAATCCATTGGCTCTTTTGATGTGCCTTCTAATCAGTGAAGCTGGTGGAGCACAGGGACCTGTGGAATTCCAATCTGCAAAGCCAAGCCTCTCCCTCAGTGAGGAGAGGAATAACCAACCTGGCATTCTTTAGTTTAAGTCTTTAAGAACAGTTTTCTTTTCAGAGTTTCTTTTCAGAGTTCAGTTGCAGCTTCCCATGGGAAGTTGATTCTCTTCTCTAATGGGAATTGTTAGAATTCTGCTGCTGCTTTGTCCTGTGGTTAAGCTTGTTGTTTGCTCATTTCTTGCTTCTCTCCTCTTCCCCAAGTATTCCTCCATCAAGCTTTCAAAAAATACTCTTTAGACCAAATGAACCCTTCAGAGTTGTCACTTAGTGGAAAAGAAAACAGTATGTTCAAATATTAGAACAGATTCATGCGGGGTTTGGAAATAAGTCTAGGAAGTATCTTTTGTTTGAAATTGGGCCAAATACTACTGGAATGTATGTAAAAGCCCTATTATTTTAAAATATTGCAAAGAAATGTGAAGTCCTTTGAAGGTCTCCCTACAAAGGAAGCAACTGCTGTGGAAGAATGATGGATCCCTGTCACTTCTGGGCCAGTGGCCTCCTGAGTCTGTGAGCTGGCTGTTCAGTGGTGTCATCTTTGGAAAAGGACATGTATCAATACCTTAAATGAATTTTTTTGGGGCCCTTTAAAGTTCAGTCTGACCTATGGTCACCTCTGGACTGCTTGTTCTGAAGAGGGTGCTAGGAAAAACAAAGTTGATTGAAGAAAGCTTGCAGAATTGCCATGTCTGGAATTTAAAACTAGGAGGTGTTAAAACTGTACAAATGTGTGCACAGACTTGGACCTGGATGTTCAGAATGGAAATAGCCAGCTTGTGTGTGGATTTTGTTTCCTAAGAAGTGATTTTCTATATCTCTTCCTAGAATCATAAATTTTCCATTCTCATGGAATGCTGGTCTTGGACCCCTGTCAGCGCTGCAGAAATGTTACTTTTTGAAATTCTTGCCTTTTAGTAGCAGTCCCAGAAAATAGGATTTTTAAAGTTTAGAGGGGAAAAGTTATTTTAAGGCCAAGTTCTTTCAGTGGCAGACCAACTTAAAGCTAAGACACCATTGCCAAAAATAGTTTCCTACTTGTACTGTCCTTCAGCTTTTTTTCCCTTCTACCCCACCTTAGTGCTAGCAGAGACCAAGAAGTCCCCAAACCAAATTGTTGGTGTGCCCCTTTGCTCAGCAGTTTTATAAGAACAAGTACTGCAGCTTTTGTCTGTCAGACATGTCAGACACCTCGTCAGAGTCCAAGTTCAATATTTAATGCTTTCTGTCAGTTCCTCTTACAGCCTAAATCTCAGGGAAATGGTTGAATCATCCGTTCAAATGTAAATTGTTCTTTTCTAAGTCATCTTGACAGAGCTGCTGAACTAAGTGCTGTTCATCTAGTAGCAGTTAGTCTGTAGTGCTGCTGGCTCCCATCCTCTGAACTGTAAATGGCTCACAGAGGTGGAATTGGAAAAGAAAACTCTTCAGTGAAAGGAGCATGAGGAAGTTCCTGATAAGTCAGTGTTGCAAGTCTGTGGAGCAGCTTTTGGTACCTGGGGAGATGCAGCATTGCTGGTTTGCCATCCAGGCACCAACGGGGCCTTTCAATCCTGGGATAATTTCCTTCCTTCTTTCATATGGGGGATGGCAGAGCATAGGAAAGGCAATGTTAAATTCCAGTGAGCAGAGCATAGCTCTGTCTTCCCGTTTGTTGTAGTTACCTGTTGAAACTCTGATCTGTGTGATTTTGACAGAAACCTTACCTGAATCAAGTTACTGCTGATCTAATTATTGCTGAGAGTTCAATATTTAAAGTCCAATCCACTTCATTAAGAGCTTCAGTTATTCCTTTGCTCTAAAATTAATACAGTTTTTAAATCAAATCCCAATCACCCAGGGCCTTTAACAAAACCACTAAATCATTCTTGTCACTTACTGAAAATTATTTTCTAATTTCCAGCTGATTGTTCCCCTGTCACATAAAGTCAATTATTTGGAGTGGTAAGGTGGTAGTGTACTTCTTCCCAAAGCTTTCTCTAGGTAGGTGCACCTCAAAGAATTTTGTATAGTTAATTGTAACCTTTCTCTGTAATTTATTAGTGATTCTGTTTAACTGTTGGGTTTTTTAGTGTTTTAAATTTCTTATTTTAAAGGCCATGTAGAACAGCTGAACGACTCTTTTCCATTCCATCATTTGAATTTTGAGTTCTGCACAGTAGACTGTTAGGTTGCCTATGGAAGTAAAAACTAGTAAGAATTTATTGAGATTTTGAATTGTTTCTAGGGCTGTGAACACACCAACATGAAATTTTATGTTTTGATTTATTGTTAAACGTAATCAAATTGCTTCAGGCAGTGTTCTTTTAGAGTTTGCCAAAAGAATTAAAGATTGCTGCTTTGATAACTGTGTAACCTGGTAAAAAAGATGAGAATGAAAATGCTTTAGGTGGCTCTGCCCCTGGCAGTGCAGGTAAAGGTGCAGGTGAAAAGCCAAGTTGGTGTAACAGAGCTCTTCTTACAGAACCACCCTCTATGCTTCTGACCATGTCTTACCTCCACTTCTTGTGTTGTGTTTGACTGCGCAGAGACCTGCCTCAGCTCAGTCGCACAAAAGTAACTCTCACAGAAAGGTCTTGTTCTGTGGAGTTAAAAACTAGACAGATGAGCAGAGAATGAGGAGAGCAGGACTTGCCCTACAGCAGTGGAGAAATGTGCCTTGAAGTGCGGAGGGGCTGCTGGGATGCCAGTGCCATGGATCTCCACCAATGGGAGCTGGAAAATCAGCCAGGACAGTCACTTCAAATGGTTCGATGTTTGATCCTGCCTCGGAGCAAGGCCAGTGACCTGAGGATCTGTCAGTACTCCTCATGGCTCCAGCGCTCCTCTGTGCCCACCTGACTGCCCTGGTGCCTGCAGGAGCTGAGGCCTGGCCTCTGCTCGGGTTGTTAATAAATGTGCTGTTATCAGGTCTGCACATCTTCTGGGACCTTCATCGTCCCTGGCGTGTTCCCAGCTTGCTTCCAGGAACTCCACGCAGTTGGACACCGTATTGTGAGGTCTGTCATGCACATTAGGGAGTGTTTAGTCCAAACTTCTCGGATGTCCTTACGAGGCCAGGATGCAATTGTTTCCTGATGCGTTGTTCTGTTCTTTGTGCAGTTTGCATTGGGATTTTCTGTCATGCGCTCCACAGGGCAGGGGTCTGTGCCCAGGTGCTGTGGTTTGCTGTCCTAGGGGAAGGAGATTCACCTGCCATGCTGGTGTTTTCCAAGGCTTGCTTTGCTCTAGGGTGGTGAAAGAGGTGGGGAGCAGAGGCTCTCACAGGCCTCCTGTGATTGTCCTTTGCTTTTCTTCAAATCAAGTAAGGAGTCAGGACCTGATTACATAATTAGACATCTCTTAATGAGGAATAACCCTCTCCACAAAGATGATATATATAACTGGAACAAGGTATTCTTCTAACCCGACTGTGGAGTACAGATGAGTCAAGGCAAACATTTGCAGTCAGCAGAATTGTATGAGAGCTGTTGTTTAAAAGCTGTACAACCCCATATCTCTGAAGTGCCTGTTCTGATAGCAAAAAGAAAGTTGTTAATACAAGATGTACTTCTAATGCCACCTTTTCTATTGTGTATTTTTATTAGAATTTTAAGTTTCAAGTTTAAAAACATTATGTAGAAGGTAGCTTTATGATACCTAATGTTACTTGTTCTTAAGGAGCTGGAAGCGTCAAATCTGTACAAAGTTACTCAAAATTATGTTCTTGATGTCCTCTTTCATGTGCAGATGCTGGATATTGGCTGGTGGTATCAAACTCAGTGAGACTGTAGTGTAATCTTTTTGTATACAATGGAGAATTTCAAACTGCAGGAGAATGGGAAGTAAAAACAGCTTGATTTTTGGTGTCAGGTCACTTGGTGTCCTCAGACAAAAACCTTTTAGAATTGGTTTGTCTAAATGAACAATAGTTGTTCAGATGGTAGTCATAGGCTGGCTGATGTTCTAATTCAGACAAGAATTTCTGGAAGACTTAGAATAAAGTTTGAATGTGTTTTATCAAAGTAAATGGAATGAACAGTCCAGTGGTGAACTTAGGAATAAGACATCAGTCTTGAGCAAAGTGATTAGACGGTTGAAGCAAGACTAGGTGAAGATGTTGCTTTATGTAATGCCTATTAACACACTTTTTGTGAAGCAAAAGGCTTTTATCATCTCAAAAATAGTCTTAAACTGAACCAGTGTAATTCACTGTGTAAGTTAAAAAGCTCTGAGTGTTGTTTGTGCAGATTTATCTCTGTTTCATTTCGGGGGCTGTGTGTTGATCCCACATATTCTGGCATAAATGGCCGGAAAGAAAGGATGTATTTATCCTTTGCTGAGTGGGTCATGGAATGATCTCTTAGGGTGAAATATTGGAATAAGTTCAGCTCAGACTGGAGCTGTGACAGTGCTGATGCACTGGGTTGGAGGGTTTTGGTCTAGTAGCCAAGAGGGGAGGCCATGCTGCAGCCACCTCAGTGGCCTTCAAGTCACTCTAAAAGGGGGGGTGTGAACACCTCGAGGGAGCTGGGAGCACCAGGATAGGAACCAGGACAGGAATCCGTGGAGTGCTGGGGGAAGTATTCCTGCTGTAAACGGGACTGCATGGGGAGGAGCTGGGGCTGTTTTCAAATGAAACATCATTAAAGAGGAAGGTGAGGGAAAACTTGATTGTAGTCATGAAAAATGTGGAGTTTCAAATCCAGACCTCTTGCAGCTCAGTAGATATTGAAACTCTCCAAAGCTGGATTTAGTTACATGAGCAAGAATCAGACTGGATGCAGGTTATGTGGTGTATATAGAACAGCTCATGGAATATTAATGTCAGTGAGGATGTCTAAGCATTAGGATAAATTACTGGAACTGTAAGCTGAGACTTCTTGTTTTATTCCTAAGGGAAAAGCTTTCTGTGCAGCCAACTTCCGTACTTATACACTGCATACTGCTCAACTTGGCTCTTTTAAAAAACTATTTGTACCATGTGAAATATTTCAGAAACAGTTATCTTTGCTTTGTAGGGCTCTTTAGGGAGTAGAGTTAGCCCAGGTCCCTTGGTTCCAGCCTCTGGAGATTTGGAATTACCATTGCTTCCAGAAGGGAAACTGGCATCTCACTTCAGGATGAATTTCTGTGACTAACAGTCATAAAAAGCACTCATTTTTGAGTCTTCATGTGTAAGAATCTATAGCTATTAAATTTGTCATTTCAGATATTATTGTACAGAAATTTTTCTGAATGCTTTTAGAATTATACTTACTTCTGTCTTTGGGAAGTTCTGTGGAAAGTGATTGCTTCCTATTATGTCTGAAAAGTAGTGCTTTTTAGCGCTAAAAAGAAAGATTGAAAAAAAAGTTTGTTGTCCTGCCTTGTTTGAGCTATTCTCAATACATTAATTCTGTTCACAGTTTGGGATTGACTCTCACTGGGACTTCCAGCACGTTCAGAGGTCACCCTCTATGCATGTGATGACTTTTTATTTTGTATTCTGTCAGCCAGCGGGGGTAACTCGCCTCAGCAAGGCCCTCATCTGTATGTTCATCATGGGCGTTTCCAGGGCAGAGCTTTTGGGCCTTCTTGCAATGGACTGGAATACAAGCATGTTCCCAGGTAGAATAAAGTATATAAGAATCCTGATAATTCCACAAATAGCGTATTCATCCCCTTTGCGAGGAGACTGGTAATAAATGTTCAGATAATCATGACTCAATTAAAGCTCTTATTCATTAACATACTTCGGTGAAAGGTGTCTTAAGTTTCACAGCACTCAAACTGTTACCCCTGGGCTCTTTCTCCGCATGCCTGCTTATGGGGCTTGAGGAAGTGCTAAGTTTCATCTCCTCGCCAGGTGTTTTAGGAACCTGAGAGATTTTTGTGACAACTTGTAAATGGGATGAGTGTGAAAGAGGGAATTTCTGTTCTTTTTAACTGTGAGGTTGGTGTTCAGATTGGGGAGGTCTAAATCATGCACGTCTGTGTTACGGTGTGGAACTCTGGTGCATCACACCTGTCTCAGTTGTCATCAAAGGAAAGGGAAATCTGACCTGTGTCTCTTCCTTGCTAAGCCACTGTAGTTTCCTCTTGTTCAGCAGCTGCTTCCCTTGGAAGTTTTCTTCTTTAAAATAATCCATGGTTTTCCCAGGTGTACATCGTGCCTCCAGCTGACCTTATGTCTGTTCCTTCATCGAGTCCATTCAAGTGTCTCTCTGGATGGATTTGCTGATTTGCTGTTCTGCCTCATTTGGATATGATCTCCTAGGTGTCATTCCTGACATCTGAGAAAAAGGCCTTAATCACTTAATTGCCCTTAGAAGGGCAGGGACAAATGGCAGAAGTTGTATTTTATATAAACGTAAGAGGAAAATACCTGAAGAAGCCATGTAGAAGCTTGAAAAAAGTCCGAATACTGCATTTTAAAACCTCGGAAAATGCTGGTGAAGATGTTGTGAGATCTTTCCATCAGCTTTATTTCATTTCCTGTTTGTTCTAATGAGCTTTACTGCAGGACCACAGGCTGAAGAGTGTCAACAAGAACATGAGCACCTTTTTGCTGTTTTAGAAGTTTTTTCTGTCTGTCTGTGCTTTTGTTTTCCCCTGAAGCACACAAAAGTGTGTTGTGGTTCTAGCAGAGCCTTGTTCCAGTATTTCTGCTGGTTTGGAATCCAAAGGCTGGTTGATAAGGGATAGGGCTGGAGATCAGGGATCCAGGTTATGCAGGGACACCGTGTTCTTAGAACATATGAACTATGAGCAAGTGCCTTAATCATATTTTTAGTTTCCGAAATCGGAATTATAATCTTCCCTTCTGCCCCGTGCATATAAATGCCATTTTTTTACCTTTTTATCCTGATGATATTAATGTAAGGGAGGAATGCATTACATCTTTGCTGAATTTGTCTAGGCTAGAGCCTGGGAACAACAAACCAGCCCAGGATGTTCCCATGGACAATAGAAGGATGTGTATCTTTGTCTTTAATGTTTGACAGTACTTCATTAATTAATGGTTTTCTCTTTAGTGACTGTATGGATTCTCCTCCCTTGAAACTTTTTGTAGTTTTATAGTTTGTCATGGAACTGCTTAATTTTCAATGTTACTTGGTGTCAGTTCTGTCTTTTAAAGACAGAAATAGAAAATATTACAATATGCATGTCTAGCTCTGTGGAACACCTGATCTGAACCTCAGACTTACTTTAAAGATGTCGAAAAGGATATTATTAGTATCACAGAAACTTATTGTATGAAAATGGGGACTTAAATTTTGATCTTCACTAATTATAAAGTTTAGGTAAGGCTTTCTATTTTAAGCATGTTAGACTTTAGATTGTATTCAATGTGTTTCATTTTTGCTCTTTGACAGAAGCAAAACGTGTTAAAGGGAAAGAAAATAGCAATTACTTTCCTTGGAAGAGAGCAACCTTCAGAATTTTGTGTGCTTTTGAATTTTTTAAAAATCCTTTAGAGGAAAAAAGTCTTTTTAGGACATGATATTGAGGGGCTGGAGCATGTCCAGGGCAGGGAACAGAGCTGGGGAAGGGGCTGGAGCCACAGGAGCAGCTGAGGGAGCTGGGAAAGGGGCTCAGCCTGGAGAAAAGGAGGCTCAGGGGGGACCCTCGGGCTCTGCACAACTCCCTGACAGGAGGGGGCAGCCGGGGGGGGGTCGGGCTCTGCTCCCAGGGAACAGGGACAGGAGGAGAGGGAACGGCCTTAAGGTGTGCCAGGAAGGTTCAGGTTGGATATTGGGAAAATTCCTTCTGGAAAGGCTTGCCCAGCCCTGGCACAGCTGCCCAGGGCAGTGGTGGAGCCCCCATCCCTGCAGGGATTTAAAAGCCGTGTTGATGTGGTGCCTGGGGACAGGGGTCAGTGGTGGCCTTGGCGGTGCTGGGTTAATGGTTGGACTTAATGATCTGAGAGGATTTTCCCAACTTTAATGATTCTGTGATTCTGTGACTGGACATTTCTGCATACAAGGAGCAGGTTATTTGCTGAAGGCCTTGATAATCAGAGATGGCCATTGGTGTGGTCTGTACAGGGAAGACACAGAGCAGGTCTTCAGGACTTTCTAGTGAAAACAGAAGGAAATACTCTTGCATTTCTCAATTTCTAAATTGACCTCTAGGTTACTGAAAGCTATTTTAAAAAGGGTTATTGCTACTGACATTTTAAAATTAATAATTAGATCAATATTTACCAACACATACATCAGAGGAGTCAACCAGAGTTAGAACAGTGGATGAAATTGTGTTTTCCACATAGGAGCTCAATATCCTCTTCTTTTCCAGGATGAATTTTAGCCAGGATCTCTCAGTGCACTTGTACATTACCCCAGAAGCTTTTGTTTCCTGTCCTTACCTGATCTAGAGGGCAGAGAAAAAAATCGTCTGTCTGTAAAGAAGTAGTAGTAGTGCAAAGTTATCTGATTCCACAGGATTGAGGGAGTGCTGTTTTTCCTTAGTGATGATTTTGCATACCATTGATTATGTATTTTGCTTCTTGATACTGTAGAAAGAATCCAAATTCATTGGGACCCAGATCACATCATTGGCAAGATGTGCTTTAGGCTTGAAGTGATCCTGTTTAGCCCCAATTCAGCTGCCTTTCTGCACATAAAACTTTCCTGGGCTTTCTTTGTATGTGATCATTTGTCAGTGTTCAAAACTCAGATTACTCGCAGCCCTCCCCATGCTTGTGCTTGGTGAAGGAGTTATTTTGCAGTTGTGACCCAGAAGAAATCACTGCCAGAGATAACTATCCCCACAGTGGTGATCAGGTGTTAGGGTTCCCTTTCCCATCGGCCTCAAACTGCAGACTCATTTCCTTTAACTGAAATTTGGGGTCTCCTTGTTATCCTGAAAGCCCTATGCTGGATATCAGTATTGTGACAGTACCTTTTTAAGAAAAACCAGTGGGGCATTTTTCTACACCAAGTAAAAGTTGTGTAGGAACACAGTGTGAAAAGATTGTGAATGAAGTGTTCCTCTACTCTTTTGCTCAGTCTTAATCTTTCTCTTAAGGATTTCATCCTCTTTATGTAGCAGGATTCAGATTTTTTCTTTTAGACTTAAATTTTCTCTTCCATCTGAATTTTCCTCTAAAAATACTTGTGTTTGCAGGTTGCTGTATTTACTCCAGCAAGAGACCTCGAGCACGGAGCTGAGAACAGAATGTGCAGTGGTCCTGGGCAGCCTTGCCATGGGGACAGAGAACAATGTCAAATCCCTCCTAGACTGCCATATTATCCCAGCCTTATTGCAAGGTACTCCCCCTTAATGGATCTGTGTTAGTAAATGTTCCTAAAGTACCGAAATAAACAAACATCATGAGACTTAATGGTTGGTTTGCCCGTATTTATAGGATTACTGTCACCAGATTTGAAGTTTATTGAAGCTTGCCTGCGATGTCTCCGTACCATTTTCATCAGCCCTGTAACTCCAGAGGATCTGCTGTACACAGTAAGTTGTAAGCAGATTATTATGTCTTTTTAAAGGCTATAGAGAGGGTGGGAGTGAAAAATCTTGTTGTCTGGAGTAGTAACAAGGCCTTGTTTGAGCAACAGCGTTGGAACTTCTTGCCTACCTTTAAGGTATCTGGCACCCCTAACATTTATGGCTTGTTTGATATGAGCTGGTCACCAAGGTAGCCCACTGATAAATAAAATACCTACATGTTCAGACTTGCGTGCAATCTTAAGGAAGAAAAAATTGTCTCTAAATGGTATTTAGAGGTACTTTTATCAGAGCTATACTGGCAACAGTTACTTGCTGAAACTTAAAGTTTTATCTAACACTGTCCTCCCTCTCCAGATGGGAGAGGGCTTGCTCAGTTTTTGTACTTCCAGTGGAGGAGCTTCACCTCTAAAATGTCTCTGCTCTTAGTTAGTATATGTGTGCTTTGCATTTAAGTGACAAGAGGATAGAAAATGTGCCTCTCCTGTTGCTGTAATCCTGAGTTCATCCTGGAGCATGTGCCAGCAGGGCTGTTGGCGCTGGCCCTGCTTAGGTGACTGGGCAGAGCCCTGTCTGAAGGTACTGCTGTCTCTGGGGCTTGCCCAAACCCAGGCACTGCCTCTTATTGGGAAGGAGGCGCAAGGAGGGTTTGGCTGCTTCCTTTGTCCCGGTGTAAGGGATAAGGTGAGCCATGGAATGAAAGCTGTAGTGGACCAGCAATCTCTTCCTGCTTGGAAAAGGGGAGCATTGCCCCAGTCTCAGGGAGGTCACAGAGCAGCTCCGGCTCCTGAGGGTAACTGGGAACCCACAATGAGAACCACTCTGGTCCCACTCATAGGGAGCTGTTGCTTGCTGAGGAAGTCTTGGTGGTTACAGAGAAGGGCACAGCTGGCCTCTCATGTCATACTTTCTCTACAGTTTGGTAGAGAAAGTCAACAGATTTTCTTCATGATTTTTTATGTAGTTGTTATGCAGTGCTGCAATGTCTGTTTTGTTCTCTATTCCTTTTCCAATGACTTTTTACATTTTCATTCCAGACACAGGTATGCAAACTTGTTGTTTTCTATGGACTCAGTCTTACCATACACCTATTCTGAATTTCACCTGCCAGTTAGTCCATCTCAGGAAGTCAGCTTGCATTTAGTGTGTGTAGATAATCAGCCAGCTTTGTCCTCCACTGTTCACTGCCTTTTTTTCCAGGTGTTTTGTGATTGTTCAGCAAGGAAGACCTCAATGCATATTGTATGTGTAAACACTGAAGGCACCTCTCCAGAGTGATCCATGGACTTCCTCTTCGTGTCTCTGTTCCTTTCTTTGGCTTCAGTCCATGCTCCCAGATTCCCCTGAATCAGCCTCTAAGAGTTGATAATTGCAGAGGCATCTGCTTCCTGCTCTCAGCATCCAGAGCCAGGGTTTAAGACAACTGTCTCCATTAACAATCCATATCTCTTCCTGGGGATCAGTGCTCAATAGGGACTTTCAATTGCTCCCTATTTGGAGGAGAGATTTGATGTCTTGAAGGGGGAGGAAGGGGTAGAGTATGGACAGAAATGGGAAAGAACCACCATTAGCATAGAAATGACCACTAACATGGGAACAATATGCCCAAGAGACTGAATTTGGTGTTTCATGCTTTGCTTTCTCTGCTGCACAGCAGTGACGTCAGCTGCTCCCCCAGTCCTTCTTCAGGCAAATGGGATGTCCTAGAATTAACCGTAACTACAGGAAATGATCATCTGGTGAGGGGTCCTTGCTCTTTAGTTCACCTGTAAAACCCATTTTCCCATTTCCCATTCCAGTTAAACACCTCAAAGTTAAGTATTTTATGGTTGTGCTTAAGGTCCTATTTCTGCAAATCCTTTTTTTTCCTTCTCTTGAGGGAATACCCAAAGCCATGCTTTGAAAAGTACTGAATACAGATCCTTTGAAAAGATGTTTTTCCTATCTCTTGGAAGGTACAGCCCCAGCCCACACTGCTGCAGGCTGTGTTTCACAAGGCAGCAGTTGAGACATTGGCTTTGCAATTAAAGAAGTAATTATGGGCCTAATGAACACTTCATGGTAGACATTCCAACACTGAGAACAACAGAAAGAATTTAAAGTTCACATTTAGCCACCCTGCTCCCTCTTTGTTTCTGGTCTCAGCAGCTCCAGAGAGACTGTCACCATCTCCATGCAGCTGCAGCACTTGAAGTTCTCTCAAGTTCTGCCTTTTTCAGGTCCTGTTTTGAGAGGTGGGAGACCAAGTTTGTCAATGGCTTTTCATTCCTGCCCAGCTATTCTGGAGAAAACTTCTGAGAAGTTGGATCTTGAGTTGTGTCTAACATGGAAACTTTCCCAGATTTTTTTTGTGGTTTGGCTGCAGAGAGAGGATGCTCTCTCTCTCAAACCTTGGGCAGAACTGTTTCCAAGACAAGGTGTTAGGAGTTAGCCTAACATCTCCAAGGATGTTGTAGTCATTCTAGAGGTTTCAGAAGACCTCTCAGTTAAAATCCAGGCTATACAAGTGCTTTAAAGAGAGCTGCTTGAAACAGTCCTTTCTGTTTGTAACAGGTACGCATCATCCACAGTAACTGGAATATTTCTCCCAGCAGAAGTGCTGGGTGTCAGAACTACACCTTTCCTCTTGAGCCTTTCCTTATGGACAGGAGCCTGAAGGATAAACTGCTGGCAGTTTTGTGTAATGAATTCTGTTCAGTTCCAAGGATAAAATAGTTTTTCAGAGGTGGAAACATTTGGGCAGTTTCCTATAGGAACTTAGGATTTGTACTGAGAAAATATGCAGCTCCATCCATCCATCCATCCATCCATCCATCCATCCATCCATCCATCCATCCATCCATCCATCCATGTGTTGAGCTGGATGAACACTGAGCTCTCAGAAAGGGCAGGTTTTTAGGGTCTGATGCTGAGCTATGACACCAAGTTATATCCAGACCTGCTGTGCCAGGGGAACCCTTGTTATGGAGGCTTCCTGCACGGGCAGGGTGAAGGCTTTGGTGCTGAGACCCATTTAGTGGCCATGCTGCACTTGGAAATGAGGAACGACATGGAGTCCAGGGGGAGAGATCTGTTGAGGTGCAGACGTATGTTCAGACTTCTTTAAGTTCCAAGATTATTGTCCATGTGAGCCAGCCAGCTCACCATAGCTGGGTGTGTTTTGGGTTGATGAGTAGATGGAACCACTAAGGCAGATCCAGTCTGAGATCCTGTTACTTCAGCTCCTGATATCTTAATGAAACCAAAAGAATGGATTCAGTGGCAGAAAATGTTTCCAGCCCATGAAGGCGTTCTGCATGTTTCCTGACAGATGTTCTCAGTTGTGATTCCATTTTCCTTCCTCAGTGGGACCCAGATACAATTCCAGTGGGAGCTTGCTGTCCGTGGCTGCTGTGCTGGTCTTGCAGGAGGAGGTGCATTCTCTGCTGGGAATCCCCTGTCCTTGCAGGAGCTTGGAGAGTGAAGGCGCTGCAGCAGGATGAGTCTCTGTGTTGTTGAGACAATGAGGAATCAGTTTGAGAAGTCTCAGTCTCTAGAAATGATGAGTGAAAGGCATTCCTGCTTCCTGGGCAGGTTTGGGATGGAAAACCTGACGTCACCTGGTGATTGAACAGGCTTGGTAAAGGGGAGGAGGCGCACCTGAGAGGATCAGGATATGTTACGCTGATTAATAACCAGGTGTTTAATGAGCAATGAACCCGCACTGTCAAGTGTACACGTGCTCCACCACAGCTCAGTGATCCACAGTTCCAAAGGGAGGAATCTGGGTCAGCCTCTCATGCCTTATTATTCCTTCTTTCCTTCTGGCTGTTTGCGGTGACTGAACCAGGAGCAAGGCTGAATGTTCTCCAGTCTGAACTGCTTCCTAAAAATGAGAGTTGTAAAAGAACCAATTCTAGCTTATAGAGCTTAAATTTAAGTTATTTGGGTGGATAGAAGCATTTCAGTTCTCTGACTTGGGAAAAAGAATAGCAACCCTTTGTTAAAAACAAATGTTTTAAGAACAGGTCTTAAAAATTTTGTTTTGGTGTTAAAAAGGAGTATGAAGAAATTAGGTATTGGGATCCAAGCAGGTAAATGTAACTGTTAATTCTCTCTGAGTTCTGTTTGTATGGACAATAATTTTGTTACAATATATGTGATACAGAGATATTTGTCCTAAGTTGCCTGGAACTACTTTGTTAGCAGACAACATTTTAATGGGTTTGTGAACCTCATTGTTTTAACTGTAACTTATGAGTGTAGACTCAGTCTCACTAGGCTTGCTAGGAAAATCCTTTGTTACTTAGGTATCAATACTGAATAAAAGTGGAATTATGTAGCCTCACATTGACACCTAATCACTATTCACATTTAGTTGGAGGTTATGTCCACACGTCCCTTTGTTCTTTCTAGGTTCTTTTCTGATCAACATGCCAAAAATTATTATACAAGTTGGATATTTTAGCAGAATTGTAGTGCAAAATCAACAGTTTTCTTACAAACACATTAAGGAAGCACTCTTGGAACTTTCCAAGAGTTTTTAACCTTTTCATACCCACAACATTTCAGATTTGATGGAAAAAAATGAGAAGGTGTATAAAAGATATCTGTAAAGAATTGCGTCTTAAATGTATAGTCCGGAATATCTAATAATACACTTTCTTGTGTATTGGCAGAATTTCAGGGGACCCTCACTGTGTTGTTTGCAAGGATTCATTAACTCTTATATCATTTGTACAGTGACATTGTTGGGGTCACAGTGGCACCAGAAATCCCCTGTCACAATGTTTGGTGGCACAACAGCCCCGTCTCATAAGTGCTAAATGAAAATGGTTTTCATCATCCAATACGAGAACCTTCCCATCCGGGAATTTACCACTGGTCATGGTGCCACACTGGTCAGTAAAATGTTCTCTTACACAAATCACCATGTGCCATTCCATTCCCATTTCTATAGCTCTACTGTAGAGCTTCCCAACAGTTTGAGGCTCGATTTCTGTCCACTTAGATCTTTACCAAAAGTCTCCAATCCATAAACTGCAGCTGGAATACTCATGTGATCAATACTCATTTGATCAATGCTGTTGGATTTTTAAGTGAAACTGGACCATTGCACGAGGATGTCACTGGCAGGCATGTGAAATAAGTGTTTGTTGGTTCCTTCCCTGGTGTTAGATACAGATGGAGTGATGTTACACATTCATCTGTGTTGATTAAAAGAGTTTAACTGAATAATTATTTTATTCAAAGATGTGTTGCTTTAATAGTGGCAGTTTGAATCCTTTGAAATAATTCAGGTTTCATAGTCAGGGATTTCCCTGCAAGAGATTTCAGCTCTTGCATCTTAACAATTTGAAGCTCTTTTTTTAAAACATTCCTGCCTGTGGATCCTGAGGTATCTCTCTTCTCTTCTCCCTCCCCTCCTGGCTTCTTGAAGGTTGTGTCTCAGGGGAACTTTGTCACTGAGCGGCCTCTTAGCACTGAATGTGATGTTATGTTGAACACCGATGGGGCTTGATGCCTTCAGCTGCTGAAGATTTGCAGAAAAGGACAAGAATCTGTTTTAATGGGTCAAATGCATTAAAACACAGAGGAATCCTGGGTATATTGTCAGTTGGTTTTGCTTTAACTCAGGGAAGTTTGGAACAGGCAGCGCAGAGAGGGTCTCCCTCACTGGAGTTATTCCAGTCTGGACACAATCCTGTGCTCTGGGATGGCCCTGCTGGAGCAGGGAGGTGGGACCAGGTGACCGCTGGGCTCTTCTAACCTGACCCATTCTGGGATTGAATGTCTGCTATTGCCCTGCAAGCAAACCAGTCCCTTGCTGGCCTTTGGGTTCTGAAGTTTGTCTCTGTGTGTAAAGGCAGATCAGATGGAGCTGCTGTTGGCCAAACCCTGACAATGTTGCTTAAAATGGGTAGTCCCTTGGTCTTCCTATGCACATAAGCGTGAAATGACCAAGCATATATGGCTAGTGTACCTGGGAGAAAGTCTTTATAAATAACTTTCTCTCTGTAGGATGCTGAGATGCCACATGAGGCTGGTGCATGTTGATCCTTTCCAGTTGGTGAAAAACAAGCAGTAGGAACAAGTTGGGTTTATTCTCAATGTGTTTCTTGGCTCTGTTGTCCTATTGTTTTCTATGGAGAATAAGAGGGCTGGATTGTCAGCAGCAAAGCTTCCTAAAATAAGTATGATAATTGTATATATACATAAATAAAAAAATGTAAAAAATAAATACTGCAAAGCTTTGTATAATCTCAGATATTTGTGCAAATAGGGGAGACTGGTACATGTTTATTTTGACAATATTAAAAAGTGTAGTGGGAAATTTCCCAGCTAATTGGGACATAAAACTTCTCGTAACCAGTGTGTGTCTGAAGCTACAGTCACTGAACAGTCAGACTGGTGCTGCTTTCAGGGCTGTTACAGGGGCTGAGGTGCAGGAAGGTTTTGCTCTAATTTCAGTTCAGCTACCCTAAACCAGAGGGTTGTAATTCATCATTGTGCAGGTAAAACACAGTCTGGCTTAGGTTTTTAGGGCCAATACAGCAAATGTGCTTTGGAAAGGAAGGCTCATTCAATCCTTCCCTCTGCTCAGTTCCCTTTATCTCATGGAAGTAACTTAGTTTACTTCCAAACTAAAATACCCATTGTTTCTTTTACTATCACCATAGTTCCTGCCACTAAAACGTGCTGGTAAAAGTAACTGAAAGCTTTAGAACGTTATAATTTTGTAATTCACCATAGAGATTAAATAACTGGGTGTGTTTGCAGAAGAGAACTTGCTACAGAATCCTGGAAAGGTTTGGGTTGCAAGGGACTTTAAAGATCATCTCATTCCAACCCCCTGCCTTGGCTTAGGGAACCTTCCACTTGAGTATAAGGATTTTCTTTTGCTGATTTATTTGGGATTCTCTGTCACTAGTGTCACACACAGTGGCACAGTCTGTAGTGTGTGTTTGACTGCAAGACAAAGGACATGATGACTCCCCCTGAATCCGTTCCAGGGGGCTGTGCCCTATCCAGGCTGCACAGTGTTCCCTTCCTGCTCTCTTGGACTCAGAGCTGGGAGAAGGGGAAAGTCAGCCACACTGGTGGTAAGACAACACTAAGGCAACTCCTGGAGTAATCCCTGTCAGTGGCCACGTTTGGTTTTGGTATGTTTTTCTCCCCTGTTCTTGTATTGGTTTTATCCCAAATATTCTGAAGGCAAATTGCAGAAGTTTTATTCCTGTTATTCCTATTTATTCCAGTTGCACTGACCTTTTATTTATTTTCTGTGGGGATTTGGCTCACAACTGTCACTCGTGCCTTCAGCTTTTAATGAACTGCTTTTAATGGTCTTGCTCTGTATCCATAAAAGTTTTGGTGGAAGGGAGAACACTGAGTGCAGAATCGGGAGTGCTCCATTAAGTAACAAACTTCAGAGAAGTTGTGCTGAAATCCAGTGTTAACACTCTTCTTTTCTCACTTGTTTGCAGGATGCTACAGTTATCTCCCACCTCATGGCACTGCTCAGTAGGTCTCGATACACACAAGAATACATATGTCAGATCTTCTCCCACTGCTGCAAAGTAAGGAAGACACTTCATGTTCTCTCTGCAGCTTGTGTTTCTGGCCTGTAAGAACTGTGCATGTGCTGCCTTTTGTGGCAGGAATTTTGAGCCAGTGATGACTGAACTGGTACTGCTCTGCATTTGCTGCAGATTTACTGGGGTTGATATATGCTGCTCTGCAGTACAAGAAAATGTGCAAACATATGGGGTTTTTAGAGGCTTTGGCTACTAAACAAAGCCAACAGTCTGGGCAAGTATCAGTCTTCACTATTAGCACTATAAATCTTGGAAGACTTCTGGTTTTCCTCTGGAAGTCTCAGGACAGTGTGAGCACCTCTTTGCAGAGGTCGCGCAGCTGCTTTCAGCAGTTTTAAACACAGAGACTGTTCTCTAAGAGGTGCTGTTGGTTGAGAGGAAAAGAAATGCTCTTCTCAGCTGAGCTCTATCACTTACAGGTTCATCCAGATACGTGTTCATTCCTGCTATGTCATGCAATTCTGTTGATATGAGAACTGATTTAAAACCAGCAGCAACCCCACCCCAAACATAGTTTTGTCTTTCCCTCCCCACACTCCAGGTTTCCACACAGCACTGGTTTTTATTGTTGCAGTTGAGTTACTGTACCAGCGAGTTATACAATAACTGTATCAAAATAATTCAGGGTAGGAAATGAGGTTTTTACAGCGTTTTTCCCTTTTAGTAACAATTTAAAACTAAAGGATCATAGACTGTGTACTAACAAATGAGGAAGTTCCTAAGTTGATGAATTTGTAAGTATTTACCTTGAAAAATATCTTTCTACCTTATCACTTACAATGAGTCTTCTGGAACTGTGAGTTATTCCTCTGTTAAGTATCTGTGTTCTTCTGTGTTGACTGTTATTTATGTACACTCATTGCATTTGTTTTGCTAAGTGAAGCTGAGGACTGAAAACTGCCCGTTTAGTGGGATATAAAGATAGAACTCAGCTGCTAATATTTAGAGAACTGTTTAAAAAAAACATGGAGACAAAATCCTACACTGGACCATGGAAGTTCACATATATACCTAATAGTGGAAAAAAAATTGTTTTTTAGGAACAAAAATGCACCAGTGAGGCATCTCCTGTTTAAGTGGCTCTTGAAAGTCTCCTTAATAGGCTGAGGAGCTCGAACAGGTGAAAAATCAGGCTACATTGGCCTACAAGAAAAATAACCCAAGACTAATTATAGGATGGTAGAGGAGTCGGTTTATACCATCAGGGATTGGCTCTGGGAATATAAACCCTGATGGCTGGGAGAGAACAGAAAACAGTTATTGTCATCTTTTCCCAAAGGAGTTATTTCCTTGCAGCTCCTGGTGACTTGCACATCTGAAATGTTGTTAACAGAGCACATGCACAGTCACTTCACAAGTGAGGAAGGTCTTCTGAACTCACCGTTCTGTTTTGAGTGCCTCCTCCACCCCCCAGATCTCTCTCAAATTTTACAGTGAATGTCTGGAAAAAATCAAGTTTTTGGAAAGAAGCTGTTGGCTGTGTGAACAGAGAGAAACATGGCTGCACAAGAAAGGCAGGGTGATGGGTATGAGTGTTAGGAAATGCTTGCATTTTCAGAATAAACAGCTGCATAACAAAGAAAAATATTTGAGATTGAGTAAACAGATCATCACAAATGTTAAATTGATCAAGAACTCATTTCTCTTGCCCAGGCAAATGCAGCTGTTCAGCAAAAATCTGAAATGTCCTCTTCCTTCTATTTTGTTTCGTTTTGGAGTTTCAGGTTTATAAGATCAATTGTTGTATTTTCAGACAGAACAAAATACATCTAATGCAGTGAAGACAAGTTTGCAGGGGATTTTCTGACTTCAGTGAATAGGCAAAGTACGTTCTTAAAATTAAAAAAACTAATATATACTGAAAGTTTCAGTGTTCACTACATTTTAAATGAAGACTCCGTCTTCCTCCAAAAAGCCCTGAGTGAGAGAACCTTTCTTACTTTTCTCCCCAAAGCAATACGTTACTATAAATAAGCCTTTGTATTTAGGTAAGGCTTAGGATATGTTCTAAGAGGCATTGATGCTTTTATTTCTCTTTTTCCTCTTCTTAGTAGATGTATTAATTGAACTCATAGTGACTTCTCACAGCTCCTGCCCTCCTTGTCCCTGTGCTGTTCTCAGCTCACGTCTGGTGCAGCCATTTCTTTCTCTGCCCTTCCAGCATCTTTTGTTGGCTTCTCAGGTTTCTGCATTGCCTGCTCCTGTTTCCCTGGAGAAGCTCAGACCGCTCCTCTAGAGCTAGGAAATCCATCATTTGGGTTCCTAGCATATTGCTGCTGGTTTCTGCTTTTGCTGCTCTCTTTTGCTGCTTTTCCCTGCATGTTTAGAGTTAAAATGAATGGCTGGGGAGCATTGCCCCTGGAGAAGGGCCATTCTGAGCAAGGGAAAGTGTTGATTTACAGGGGAGCAGATGTAGTTCTTAATATCCAGAGTCAGGATTCTATTAACATAGAAGCAAACAAGTAAACTGAAATCAGGCTGATGAACCTGGGATGTGAAAATGCAAGTCAAAATTTACTTTTTGAGAGTCTCTCTATCTCAGTTCATTTGCTTTCAGAGCAAGTGGTGAGAGTAGGTAGAATTTACTGTTTTAACGGTCAAACTAAAGAGGTAAGGTATATGTCTGGAAACAGATGGTTGTATGAATAATTTAAAAAAAACTTCTAGAACTTATCTTTGAAAGTGGTGACTCTGCATAAGTAATAATTTCACTGCCAGTTGAAAATTAAAGTCTCATGTCTGGGAAGGGTCCAGGATAAAGCCTGTAACCAAGGCAGCTTCCCCCAGGCCTCTTTCTCTTGGGTGACCTTAGGCTGCTGCTGGATCCCTGGCCCAAGGGACAGCGGCACTTAGGTACCTGCTTTTCATTGTGGAATGAGTTGTTACATTGTGCTGTCCTAATGTTTCCTTGAAAATTGGTGTTTTATGATGGAAAATTGTGCAAGAACTGATGCCTATTCCTGAAACATGTCAGTCATCCGTATTTGGAGGACAAGATCACTGTCAGAAGAGTGGAACTCTGTCACTGTACCCAAGGTGGAACAAAACCAGGCAGCCTTGCTGTTAAACTGGGGCCTGAACTGCTTGGAAATGCTACATCATATTCTCAAGTTTTCACTTTTATATTTGCAGCTGTCCCTCTTTATGGGTTAGTGCTTACCTGGTTCTGCTGGTTGGTGTGTGCAAACACAGCGTGTACAGATGAAATATTTCATGTACATCCAGTTGTGCAACTCAGATACACCCAGGTGTCACCTCTGTACAGGCATCTGTCCTGCTTGCACAGAACCTGCCACCTGCATCCCATGGAGGAATCACTAATACTTGGGAGTTACTGAATCTAGGGCAGTATGATTTATTTTTCTTTAAACTCACTCATTTTTTTCACATATTTCAATATCTGTTCTTCAGCTCCAACACTGGCATAGCTGCGGCTTTAACTCATTGCCTCAGCCACTTCTGTGTGCCAATGTAAGTGGTTTTCCTCCTTCAACCGTGCTGTTTTAATTGCATTTTTTGGTAGAAAGCTCTTGGTGGCAGTAGCAGCTGAAGCATCTCTTAAAGCACCAGATATGTTACATCTGAAAGTAATTTTACGCTTTTTTCTTAGAGGAAGAGATACTCTAAAAATGTTCTTTTGACTGCAAGAGGTATCTGATTTCAGCTGTATCTCAGATTTGAGGATAATGCGTCGCTGATGCCTGCCAGGGTGTAAGAGGTGCCATAAACTCAGCTGGGTTTGAACAAGAGATTAGGGAGTGAAGAGACTTTGTTCACTTGTGGATTAGTCAAGGAAATGCAAGGAGGGATGATAAATGCTGTGGCATCCTATAAGCTGAATTTAAATGTACATAGCCTGTGCTTAATGCAGAGGTGACCAGAGCTGTGAACCTGCTTTTAGAGAGGTTTGCAAGTCACAGATCAGCTTTGGCAAGAGACTGCTGAGGGCTGCACGTATTGAGATTTCATGTTGTTTTTTCAACCTCATCAAGCCATGTCATGCTACAGAAGTTCTGAGACCTTTCTCCTGCAAAATTTAATATTTGTGTTTAATTCCAAAGGCTGTTTTGGAAAAAATACTGACATATCAGCCATTGCCAACTTAGATCTTGAAGTCAATAAATAGGTGATGGCTGGCTGGATTTATGGCCAAATATGCTTGAAACTAAAATAATAAATAATAAGAAATTGGAGGAAAATGTGAATCTCCTCTCAAAGCACTGTCACTCTGTCTGGAACCAGTTTTAGAAGAAATCCCTTCCCTTCTGCAGTTAGAATTGTTGAAAATGCTTAATATTAACAGTGAAGAAGACTTAAGTGACTGGTGATCTTTTATGTGATTTGTAGAGAAAATCAGGAGCTTTCAGTTGTTTCCAATATGAAGAGTAGAAACAGAAGTTCTCTATCCATGTTTCTTCATTTGTGAGAACTAATGTCATTGCCAGTTGAAAGCGAGAGTGGAAATGATTACCAGAAAAGGACAAATGCATAAAAATAAGAGTTGTTTATGTAACAAAAAAAAAAAAATTGTTATGCTAGCTGATTACAAAGTAAATGTTAGGAAATGTATCTTAAATATTTAACAATTAATTTCAGATAGTGGAAACTTCTTACATGTTGTTTTAAAAACCCTATGTTATGTTTCCTTTGAAGGGTCCAGATCACCAGACAATCTTATTTAACCATGGAGCTGTTCAGAATATCGCTCATCTGTTGGTCTCCACCTCCTACAAAGTAAGACATTACAACTGCTCTGTGTTTAACATGTATTTATGAAAGGATTTCAAATGGAAATTGTAAAAACCATGATTGTGCCTGTGAACCAAAGCTATGAACAGGTATGATGTATATTTGTAGAATAACAGTTGCTTTTACTTGTCGTATTCTGTCAAAACCAGAGCTATTGTACTGTAAAGTTAAAGCAGCAATAATGAAAACAGGGCTGGCTGGCATTGCTCCAAAGGGGAACAAGCACTTGGCAACCCAAGTGGTCTAATTTGTTGAACAATAAATGAGAATAAGAAGTTAAGCTGAAGAGAAGCAAATGTGGTCTGTCCTAAAAAGGAAGTCATACCTGTAAAAATAGATGGTTGTGGAATGTGTGGAGGCCACCAGCTGCCTGTGTGTTGTGCTCCCTGAGTTCCTGAGTCTCAGCTCCCTTCTCTGTTATGTTTTGGAAGTCCATCCTGGACTATCTGAAAGCACCACCTCAGAGGACAAGCGTCACACTCTACCTGTAACTTCATGGCCAGGTGTGTCAGCTCCTTCTTCTCAGTCCCTCCACTTGCAAAGACAAGGACATGGTTTAAATATGTGCAGCTGTAGAAGGGCAAGTCAAAGACTAATACCTGAACTAATCTAGGTTCTCTGATCTGGGAAGGTGATAATGGTTCATCTTCCCTGTGTCAAGAAAGAAATTTTAAAGATTTCAGAAACTAGGCAGCCATGAAACACTGATTAAATCAAAACTCTGGACTGAAGAAGGAGGAGCCAAGACGAATAAATTTGTCAATCCTTTTCATCCAGGTGGTACCTGGAGGCTGTGTAATGGCAGTAAAACTTACGGTGTATATTTGTTTTAAGATTAGTTTGGAATCACTTCAGCTGGATGGGTTTCTTTAGGCATTTTATTAAGCCCACCTTTAAAGGATTCTGAAACATAAATCTCAAGGGCACATATTTCTGATTCTCTAATGTACTTATGAGTCCTGAAAAGAAAAGGTTCTATTGTTATATGCTTCTGTTGTTTTTTACACATTTGTGAGGCATCACAAATAAGACCAGTATCTCCTGTTTAGTTCCCAAGTTTTATCCTTGCTGGTTTTCTTCACAGGGTTTACAACATCCCCTACAGAAGGATAGTTCCAACAGGGAGATGACAAAAGTCAGGGTGTGAGTTAGATGTTTCCATCTGCCTTTAATTCTCCATCTCCATTTCTTGTTGATTATACAGCACTGCTTTCTACAAGCCTATCCAGCAGTATAGCCCAGTTTTGCTTTGAAGTCAGTGTTGCTATTTCATATTATTATGCTTTTACACAGGTCCGAATGCAGGCATTGAAATGCTTCTCAGTTCTAGCCTTTGAAAACCCCCAGGTATCCATGACTCTGGTAAATGGTGAGTGCAATGCTGCTGCTGCTGCTGCTGGTTTGACACTCATTTTTTTGCCCAGCTGAATGAGAATGACTTGGAGCTCTCTCTCTTTGCAGTGTCTGTTGATGGAGAATTGTTACCACAGATTTTTGTGAAGATGTTACAAAGGGACAAGCCCATTGAAATGCAGCTCACGTCAGCCAAATGGTAATTGTCTTCAGGAATTGGGGAAATAGCAGGGAGTTTAATCCTTGCTGTTTAACGGCTCCCTTCTTGCTTGTTCCAAAGTAATATGGGATGTAAAATCTTAGGAATAATTAGAGATACCGTTTGCATTATCTAAATCCTCGAACAAGTGGCTCTCACCTCATTTTATAATGTAACTTTCACTCTTTGCTGCACATAAACAGGGAAAAATATTGCTGGGCAGCAGTTTTGTGAGGAATGTGTGTTCAGCCATATGGGTCTTCACTAGTATCTTGGATTTCATGATAAATTTTGCTTTGAACAGGCAGAGCACAGTCCTGAACTATCATCCTTGGTGGCTGTGCTGTGTTGGAGACTCTGCACCAAGATGATGGGAGAGCAGAGTTAGTCCATCTTCTCAGCTGTTTTAAATAAAATAGATTTTTCTTCAGGCTTCATGTGCTCCTACAGCAGAATTAATGTTATTAATTAATTTTGTACTTCAACTCTCCCTGCTGGTGTGGGCACATTTGTGTGTTCGTATTCATAATGACTTTCTACCTAGTGACAAGATGTGACCCAGTTCCATAATAGCAGCACCCAGGTTCTGCTTACTCCCTAAGCTGAGATTGACACCCTTTAGGACCATTTTCCTTTTCTTGTGTTGATAGTAATGGAATAAATCACTCCAGGGGGTTAAAGAGATAAAATTACCCATTGCTATAAACTACTAAAATGAACTTTAACTCAGGAGTTTGGTCGCTAATGTGTCGTTTGATTATTCTTTTAGTTTTTGATGGCTTTTTTTGACAAGGAGCAGTGAGTTCTCTTGAGTTCACCAAACAATTTCACAGCCAGTTGTGTCAGTACAGGTCTCTTGATTCTGGGTGAGGAACAGGTGGGGTAAGTAGGACCTGTGACTCTCTGCTCGTGCTGCCAGGTTGTGATGCCCTAACTCATTCATGAAAGCAGTTTCAGGGATGTGCATGTGTATAAGGGGGTTCTTGAATAATCCCACTCCATGTAGGAGGTCTGTCTTGGGACCTCCCAGCCTCCCTTCCAACTGCAGTTGGCCCAAGCAGTCTGGTTTTACTGGTTTTGTTAGGCAATTCTTAGTGAAGAAGGCAAGTTAAATTAATTGCACTGCGGCAGTCTCAGTTCTGATTGATTTATGAGTTTCTTTGAGAAGTCAGAAAATACACAGAGAATGACATATTTAAAAGTAATTTTTGTTACTAATCTCGAGATATGAAGCAGTTGACAAGTCATAAAGACAGGTTGGAGTTAAAAGAATTGTTCTGGGATGAACACGCCCAGCTCTACTGGTGTTCTGTGCTGATTGAAGGAATTGGGTACACAGCCCATCTTTTGCTGTTGCCTTGAAGTACTTTGGCTCAGCTGGACCTTTGAGAAAGCATGAAAGTGTTGTGGTGAAAAGCAACAAAAGAGAATTGCGGGAAAATGGCAGACGAACTAGTATCGTGAATTTCAGATTGGGTTTCTAATTAGTCCACAGGCACTCATCATTCTTAGGGCTCTCAGTTTTACAGCAGTCCTGGAGTTTGCAAAGCCTTGCTGGTTTTTCTTCTATAGGTCCATCCCCTGCCTGACTGCCTCCAAGTCAGACTCTCTCTTCCTTTTTCCTAATGAGAGCAGTAGGTGAAATTGTCACAGATCATCTTTTTTTCTGCTTGTAAATTAGATTTCACTCCTACCTTGCCAGCTTCAGTCAGTTAATCTGCAGTTCCTCTGATTTATCATTAGACTCCTTGGAATACAGATCTAGAAGGGTTTTTTTCCTTTTGAACCTTCTCTAAAATTTCTATTTGAATCCAGACTGGCATACAAGACTACTTTAAGTTTCCTTTTTTTTCCCTCAACAATTGAAGTAGACTTGGAAGACTCAAGGCAATACCTCTTGATTGAAATGGAGCAAAGATTCTTCCTTTGAGCAGCAGTGTTGGCACAGAGGGAAGAGCAGGAAGCCCCTTGGGAGAGTGCTCTGCAGCTACAAGTGGAGCAGAAACTTTTTCTGCTAAAATCATCAGAGTTCCTTCCAGCTAAGCCAAGCCTGTGTTACCTGAAGTAAAAAATTACTTTCTTTCATTTCTGAAATAGAGCTACTTTGCCTGGCAAATAGGGTCTCACTGGACTAAATGGCAGCTGCAGGATGGGTGCTTTCCTCCTGATTGTCCAGGTGTGAAAATGAGTTTCTTGCTGTTAGCTGCAAGCCTTGGGCAGTAAAAGTTTAAGCAGATGATCTCTGTGCTAACATTCAAGTCTTACTTTCTGAGAAATAATATATAAAGAGACTTCTGATTGTGGGATTTTTAGCTGTGGCTGTATTCAGAACAAGGATCAGTGTTGTTGCCTTGAAGAGGTGAAAGAACTCACTCTGGGCCCTTGGAAGGAGCGCAGGGATGTGGTGAAACACACCATGGTTATATGAGCATATTGCTGCTCCTTAGCTGAGCAGTTCTGATTGACCCTGTGTACAACTTCAGCCTGCCCAACGGAGGGTCCAAACATGTTAGTTTTAAGTCACCTTTACTGAAATACAGTTATATTTTTTAACCTCCACCGTGGCATGATAAAAGCCAGTTCCAGTGGTTAGTTCAGATGCTAAAACAAAACCTACTGGTGCACAGCAGTTCCCCTCCAGCTCCACTGCACTGCCTTGTAGCAGAGCAGGTAAAAACTAAACCACTTCCAAGTAAAACACTTTTTTTGGTGGGTGAACTATTTTGCATTTCTGGTAGCTTGGAGCACTTCACAAGTACATTAACAAAAAATTTGGCATTTGTCTGATGCTGTGTGCAGGTGAGACCTTGGGGTTGTCATATCCACTGTGAGCTGTTGCCTAATAAGGAACAAATGCTGGCTTGGTGCAGTGTGAGAGCCTTGGCTGGGTGCATCATTAGCAAAGATGTGCTGGTTCCTGCAGGGTATAAAACCCTGCCTGTGGACGGGCAGCACAGCAATTCTACCTCTCCTGGGCTGGGGCAGGGCCTGGGTGTCTGTGCCTGAGCTGTCAGGCTGCCAGCCCTGTGCTGATTCTCTCCTGATGGCTGCACACCCCAGGGGCAGGTACTTACAGAAAGGTCTGGGTGTGTTGCACCTTTACCTTAGTGCAGGTTGTTCCTTTTGGGTTTGGAGCTCAGTCAAGGCAGTGGTGTGACTCTCTGTGGCCTGTGTGTGCTGTGTGTGTTGATCAGTGCTCCAGCAAGGGGTCCTGCACTGCAAACCTGCCTGAAAGTGCACCTGTAGGAGTTTGTGTGCCCAAGCCTAGTAAGCTCTGATGTATTTAAATCAAACACAGAGGAGGATGTTTCATTAGGACAGGTGTTCTGCAGCAGCTGAAGTGCATCAAAGCCGTGGTGGGTGACTGTGTCTTGTTGTGTTGTTGCAGCCTTACTTCCATGTGCAGAGCTGGAGCAATACGGACGGATGATCCCTGCATTGTTCTGAAGGTGAGCTGTGTCCTGCTTCAACCACCTTGTAAATATGGAATAATTCTTCTTCTTGTGCTAGCCACGACAGCTGCTTAAACAGTTCTCTGTTCAAAAGATTTTCTCATGTAGGTCTATCCTGGTTTTATTTTCTCATATAAAAAGTAGCACAAAATCTGTTACACCAAAGATTTCAAAGCACCGAGTTCTCCTGACTTTTTTTTTTTTAATTTAAGAGAATAGTTCCTTGGTTTCCCTTTGTTTCCAAGTAATGATAGATGAAAAATTTACATGTTGGCTGAGACAAAGGCCCACCCCTCCTGTCTTTTTGTGCAAGAAAGTGCAATGTTGGGTTCATTCCAGTGTGCATACTGGCATCTGTTTTGCACAGGCACCTGGTGCTACACAGCTGAGGAAGCCAAGCTGTATCCTTCTCCCTCTTCCTTCTCCTTAGCTTTGTTCCAAATTGACACTCCAATTCTCTGCTCTCCTTTCTCCTTACAACACCTGCAAACTGGGGGCTACAATTCTGTTCTCCCAACCCATCTCTCTGCAAACCTCTTTCTTCTTTGGAAATGTCTTCCCCTGATAAATCCCCCGCATTGTGCTGCACCCTGAGCTGATGCCTTAGGTTTTAACTTTATATTTTTCAAATCCTATACTGCCTAGTGTATAACTCTGAAGTTTCATGTGGCCTGTTAACTACTGTTCTCTCATGCTGGTTAGACATAACAAAGCCTCTCTAGCTTTGCTTTTCAAAAAGGTGTCCTACACCTTGTTGTCCCAGGCCCCAAAATGTGTAAACTAAAGCCTTGAGGGGGGTGGCAAACTTGGGGTAATTACATCATTAGCTGAAGTTATAATTGGAGAATTAACCCTGATATGCAAATGGACTAAACTTATAAAAGGGCAAAGAACCCGTGACCCAGTGTCCATCTTGGATGGAGCCTTTTGACTGCCCAGGGTGTGCTTTTGAAGGCCCTTTAAATAAATACCTACTTTTATTCTCTTATTTTGTCTAGTCTCTGTTTTTAGGTGGCCACCCGAAGGCATCAGGGCCGCATCCTGGTCCTGGTCAGGACGTGTGTGTTCCAGAACTGTTCTGCCCTGCGACAGGGAGCAGGGCCTGCTGGCAGTGGCAGGTCTTTGCTGGGAGCTGGACACTGCCCTGTGGAGCTGCATGTGCTGGGCCACGTGGGCCCTGTGGAAAACCACCATCCTTTCAAACCTTTGGGAAGGGATTTGCTTGGGCCAGCTCCCAGCAACAGCAGCATTTTTTTCCTCATGGAAGCTGCTTTCAGCAAAAATCCATGTCTGAGGCTGTAGAATTAAATGTGTTGCAGTACTTGAGAGTAGACAAAAGAGTGAGGAGAGAAGGAAGGCACAGAACCTTTGTCTTGTTCAAAATATCCCAGTGATTCCTCCTCTAGGGGCTCATACTCGCAAGGTAACATGGTGTCCCTGTGGTTAATCCAGCCACAAATCCTTTGACCTCTGCTGAACTAAACTAAAGTGATGGCCCCTTTAGCATTCAGGAATTATTGACCCTTTGCTATCAAACTTTCTGCATTTGGGGGCCAGTCAGTGTTCTGCGTTTCCAAAATGGTTTTAATTTACTTTCATTGCTCGGTTTGAGTAGCGAGTTGGCCTGTAACGTGGGAAAAAATAAAAACCCTTGAGAAAGGCAGAGGCGGCTGATAAATAATGGGTTTGATGGGAAGGGAAATGATTTCTCTGGAATCCTAATAATGAAACTGTCCAGATAACCCAGACACATCCCAGCCATACCATGGAAATTAGATATTCCATCTTCACAGTCCATTTCCGGACTTTCATCTGCTGGCCAGGTGTGCATTGTGGCTTTCCATCTTACACCCCTACACAGCCCCCTACTCCTGTGCATTAATTGCTCTGTACAGAGCTGTAGGTCCAGTGGAACAGTTAAAATGTCTGTCAGAATTCTTGCTTTTGTTTAATTTTAAGCAGATGGAATTGCTTAGTGTTGAAAAACGAGATCTGTGTTTCTTGAGTGCCTTCAGCCAGTGACTTAACAATGCCCAGCCCTTGAATTCCAAGAAATAGCTCATTTCAGGTCATTTGACCTTGGAAAGGATTAAGAAGTACATTGTCTTTGTGATTTAGACATGGAATTCCACTTCCTTTCTTTCTCACTCCACATGAATGTAATTTTTTGAGAGCCTATGTGCAGTCTTCCCTGCTGCCTCAAGGCCAGGTATGCAGAAGGGGGTGCTTTGGCTCATTGGATTAGCTGCAAGATTCACAACCTCAGCAATAATCCGTGAGGTGGCATCTAGTTTCTAAAATATGTAAGGCAAGTCCTACTTCCTGTGAAATGGAGATAAGATATTTATTCATTTAATCATTTGAACAGTCAATGGGTAGATGTTATTTCAGGTCCCCAAAACATAACTCTGAGTAACATTTACTAGAGTAATTCTGTTGAACTCGGTAGCGTTGCACAAGCACAAACCTCGGTGTTATTCCTCGTCCATTTTCATATATGGGGAGGCTTGAGTGAGCAGAGTCCCAGCCCTTGGAGAATTGGCCTTTCCAGAGTCACTTGTGACTACTTGTCACTGAGCTTCAGGTAAAGAATGACTTGATTGGTTTTTATGTTTCAGTAGTGAAGGTGCCACAAAACTGTTGTCATGTAACCGAGGTAGGGGAGATGTCAGGGAAGCCAGAATGGACCTGGATTCCAGGTTAGCTTCTTTTCTGGTTGATCAAATATGCTGCTGAGGAGTGTTGCTCCCTTGCCTCCTGCTCCAGGCAGCCAGAGTGTGGGAAAGGAGCCCTAAGATTATTTCTGACTACATTGTCCTTAGTTAATCCTGGATCACAGAAGGGCAGGAGGGGTCAAGTACTTCTTGCGGGCAGCTTGGGTACTTTTGGTTCTGGTGTGTGGTAAGAACAAGCCTGTGGAAATACCAACTTCTGATTTTTTTTTTTTAAGGTTTTGTCAAACTTTGTCCATGATCGCTTCTAAACATCACATCATTTTGGCTGTGTGAGAAGTTTCTTGAAAGTAGCCCACTGTACACTTTGCAATGCTTGAACAACTCCTCTGTGTGTACAGTCTTTGAACCCACTGAAATGTGCATGTGTGAAAGTTCTTACCTAAAGAACAATGCTGAGCATTGCTGTAGGACATTTCTTTCATTTCTTTGGAGTTTCTTTATCAATGTCGTTGCACTAAAACCTCCTTTTTTTAAATCTCTGCAGACTCTGCCATGCTTGGTTCGAATGTGCAGTAAGGACAGACTGCTGGAGGAGCGGGTGGAGGGGGCAGAGACTCTGGCCTACCTGATCGAGACGGACGTGGAGCTGCAGAGGATGGCCAGCATCACCGACCACCTCATCGTCATGCTCGCTGACTACTTCAAGTACCCCAGCTCCGTCAGCGCCATCACCGACATCAAGAGGGTGCGTTCCCTGAACCTTGGAGAAATGGGCAAAACCAAAAATAAATGGGCTCAGGATGGGTTTTTTTAGTTCTGTTTAAACCTGATGCCTGAGATCCTCAATTGAAAGGTGACCAGAGGTCCAGCAGGACTTAATTCTTGATGTTTGTACTCTCCCAGTCTCAGTCGCTGCTTTTTGAAGACTTCATTATCCACACTAAAAGTGTGTGTATCTGGTCTTCCCATCCTCTAAGTTTAAACATCTTGCCTTCAGGAACCAGTACATTTCAGCTTCATAAGAGATAATAGTCCACGTAAAGAGAGATTTGTTTTCAATTCTTAGGTCAGGTTTGTGGAAAATCTGAAGTTCAGAGATGGTTCTGTTGTGTTAAAGCACAAAAACGTGTGGATGTCGTGTAGTGTTTCATATTCTAAGTTATCTGCACTTGCAAGAGGTTGGATAAACAGAGACCAGATGTACCTTGGAGTCTTACTGAGTCTGATTATTAGAAAGTACCCAAAAAAATAGATTACAGAGCTTTGCTTTTTTTCCTGAAACTGGCCCAAGAGATAGGTTCATTTCCTTGACCTTTATAGAATGGTGCTAATTCTGCATGGAGAGCCTCTTGAATTCTATGTAAAAATGCAAATGAAATATAAAAAAAATTAGTTACAGTATAAAAAGCTAAGCAAAAAGAAGTTTAGCGGCTTACTGAGGAGTAATGGATGTTGGCTGTAGCATCAAAAATATGATCAGGTTCCAAAAGTGAGTGGGACAATTCTAAATATTATGACAGTGCTCTGAGTGTGCAGTAAGTCTGTAGAAGCAGCCAGCTGGGAATCCAGGGTGCTGGCTTTGGACAGAGTGCTTGGAATTGCACCCTGTAAGGTAAAAGTACGTGAGGAGTGAGCGAGGAATCTGCCAAACAGAGAACTTGTCTGCTTAAAATATTTATAATGATTATATAATACTTCTGCTCCAATATAGCTGCACTGGAGAGAATTACTCATAGAGCTTAATTGACATTTCTTTTATTTCAGCACTTTGCTACCTTATACTGGTATTTTCCTGGCATTTTGTATAGACTTTGAAGATTGCATTGTTTTGTAGAACCTTTTGGAACAGAGTTTTGAGGGCACAGAATTATTCTGAGTGAAGAGAACATGAGGAGATCTGAGTGCCCAAATTTGCTGTTCTAAGCAGGGTCAACCTCAAGCACCACTATTTTATGATGCCTTTAGTGCTCCCATTAATTATAGAATCATAAAATCACGGAATATCCTGAGTTGGAAGGGGACCCCAAGGATCATCCAGCCCAGATCCTGGCCCTGCACAGACCCCCCAACAACCCCACCCTGGGCATCCCTGGCAGCGCTGTCCAAACGCTCCTGGAGCTCTGGCAGCCTCGGGGCCGTGCCCATTCCCTGGGGAGCCTGGGCAGTGCCCAGCACCTCTGGGGGAAGAACCTTTCCCTGATATCCAACCTGACCCTCTTTAACGTGGGCAGCCTGAGATTTAGAGACCAGCTTTGGCTCCTGCTTTTGCTTCAGTTCTCTTTATTAAACTTGTCTTGATTCTCTCCCAGTTTTTTCACTCCTTCTGGCTAGTTCCTGTAAGTTTCTGCTGGGAGATAAGAATCATTTTTGCCTGAATATGGTCTTGATAGAGTCCTAACCTTGTTTTGGCCTCAAATTGAAGATGAAGTTGTCTTCTCTGTAACTCGGCAGAGAAATGAACCATATTCTTAACTTTGGTTATTGCATTTAGCTGGTAAACGTGGACATGAGCTCAGGGAGCAGCACTTTGTGCTTCTGGCTGCCCCTGGGGTGGCAGACAAAGAGAGTGGATAAGCACCAGTTTAGAACAGATCAGAATATCACAGTGCAGCTGCTTTGGTGGCTGAGCCTGGTGCCTGTGCTTTATTTCCCAGCTGGACCACGACCTGAAGCACGCCCACGAGCTGCGCCAGGCCGCCTTCAAGCTCTACGCGTCCCTGGGGGCCAACGACGAGGACATCCGCAAAAAGGTGAGCCTGGGGAGGCTGTTGGGCCAATGCTCAGCCAGAGGGGCAGCTGGAGGCAGCAATTCCCACCTTCCCAGCAGTTTGCCCTGTTACGATGTAAATAGGTCAAAATGAGCAGGCTCTCTCTCCTCCATTAATATAAACTTTCAGATTGCATGGAATTGGAACAAAAATTAATGTCTTGCTATCAGAGTATACCAAAAGTAAAGTTTAGTTGTGTAAACGTCTTCACAGTGATGAACTAGACTCGCACATGAAGTTGTCTTTCAACCTTTTTGGTACTTGGCTACTCATAAGGAATATTGTTGTGGCATATGACAAATTTCTGAAACTTGAGTTCTGAGAGAGATAATACACCTCTGTTCTCATCTATCCTATTATCTAAGAAATGTTTTAAAAAAACAATAAACCCTGGAAAGTCTGCTCATACTGGGAAACAAAATCAGAATTTGTTTCCTGATTCTCAAGTGACCAAGGGGCCTTGCACTGTCATAACAAAGCAGTTGGTGATTCAAACATTACAGCAAAGAGATTGGCTGCTTGGAGCACTCACATAGTTAAAAATTAATGTGTGGAAAGTGGAGGGAACTTAATAAATGAATGATTAAAAGGAGCTTTTTTTTTTTAATTAATCACAGATTTGCAGTGTCATGTAGCAAGTGCAGGAGACAGGAGTGTTTTCTGAGTTTATTTGCTGGTTAAAGGGGAAAAGCAGAAGGAAGGGGGCAGGAAAACACAGGATGAAAAGTTAACATCAGGAGGATTTATCAGTGGGGAACCACTCCAGAATTCAACCTCATAAACTCCTCTTTTGTTGTTTTAGTTAATAGTGAGGATCCTTCTTTTACACAGCTTTTAATAAGCAGTGGGTGTGTACATGCCAAAGTTGATTTATTATGCAAAATCCATCATTCGTCTGGGTATTAACTCCCTTTTATCCTGGTCTTAAGTGCTTGTTCTGGCCTTGTCTAAATATGGCAGATGAGCCACTGGATGTTTTTTATCCATACAGCTCTATAACCTGTGTCCGATCTGTAGTTTGTATATGTTGTGTGCACTCACACATGCTCACTTTTATTTTAATATGACATTAAGGGTAATTCATGTATATGTATGTGTGTATATATATGTATATGTATAAAACACCCTCTTGTTCCTTGATGATTAAAAGCCGTAGTGGAACACAGAATGTAGATTTTTTAATTTCTAAATTGTCTGCAGATACACAAAACTTTCCACTTAATCTGGCAAGAGATTGTGGCATGCTGGTTTTAGCTGCAGTTTTTATATGTAGCATTCAAAATGCTGCAGTCAAA
Source organism: Eulacestoma nigropectus (assembly GCA_013397775.1). NCBI lineage: Eukaryota > Metazoa > Chordata > Aves > Passeriformes > Eulacestoma > Eulacestoma nigropectus. Next base: position 361,788 of record VZTE01002465.1, read on the forward strand.
ACCCCAGCAAGCCATGAACGCTGTTGAGCTGTGCCCTGACCTGAGTTCTTTGGCCCAGATCATCGAGACGGAGAACATGATGGACCGTATCGTTAACGGCCTGTCCGAGTCCAGCATCAAGGTGCGCTTGGCTGCAGTCAGGTGAGCCTGTCCTCGTCCACGCAGAGCCTCTGTCTGTCACAGCGTGTGCTGCACCTGGGAGAGCTCCTGCTGACTGTCTGAGAGCTACTCTGAACTCAGTTCTGCTGTTGGGAACCCTCCTGGGGAGAGGGGCAGTTATCCTGTGCTGGTGCAGGGTTTTCTCTTGGCTGTTCCCAGGCTGCTCCTTGCCCGCCTCCCAGCTCAGCAATCCTTGTGGAGCAGCAGGGTGTGCACAGCAGTGTCCGTGGGGATGTGCATGTCTCACAGGGAAGGTCTCTCTTCCATTCCAGATGTTTGCACAGTTTGTCCCGTTCTGTCCAGCAGCTCAGGACAAGTTTTCAGGATCATGCTGTATGGAAGCCTTTAATGAAGGTGAGTGAGGAACAGTCAGGTCTCGGTGCCTGGAGTGTCCTGGTCCATTCAGGGAGCACAAGGTGTCTGTTCAGTTGGCATGCCTTGCTGTAGAAGCATGATACAAATTACCTAGAAATCAAAATTCCATGGCCTTCTCCTAAGAGAGCCGTAAATCAACAAAAGCCAACAGCAGCAAGCATGTGGTTCATGCTTGGTTTTTGGTTGGCCTTTTGTTTCCTTTTTTCTTTATTGTTTTCAGGGTTTTTTTTGTGGTCAATGAGTGAAGCTAAATTGTTCCCAATGTTCACACAGGACACTACAAGGACTACATGTCCCTTAATCTCAGACTCTGACTAGATGGCACAGTTCAGACTTGGTCTGTGAGCCCTGCAAGAGAATTTAGATCTGCATTTTCTCATGTAGTTCTCTACCTCTACATCTCCTTGCAGATTCTATAGCTGAAACTAAAGAGCTAAGAAAGACCTTTAAAAAGACACATTATCATATAGTGCAATTTTCCACAGGGTGAAGTGAGATCCAAGTGTGTAATCTCATCCTGTAATGTCACTGTCATAAATGCAGATAAATAAACCAGTTTCTCAGTTTCAACATCTTTTAGACCTTGAAAATGGAGAACAGACCGAGTCTGCTAGCACGCCTGAAGGCTTGGGCAGTATTTACACCCTTAGGGATCTCCTGAAGTGAACTTAACTTGACTGTTCAGAAGTGAAATGGCCAGAGCACAGAAGGTGGTGATGGCAGTACTGAACGAGGGAGGAACATGCTTGGTTTAGGAATTGGTGTTTTGGTGCTGCTGGAGGTCCAGGCAGAGATGAGGGACTCTTAACTTGTCCCAGGCTATGCTCCTCTGAGAGGATGCTCCTGAGGAAGTTTGCTGTGTTGTGCTGAGCACAAGGTACAGAGGGGTTGAAGAGGCTCCTCCTCCTGGATCTTCCTCTGCATGTGTGTCCTTTGCAGAGCAGGGCTTGTCCCCACTGATTTCTACTAAATTGGACTAAAAGCTCTGAAATCTGCCTTCTGTGAAATAATGCATTGCTCCAGCTTGTCCTGTGATGTGTATCATTGTCTGGGTCTGCACTGCTAGCATCAAAGCACCTCCTGAAGTCTGGAATACCCAGCTAGAGCATAATTCCAGGTATTCCATTTCAGTGATCTCTTCATCATCCTACTAACAGAATTCCTCTCTCTCCCCTCTGTGACTGCAGGTTTTACAGAATGCTCCAAATGAAATTCTTGTAGTAGCATCTTCCACGCTATGCAATCTTCTTCTGGAATTCTCTCCAAGCAAGGAGGTGAGTACTTAGCCAGCAGCAGGGAGAGGGGATGGACTAAAATGAGATTTCACAATGGTTTCAATTAGCATAAAGGTATGTTAATTGGCAGGCACTGCTTGTGTCATGTTACAGAGCTGTGATGTTACACAGCCTATGCCACTGATAGCTTGGGAACAAAAAAAATCATCTGCTTATAGTGCTGTGACAGTTAATTTGGTCTCTAAAGAAAAGAAGTAGACATGAAGTTTTGTCATTTTCTTTTTACTTGTAAACCACTTATTATCTAAAAAGATCATAAACAAGAAAAAACCACACTGATAATTCGCAATGTGATCCATTGTCTTATAGAATTACTGCTACAGTAATGCTGAAAATGCTGGCATAGCTGAATCTTATGTTTTTATTGTTCTCAGATGAACAGTGCAGGCTATCTGGTTCTGCTGAGTCTGTTCTTCATACAGATCATACACGTAGATCAACACTCCATAGGAGTGCAACAATTCCCCCAGTCTAAAATACTTCTTAATTACAGAAAATATTTGTAAGATTGTTCTGTGTGTGGGATCCTGCAGGGCACATTGGATTACCAAATTATCAGTTGATCTTGGGGGTTTCAATCATATCTGTGAGACAGAAAATTAACTGAAATAATGCCAAGCACAGTTCACTGGCCATGGGGCTTTCTTTAGCAGACCGCAGGTCAGGTGGGGTTTTTTTTCGTTTTGGTGGGGTTTTTGTTTGTTTGTTTGTTTGTTGAGATTTTGTTTGGGGGTTTTTTTGTTTGGTTGGTTGGTTTTGGGGTTTTTTTCCTTTGGTTTTTTTTTTTGTTTGTTTGTTTTTTGTTGGGGTTTTTGGGTTGGGTTTGTTTTTGTGGGGTTTTTGGGTTGGTTTTTGTTTTTGGTAGTGTTTCCACTTCAAATTGGAGTAAAATACTGGATTTTCTGTCAGGATATATGGTTCATGTCAAAAACATCATTGCCAAAAGAAAATATTGATTGTGTAGGGGAAAGGAATATTTAGAAGTAGTAGATTTGAAAGCCTCTATAAGGCATCTGATCTTTTTTACAGATTACCCTTTTCTTCTACATAATATTTTGAAAATTGTATGTAAACCACCAGTCACTGCAGTAAATGAACAAAGCTGAAGTGGCTCTGTGTTGTATCCTGGGAAGAGCTGAGTCATTCCAGTTTGGGAATGTCTCCCAGTGCTGTGGCCATAGAGCAGCCCCTGGGACTGTGGTGAAATCCTTGGCAGGTTCTTGCAGTGCAGAGTACCTGGGACCAGGTGAGCTGGACACAAGCTGCTGCTGCTGCTCAGAGAGGAGCCTGCTCCTGCAGCATCCAGCCTCTTCCACACATTCCTGTTTTCCTTGGATGAACTAGTGAATTCAGTTCAGGAGGAAAGCAGTTGTTCCAAACTTCACTTTCATTACATTAATCAGTATGAAAGAAAAGTGCACGTATTGATATTTTTCCTGTCCTTGAAGGATGATATTACAAGGTTTTGTATTTCAATCAAGAAGTCTACAGTTTTCTTTATTATACTGAAGCTTATGTCCTGGGTTTTCATTTGGTCTGATTACTGGACACAAAGATTTAATGTCAAGGAAGATGTCAGGTAGCTTTCATTGTCGTTAACCTCTTTTAAACAGTGACATATATCCCTCTTATTACCCAAAATGATGTGATGGCTCAAGGAAGATTGTTTTTGGAGAGCAGTCCCAAGCTGAAAGTTGCTAGGAAAATCCATTTGCTTGTGGGGTGTGGCAGATGTGTGTGCAACACCACTGCAGTGTGTGATGATGTATATACACATATAAATGTGTGTGCATCCATGTCCCTACAAACACAGAGACATAGGAGAAAGCAGCTGCCTTGACCCGACTTTTTTTCATAAAAACCTACTTTTAATTGGTCATGGATATGGGGTGTGGCATGGCCAGTTCATGTAAGCGCACTGGACATTGTAAGCTCAAGAATAAGATCTAAGCAGTATATTTTTTATGTTTTCATATATGCAGTTAGTGTAAGTATTGTTGTAAAGATCTGTTTTTCTCTCCTCCTTTCAGCCTATTTTAGAATCAGGAGCCATAGAACTTCTATGTAGTTTAACCCAGAGTGAAAACCTTGCCTTGCGAGTGAACGGCATTTGGGCTTTAATGGTGAGTAGGACACCCCAGTGAAATACCACTTGGGACTGTGCTCCTTAAAAGTTTGTGAGCATATTTTGTAGAACTTGTCAGTTGTTACTAAAAATGACGTAATTAAAATCTGGCTTGTTTCCACCGAACTGCAGAAGACAAACAGCATCAGCCTGGAACACTTCATCTGTTAGTCCATAAAGTAAAATAAATTCTTCAGTTCTGGTACCACTTTTTTTGCTAAGATCATTCAGGGAAGCAGCATCAGTAGCATGCCAGGGGGCAAATAAAACCAAGTAATAACCAGGTCAGCTGTAAGACAACATGGAAATTGAATTCATGGTGTAGCAGTTGCTCATAAATTACAGCCTTTTTGCAAGATTAATTTAGGAAGGATATATTCTTGTAGGGAATAGTCTACTAAAAGAGTGAAAGCCTAGGTTTTCAGGTAAAAAAAATCAATTAAAAGTGTGTCTGTTTCAGAATATGGCATTTCAAGCGGAACAGAAGATCAAGTCAGACATCCTGCGAGGTCTGAGCACAGAGCAGTTGTTTCAGTTGCTTTCTGATTCCGATGTAAATGTTCTGATGAAAACTTTGGGACTGCTCAGGAATCTTCTCTCGACTCGCCCAGTAAGTAGAGCTGGAAACAGACTTTCTGAAAGCTGATCGAACGTGCAGCCAATGCGGTGCTTCTGTGCAAGACAAGTTACTTTTCTGTTTTAACACCACTTCGATTTATTCAAATATTTGTAAGCAAATGTGCAAATCAGTGTGAGAAAACATTTGAAAGAATTCTCTGCATCCATGGAAACATTGTAATTATTCTCAGAGCTAGACATTTTCATTTAATGTTCAATTCCATTGCATTTAGCTTTCAGCAACATTATTTTCATAGCAATTTCTCTGTGTTGACCAGTACAACACTGAGGGTTGCACCATTGAGTCAGTGTATGGAAGGGTCCAGAGCTTAAAGATACCTGTGTTTCTTTTTCCTTGGCACTTGAAATACTTCTGTTCTTATCCAGCTACATAGATAGTACTGGCTTTATGAATTTGGCTGTGGGAATGTGCACCTACAAGATGCAGACGTTCATTTTACCTCCTTAAATAAAATGGTTGGAAAATGTAAGCCCGTGAGTTGTTTTTGACAGGGAGAAAGAGAGATTTATAGAGGAAAAGAAAGGGGTAATTCCCTGTGAAGAACAAAGGGAAAACATGCAGCAAACATTTGGCAAGCCAACATTTTTGAGGGGAAAAAACTCATGAAGCCTGTCCTGTGCATTTATCACATATTGTGTTTCGACCCTAAAAAAGGTCATGGTAAAAAATCTTCTGATATTTGTACTCATTGAGTCTCAATAACCTTCATAGAAAATTAGCTCTGTCTTAATGTGAAAAGATATTTAATAGCCAGTCATCCATTGAATTCACCCTGGCAATTCTCCTTGTCACTTAGGGTGTTCTCCATCTGGAACTATGTGCCAGCTTCACTGCTTCCTGTGGTAGGTTTTAGAGCCAGGCATTTTCAACCTCTACCCAAAACTCACTCCAGAATAACTCATCCAGCAGCTTTCCAATGAAATCCCATTATTAGCAATTTTAAGAAGTCCTATAAGAATCCTTGAGGCCTTAAAGAATTGTAGTGTGCCGTGTGCTGGTCATCTCTGGTGCCTGTTTGCTGCCACTCCTGAGGTTTGGTATCAGTTAATCCAGTAGATCTTGTTTCATCTTTTCTCTTTTATTCTAATGTAGGTGTTTATAGTCTCAAGTGACCTTTGAGCTGTGATCCTGTGAACTTAGGGCAGTTTTCCCAGACAATAAGCAATGCATCTGGCTTATTTCTTTGCCCCCTCTCAGGCTTTGGAAATGTAGCTATTGGACCTGGGCACAGTGTCCCTGCAAGAGTAGCAAATACCAGAGAAGAAACATCAGTTTTCTCACCCCTCTCTGATATTACCCCCCGGTTATCGGAAGAGAAGTGGTTGTTTCTAACTGCAGCATCACACGTAGAGCCTGGGTCAGCAGGGTTCAGTCCTCAGCCTGGCCTCCATGCAACTGGGACAGCAGTGTCTTCTCTCCAGGTGACAAGGAAAGCACCACCAAGGCCCATACAATGCTCTCTCAGACAAGAGCAGGTTCCACATGAAGAGGAATGTTCTGAAGTGTTTCTGCTGTGATAAATTCTTGGTTTGGGAGAGCTCACTGGGAGCAGTGCTCTGTGTGCAGTGTTGCTGCTCCTCACTTGGAGTGATTCAAGCAGGAATGTCGCTTCTTTGTCTGGGGAGTTACACTAACTGTATTTCATCCTTGCTTTGGCAGCACATAGACTACATAATGAGCACTCATGGGAAGCAAATCATGCAAGCAGTGACCCTCATTCTGGAAGGGGAGCACAATATAGAAGTCAAAGAGCAGGTACCATTTCTGTTTTGTGTTGTCTTGGCAGAATAAAATATAAGAGCAAAGAGTGCTTACTGTTCACAACATGTCATTTTTGTTTGGAATTATGATGTGTTGTGAATATTTTACTGGGATCTGTCAGATGAATACCTTGAATACCTACAAGAATGCTTTTCTTTCTAATGGATTGTTACAAAATTGTTTGAACTGAATTCAGATTGGTTTTGCAAGTGTAGATTTGGCGAAGAGGAAGGATGTGAGAGCAGAAGAATTAAATTGGGGCCATTGCATGGCAGGAAGGGGTCACTAGGAAGAGAAGGAGAAGCACTAGCAGGGCAAAGAGCATCCTGGTGGAGCCCAGGAAAAAGTGGGGAGGGACCTGCCCTGACAAATTAAAACTTAAGAAAAGCAATCTGCAAGAGGAAAGGCAGAGGGAAAAAGGAGTTGGCCAGCAGGGAATGGCATCCTGGAACCAGTGTACAGGGACAGCTGCTGTGAGGGTGCTGAAGCAGCAGTGAGAGGATAGGTGAGCAGGATTTGGCTGGATAACTCTTGTGCCAGACAGGACAGGCAGTGGGAGAGGTTCCTTCCTCATACAGGGTGTGGTGGGGGAGGATGGGGCAGCAAGAAGCTGTGGGAGATCCCAGAGGACTGCTTTTGCTTAGGTTGGATATGGGTAGCAAACAGCATGGGAAATGAGTGTAGGAGTAGAGCTGGTCTAAATCCCTGCTCAGGGAAGCTGAAGGCCAGCAGGCCTCCTTTGGCAATTTAAGTGCAAAATTAGCAAAAAAAAAAATCTCCAAAGACTCTTGCTAGCAAGTTTAGTGACACCATGGATCTGAAACAGCTGAGAATTAACCATGTGTCTTTCTAAGTAGGTCTTCCTGATAAAGCTGTGGTGACAGGAATGGCCTTTATTGCCATAGGTTATTTACCTTGCCAAGCCTCTCCAAATCACTTTGCTGGAGAACCAGCATACCTGGGAAATACTCTGGGAAATGGATGGGCTGAATATGGGCTTCAAAGCCTTTATCCACTGAGCATTTCCTTGGTCCCTATGGTGCAGCTGGCTCTTATTTCAAAATCCAGTACTACCTGTCTGCACACCAGACCCCCTGCTTGCAGCAGGACAGCGCCTGTCTCTGTCACTGCTGGCCTCATCAGGATGTAATTAGCAGCTTGGAAGTAATAAGTCTCTGCAGCTGCTGACACCGTGCAGTGCAGCTTAGACACAAGCACCATACAAGTGCTGATCATGCTCCAGTGTCCTCCCAGCATGTCCAGAAAAGATGATCAAGTTCTTCCAGATCTCTTTGGGAAAGAGCTTGTGGAGCATCTGCTGGTGCCCCTGAGAGCCAGGGAAGGGGCTGTGCCAGTCAAAGCTCTGTGCAGGTAGTGCCAGTTGTGGGCCAGGGTGCTTTCAAGGGCATCCTGTGGGATGGCTCCTCTAATTTGCAAGAAATAACCAGCTGCAGAAGTAGCTGGAGTTACCTGTGCAGGTGACAACTGTGATTAGACCTGCTGAAAACAAATTACTCCTCTGCCAGGTCAGCAGAAAGGCCTCTGCCTGTCCTTTTCCTGGCCTGAATCACAATGTGGAAATGGTTGGGGTTTGTTGTTTTTCCATTCCTCCCAGTCACTGCTACAGAACAGACTGCTTTATATTCCAGGGCATTTATTCTTTCCTATGTGTTGCAGATTTCCGTAAGAGACTTAAAATGTTCTTCCTTGTGATGAATTAATGAGTGCTGCTCTTCATTTTAAAATGGCGATGAGTGGTTTTGGCCAGGGCTGCTCCCCACAGCTGGTACCTCCTTGGCATTGGCCCTAGATGTGGGCAAGCTGGAAACTCCAGATTAAAGATACTAAAACTAATTAAAGGAATTGTTTGTCCCGAGTTCAGAGCTGCCAGGGAAGCTGTATAAATCATGGGATGTGATCTGGGGCCAAATAACTTCCCAGTTTTTCTCTCTTTCAGACATTGTGTATCCTTGCCAATATAGCAGATGGCACGACAGCAAAAGAACTGATTATGACCAATGATGACATCCTGCAGAAAATAAAATACTACATGGTAGGGGGGATTTCTCTTAAAGGATTTGTGTTGGTCTTTTGCAGGAATGATAAGAGGAAAGTGCTTTAGGATTTTGTTTTGTGAATTATTCACTATCATGCACTTAATTTCCATATAACCAGTGGGGTGTAAGTGCAGTTCTCTATGGCAGAGGTGTACAAAGAAACTGACTAAAAGGAAAATCCAGGGGTTCTTTCCCATAAAAACATTACAGTGATGTCATGTACATGGAGAACATTTCATGAACTTGGCAAAGGCATATCTTGGAGACATCAGTAAATATTTGGAAGGAAGTGATTGACCACTACTCAAGTGCCTTATATTATGGCCCTATCTTTGAGAGAAGTTGTAGATAAGAATTAGTCCCAGCTTTGCTATCTTATTTATTATGTGATGAATGCCAAAATAAAAGCCTTGGGAATTTCTGAATTTCTTCTTCTAAACTTGAGTTCTATTTTTCTATATTTAGAGTCATTCAAATGCTAAGCTACAGCTTGCTGCCATGTTCTGTATATCTAATCTCATATGGAATGAAGAGGAAGGTAAGAAACCCTCCTTAATAATGCACAGACAAGTTACTATCCTGATCAAAAAGCTTTTGTTGCACAGTAATCAATATTTGCAGTGCACAGTGCAGTGGGATCCAAAGTATAATGGGAAACATCATTAGAGGTGTAGGATGGAATATGTGGGAGTGGTCAGGAGACACTGAGGAGAGTGCAGAGAGCTGTTTTGGGGGAGACACAAGGACACCGTGACAATAAACAGGAGCTGCAGAGACACAGTGGGAGGTTTTCACCTGTAGCATTTCTGTGAAGTCTCAAAACAATTGGGAGCGAAAGACAATTCTTGTAAGAGCTTCCAGGTCTTACAGGGGCTGTGGAAACTCGTTGGAGGGAACAGGTTCACTGGAGAGAATAAATGGATTAGAAGGGGATTTCTGGCAAAGAAATTTTCCACAGCATGGATGGCTTGAGTGGCTTGGGCTGAAACCAGCTAAAGGACTTGTGGGTGGAACTGGGAGCAATGGATAAAGCATTTGGTGAGAAGAGTCATGGCCTGGGAGAGGGGGAGGTTACCAGGAGGAGGCTGAAGGATGCTGCTGCTCAGGGGAATATGGTGAGAGGAGGAGAGGGCAGAAGTCAGGCTCAGAAACACCTCCAGGGGAATGTTCTCTGCATCCAAATCCTGTGAAACCACAGAGATGAGAATAAAACAGGTGAAGTCGGGATACCTTAGGATAAAGATTCTTGCCTTCAAGATGTTCTTGGCTCCAAACGTGCACACAGAGCACAGCAGAAGTTGGAGCTCCCTGGGGAAGCAGGCAGAGCTGAGAGAGTGTTTCCATGGCTGAGCTCTAGCTGGACATTGCTCCTTACCCCTCCTTTAGCTGGTTTCTGCTCTCACTCCTCTCTGCTGTCCTGCAGGCACTTGGGCTGGTGCAGCTCCCAACAATGTGATTTGTTGTTGTTGCAGGTTCACAGGAGCGCCAAGACAAGCTCCGAGACATGGGAATAGTAGATATTCTACATAAACTCAGTCAGTCCTCAGATCCGAATCTGTGTGACAAGTGAGTATGAAGATAATACAGCATCACCACAGTTGTTAATCTCAGTTAAATTATTTTAAACTAATTAAGCCCAGCAGTAACTTTGCACATACCTGTGCTGTTGCCTGTGTTAGTATCCACACAGATCACCTGGCTGCTTCCCACACATGTGTAAAACCAAAACAGTTACTGACAATTTCTGGGGCTTTATGTTAACCTTTTGCAGTTATCCCACCTACAGTTAGCAACAGCCCATATTTCTTCCACAAAATAAAGGAGAAAATCTGATTTTTGGAAGATGTCACATACAGACAACACAACTCAAAACTGTGCAGTTGTTTTTAAAATGTATTACATTTGGGATTCTTGGGTTTATGAAAGATGTTCTAGTGTTAGACATCTTCGTAGTAAAGTTAGGGCTTCTCATCTTAAAATCTATGCCAGAGTATCAGCACTGAAAGTGATAATCAGGAACATATTGGTATCCCACCGCTGCCACAGCAGCGCCCTCCATAAGCTATTATGGCTTGTGATCACATCAGGAAGCTGGCAAGAAACAAACAAATAATCTTCTTCCGTGTTGATGAGTTGTATCGGGTTCTGGAAAAGTCTCTTAGGTCACAGTAGCAGACTGGGAGCTGTGGGGGACAAAGGCAGAGCAAAGTTTCTCACTTCAGGTGGAAGGAAACTCAGAATTAGCCCATGCAACTGTAACCCCAGACTGGTGGGAGGTGTTTTTGTCTTAACAAAAATGTTGCACAATGTTAGATTACATAAATTCTGGTATTAGACTGGCTCCTTCCTCCCTGTCACCTCACTGTATATTTTTGGTGGGGCCATTATTCCTACAGGATTCCTGACAGGACTCATGTGCTTTTAGAATGTTCTGAGTTGATAACTCCTTGATTTCTCAGCTCAAAGACCTGCTTTTCATGGTACACCCGTGTTACAGAAAGCAACTGCTCTTCAGTAACTGCTCTTGAGGGATTTTGGAAGGTGTGTGTAACACACATCCCAAGCCCCACCGTGCTGGGAGTGCCTCAGTTTGTGCTGGGATCCAGTGTCATTGGCTAGATCAGGTTATCCTTGAATGCCAGGTGGATTCTTTAAGTTACAGCCCCACAGAGCATTTCTTCACCACGGGCCAGGTCCTTCCAAAGTGAGGGAGCCTTTTCCTCAGCCATCCTCCCTCCCTCTCTGCTGGCACACTCTGAGCCTGCCCGTGAAGCTGCTGCTGCTGAAGCCGGACTCCCGTAATTAATGGGTTGTTCTTTCTTGCAGGGCGAAGACAGCACTCCAGCAGTACCTTGCATGATCAAAGACTAATTGAATCTATGGACACCCCTCATGTCTACTTAAGGAACAGCAGGAGATAACTCCTGACTCCTTATATTTGCACAAGTCACCTTGGGCTGCATTTTTCTCAGGTGCAGGGAGCTGCTTTGCAGAAACAGTTTGAATGATCAGGTCTCCAGTGCACTTGAGAATTTTCTTGAGGTAGTTTCTTTACTCAGAGGACTCTGGGGGGGTTGTTTTGGTTTTTTGGGTTTTTTTTCCTGAGCTACCTGGACTCTCAGATAGAACAATCAGTCATCGTTCTCCTTTTGGGCCTCCAATTCTCTGCTTTAGCTGCAGCCTTGTGTGGGTGCGTGGGTGCTCGAGTGCGTGCGTGTGCTGGGCTGAGTGCGTGGGTGTGAGACCTCACTATTGGTTTTCCTTTTTTTTGTGTGAAAATCTTTTTCTACAGGTTTTCAAGGGTTAACCATTGTTTGCTGTACGAATACTTCAATGAATTATATACAGTTTGAAGGAAATGTTATTTAAAAAAAAAAAACCAAACTGTTGTATCCCATAAAGTTTATTTTGAATTTTGAACAGATGAATGTTTTTAAGTAAAATATATGCATTTCTGAACTTCAGCTTAACTTACATTATACTTCCTTCTTAAAGAGAAAAATAGAGGGAGACAATAGACTCCAAATTCCAAGCAGCACATTCTGTACTGACAAGGTCCAAGAGTTCTTTGCCACAATACAAGGTCACCTGGTATTGATGACATGCTCAAATCCATGGAACAGGCCAACTGGATTGGGTTTGGGCTTCTTTACATTTTCAGAAAACAAGCTCATACTTCAGGGGTAGCATGACTGATGATTTTCTGGAAAGGAGCAGGTGGCTGCAAGATCAGCAGGAATAAGCTCTTGCTTTGCCAGCCAGGAAGTTGCTCAGCTAATTGCTGAAGGATTGGCTTATTCATGGTGAGAAGGATTCGCTGATCACTTGTATCAGCGGAGCAAACAGTGTATTGCAGAAGTTACACCTTCCAGAGGCTAGAAAGAGCTGGCAAGCAGTGATTAAGGGATTGCTTTTGTTTTGCATCCTTTATCTGCACGAATAGTTAAATGACTTCCAAATTATTTCCACAAAAGATCAACTGGGTGCATTAAGTTGGGGAAGGGATGGAAAAATGGGGGTTTGGTCTTGTTCTATAGCTCAGTGATGTTGCTACAGATTTTCTGTATATATGCAGCTGTATACACGTGCATGGATTTAGATTGCTGGATAATTGGTGGGGTGTGACTGCATCCAGAAGCCCTGACTGGCTGTATGTTCCTGAAATGGTGCCTGCAAGTGTGCAGAGGGAAACATGAGTGCAGGTGAAGGGGACTGTGTGCGGTCAGGCTGGAATGGCAGAGCACAGTGGCTTCCCAGTCTCCTCCAGCAGTTCAGGGTTCTGACTCTGCCCAGGTCTTCCTTCTGGTTTCAGTTTAGACCATAGCTCATAGTGAGACTCTCCAGACACTGTATTTACATAGCACTAACAGGCACTAGAGTTTGCAGCCAGTGTCTTAAACCAAATCTTTCTTCTCTTACACTGACCTTAAGGAAGGCTGCAGCAAGAAGAGAAGTCTGTAACTTTGCTAACCAATTTTGATAATTATCTAAATCTTATATTTCTAATCAGAAGGTCAAATTGTGACGACAGCCTTACTTTTTTTCCAAGGTAACTCTTTGTGTCAGAAAATATGATCACAGTTTGGCCTGGAATTTGAATGTGCTGTGTATCAGATAACTGTTATCACTTGGTTGCAAAGGAGAATATCTACATTTCATGTAACTTCTTCCACTCTCAAAGACAAATAAAAGTGAGCACCTGACACTTTTTCCCCAGGCATTGCAGTAAGTGACTGGCAGTTTTTTAATGTCCTTCTGCAAATGTTTCATGATGGACTTGGGGGTTGAACAAAAAAGAAAGTAAGAATATGTGAGAACTTGTTAAATCTCAGTACCTCAGAAGTGAAATCTTGTTGATAAAAGTCAGTCAAATATTTTTTTGCTTGAACTGAGAAAAACGTTTTGAGGCAGGTATTGTAAATGCAATACTGTGCAGTGGGCATCTCCCTGCTCCATTCTGTCTGTGTTAAGGAGGTCGAGTTCTCATGTCTCTTCTCATCCTTCCCCAACTCACATTTCTCAAAGCAAATCTGAGTTTGATTCTATAGAACTTTGGTGCCTACAGGTGTTCAGAAAAAAGGTGAGTAAAAGTATCTCTGTATAAGTTTTGAGGTGGTTTCCTAAAATTCTGCCAGGAAAACTATAAACCAATGCTCAGACAATCTTGTTGCTGCATGAGAACGGTTGACATTTTCCACAGGTATCGAGAGGACAAACTTTTGGATTAGAACATTTTTACATTCAGTTAAGCTTTGTGAATAATTTTTGGTGTTGCTATAGGTATGTACAAAAAGAAGAATACTGTAAATAAAAAGAACTTTACCAGAACATCTAGATTTTTCTCAGCTTCCTGAAGAAATATGAGCTCTCTGTGCCAGCTTCTCTACAACCTGAGATTAACAGTGGGACAGACTTTCCTGGTTACCCAGAGCTTCCCAGCTTAATGAGGTAGCAGTAGCTTGTGAATTCCAGGGTTGCTTGCAGAACCAAAGCAAAGTTTGTCTGGACATCATCAATCACCAGGATTTTTGCTGTTCTTGGGCCGTTTCTCTGCTGAAGAGCCGTCCTGATGGATGTTGATAAGTATGTCCTCTCTTAATATCTGGGTCTAGTGATGGGAGTCCTTCTTGCAGAGGTTACACGTGCTACAAAGTGAATAGTCGAGCAGGGGATTTGGGACACCAGCTGTCAGACAAGTGGTACTCTTGGCTCTCCCCACCACCTTCATACCACGTTTGGACTGTCTCTCCCACACAGAAAATGAAATGAGACATCATGTGGCTGTTGCAATCACAGATTTGCATTGTGGTAGTGAAAGAAGCCAAGTGACCTGCATAAAGCAGCTTGTTCCAGAATATTCTATTTTAAAATTTATTTTTACAGACTTTACCTATTGCAGTGGATGCTGTGCCTCCACAAAACTGCTGAAGCAGTGACACAGCAGGCACACGAATAACTGAGGTGCCCGAGATTAGGTTCTTGAAGAGTAGAAAATGGCTTTAAAAGGGTGTTCTTTGGTAATCCTGAAATGTGAGCACAAGAGCTGTCAGTTTGCAAACTTTCAGTGGTGGTCAAAATGATCAGGGCTTTTCTGCAGGCTGATTGCCACAAAAAGAGACATTCTGGGGGCATTGATGTACCAAAACCTGAATCCTCAGCCAGAAGGATGGTGGGCAGCTGGAGGACCAGGCCAGCAGGTGTTGTGTGCTGTGTGACAAGAAGCAGCTCCAAGGTGTGCCCCTGCAGCCCAGTCTGCCCAGGGGTGGGAAGGGATGGCGTAAGAGCAGCAGCCCTGCCCAGACGGCATCGCCGGGCGGTTCTGGGCACTGGCACTGCTCTCACTGCAGAGAGGAAAAGAAAACCACAAACCTCCCCAAACTGAGCTTGTTTGGAGGGGGACACCCTCGCTTGGTGCTGGAGGTCACGCCTGGATCCCGCACCTTGCTTTGAGCCCCCAGTTCGGGTGTGAAGACTGGAGTGGGGGGTGAGTGTCGGGCTGGGGGGAGCCGGGCTGGTGAGGAGGCACAGGGGGCAGAACGGCTCCACCCGCAGCTGCTGCTCCGGGGTCCCCGGGGAGATGGAGCTGACCTTGACGGCTGCAGCCGGCACCGGGCACGGGGGAGGGAGGGGAGGGGCCGGGCCGGGCTGACGCTGCCATGGCAGCCTCGGGCTCCTGGCAGCTGCTGCACAAGGCCCCGGAAGAGAGCGGCAGTTCAGGCCCCGCAGCAGCACCCCGGCTCCTGGAGGAGGTGTGAGCAAAGGTGGGCCCAGGTTTGGGGCGCTGCAGCAGGGCCGGGGCGATGCTGTGGGTGCTGTGTCCGGGCTGGAGCAGCAGAGACAGGCAAAAAGCTCTCTCTGTGGTGCAGGTTGGCCAGCAGTTGGATCCAGGGGATTAGAGGCTGTCTGCAGTGCTTTCTGCTTGTGACGGCTGCTCAAAGGACCCTGTTCCTGCAGAAGGATGGCTGCAAAGAAAAAGGAGGTAGTGCTGCAGGTCAGTAATAGCCAGGCCTTTAGCAGACCTCGTGAACTCTCAGTAAGTGCAAAGGATGGAGTTCAGCCTTGGGGTATCTCAGATTCTGCTGGCAAGGCCCCACTGCGAGGTCTCTGTGGGGAAGAGGCGTTCCCACGAGGCAGGTGGGAAGTGTGGGAGGACCTAGCAGGTCACACCTGTCCCCAGTCAGGGCTGTGGGGAGCAGAGGGAGCTGCTGCAGGGCTGCAGGTTGTGTGTGGGGCTGTTGGGGCCTAGCACAGGTTTGGCTGCCATCAGAGACCAAAATGCCTCCGGTTTGCGAGGTAATAGCTCAGAGGACATTTAGGAGTAGAGAACTGGGGTTGGCACATCTCCTGGATGGCAAGAGTTACTGGGTGTTTCTGACCAGGTCACGTATTCAGAAAGATGGATGTAAAGGTGGAAAAGCTAGGAGGTACAAGAAAAAAACTCAAAAGGCTGAAAAATTATTTCACAGTGATGTGTGGAGGAATTTTTCCCTGTTTACACTGCACAGGTGACCTAGTGATGCTTTAGAACTACTGCATGGGGAGAGGGGGTTTCTAAGAGCAGTTCACTATGCAAAAACATTGAAAACCCAAGATCGGTTTAGCAGGTCTCTTTCAAATTTTGAAAGCAGCTCAGTCTTCACAAGAGGGAAATAATGAAAGAGATTATGACCTTGTTTATTCACTGTTTAAACTGGGAAATGTGAACATGTGTAAAAAGGAAAGGTAGGAACGAAGGTAGGAATAGTTAGGCTGCTGCTTGTCCAGCTGTGTTCCTGTGGGATGGGGACCTTGACATCAACCAGACTGTGCCCCGTTGGCAGCGAAGGGAAAGCTGGGTCTACATCTGCAAAACTGGGATTTTTTACATCTGCAGATGAAAGGTCACAGGTCACTGAACCTGTGTAGGACATGAGAGGATGTCCTGGAAGGATTCTGGTTTTGTTAGAGAAAAGCCAAGTCCAAGCAGCCTCAAGACATCCAAATTAGCAAAGCATCCTGAAGAGTGCCAGCAGTACTTGAGTCCAGTGGTTGAGCTCATGGCCAAATTCATTATCACAAATTGCTGTCATAAATCATTTAGACTTATTAACATTCTGTGAAACACTCAGAGGGTGGTCCCAGCACTAAGAATAATTAAATTTAATAATTCTCTAGGTGTTCTCTGAAAAAACTAAGCTTGGGGTCATGTGCTGAACAGAGGTGTCTGAACAGCTCCCTGTTCCCTGAGTGAGACAAGGCCCTGGAGAAACTGCCCTGTGTGACCCCCAGTGACACAGATCTGAACACCTGTGAGACGGCATTTCATTTGCACTGGAGTTTCTACTCTTGGAATTCTTGGCTGTGAGATTTTAGCAGCCCTTTAATGCCCATTGGTGTTAGCTATTGTGAAATAGCT
Organism: Eulacestoma nigropectus; assembly: GCA_013397775.1. Taxonomy (NCBI): domain Eukaryota; kingdom Metazoa; phylum Chordata; class Aves; order Passeriformes; genus Eulacestoma; species Eulacestoma nigropectus. The sequence goes on from VZTE01002465.1 coordinate 378,595, forward strand.
GGCCTTGGTGCAACTTCCTGTCTTCCATTGTAGTCTAAATGTAGCTGGGGTTGATGATACCCACTGAGGAAGGAATCGGGAATCTTCATTGTTCAAGATGAACAAAACCAGATCTTGCGTTTCTCGAGAAGCCTTTTTTTATTTTAACTTGCCATGTTTTTCTAAGTACATACTGAAGGGCAAGTCCTGTAAGGTGGGGAAGATGCTAAGGATTATATCCTTTCTAATAACAGTATTGGGAGTGTGGGATAATAGAGTGGGTGGTGCAGTGTATGGAATGGTCAAAGGCATCCTTGACAGGGTCAATCCCTGAGCAAGCTGATCTAACACTGAGTTTTGTGCAGGGGATTAGATGAAGGACTCCAGAGGCCCCTCCCAGCCTAGAACTCTGTGTTCTCTGTTCACTGTGTTTTGGAAGTCTTTAGGTAGCAGCTGGGAATTCAGGTAAGGACATGCTGGGTTCAGACCCTGCTCTAGTGCCCACACATCATGGAAACTGTGTATTTACTAGTTTAGTTTATCAAGGCTGAAACATCTCAAAGCAGTAGAGTTTGTGTGCAGGCAAGGTAAGAAACTGCTGCTGGAGAATCAGGTGGTTCATAAACCCTGTGAGGACTGGGCCTGAACGAGGTGTAGTTCAACTGGAGCCCTGGGCAGGCAGATGGAGATCCTGACAAGGGGCTGTGAGTCTGGGGTCCCAGTTTGGGGGCCCCAGCCAATGCCCAGAACAATTCTCTGCAAACTGAGTCTGGGATCCCCAGGCAGCCACTGTTCCAGTAGTGCCACTAAACAGGGGAGGACTTGCCATGGGCTGGATGCTGCTGCCCTTTGCCTCTGCCTTTCCTTGGATTTTGTGAGACATCCCAATCAGCTGGTCAGAGGTGAGAGAATCACAGCCAGAGGAGTTTCCTGAGTGCTCAGGTAATGCCTCTTAAGGCAGGTGTGTCCCTCCGGAGCAATTTGTCAATATGTTTGCAGCAACTGGGTAGTACCTGACTTACTGGGGCTTTTACCGTGTTTTTCAATTTTCCACACAGATTAACGTCACTAGCCAGGAGCTTTGGGAAGAAATGCTGGGTCTCAAAGGACTCATTGGTAAGGCTTTGGTCAGCACACTGAATTGCTCTTGTTCTGTGTTAAAAGGACACCAGCACTGTTAGGAATTATTAGTGTTAAGGATGTTTAGTCAGTCTCTCCATTCCCCTTACCCTGAATGGAAGAAAAAAATATTGTAACCAAGGTGAGACCAGCAGGAGGTTGTAGTCCTCTTCATTTATGTGAGACAGTCATCATGCAATCCAAGCAGTGCTGGTCCAGGAGCTTCTGGAGTGTCCAGTGTCCACTGCTTGGAACAGGACTGTTCCCAGCACAAGGAGCAGCCCTGCCTCCCAAGGCTCTTGGGAAAACCTCATGTGCTCTTCCTCTGTGCAGCAGTTTTCCCTGGGAAATCTGTTACCTCCAAGGTCACAGCCATGTCCATGTTTCTACTGAAGACTCTTCCACGTCATTCTTAGCTTATTTTATAATGTAATTCTGTCCTCTGATGCAGCATTTCAAACCTTGCAAGGGTTTCCAGTTCAGAGCTGAATCCAGCCCTTCTAGCATATGGTCTATTGGTCTGTGTCTAAACTGACCCATTTTTACCTCATTCTGACTCATTTTCCTGCTTGCAGTTGTTGATGTGTTTCAAGCCTGGTGTGGCCCATGCAAACCAGTAGTGAATCTGTTCCAAAAAATCAGGAATGAAGTTGGCAGTGATCTCCTGCATTTTGCTGTGGTAAGATCTCATTTGGCACTGCTTGAAATACCCAGTCCCCTGAAATCAGGTGAGGTCTAAGGGCTGAAATCACTTATCTTTCCAATATTTAGCCCAAACCATAGCAGTGCAGGAGCTGCAACTGCTGGGAGTGAACCTGCCATATACAGGGGCTTGGGTACATCTATAAGAATTCATATAATTAAGAATTTTCAGGCTTCAGCTGTTCTATTCTTTCCAGATTTCTACTTAAGCAAGAAACATTAGACAGAGTCATTAACACATTCCCTCTGATGTACAGGGAGAGGCTGAAGGAGCTGGATTTGGTCACCCTGGAGAGGAAAAGGGACAGATGTCCACTGGGGGGAGGATGGAGAAGGCAGAGACTCATGTCTCTCAGGGGAACACAGCGACAGGACAAGAGATAATGGGATAAGTTGCAGCAGGGAAAGGTCCAAGTAAATAGAAGAGAAGAGTATTCAGGTGGGAGTGTAGGACACTGGGACAAGTTCCCAGAGTGCTGTGCAGAGCTGATTCTTGGAGAAGCTCAAAACTGACACAGCCTTGAGCAACATTCTGTACCCCTGAGAGCAGCCCTGCCCTGGGCAGGGTCTGGGACTGGAGCCCTTCACAAGCCCCTCCCTGCCTCAGCCATGCGGTGACTCTGTGTTCAGGTGCCTTTCCTGGCTGGAGGCAGCTCTGGACTATGGAAAGAGCAGAGGGCAGTGAGGTTTCTCATGGCTCAGCCCTCCTGTCTCTGCTGCCACTGCAGCTCCTCCTGGCACTTCTCTCAGTCCTCGTGGGCAGGAGCCCTGAATTCACTTTTCAGGCTTTTTCTCTGGGACTCACCCAGGCAAGCTGCTGGGAATAGATATCCCTGTCCCACAGGAGCGCTGCTCCAGCTCCGGCAGGTGACATCTACCTGCTTCTCAGGCACTAGAAATGAGCTGTGAGCTGGCTGTGGCCCTGGCTGTGGCCAGTGCCATTTTGTCCCCTAAGTCTGAGACCCAGAGGTGCTTTCCCCTTTGTGTGGGGGGTGAGTACCAGCCAGCTGAGGGTGTCTGAGTCCAGGCACTTGCCTGTGCATCCCTCAGGAGCAGAAATGCTTTTCTAGAAACGCCTATTTCATTTTACATTCCTTTTAGGCTGAAGTTGATTCCACTGATGCTCTGGAAAAATACAGAGGACAATGTGAGCCTGTCTTTCTCTTTTATACAGTGAGTGAAAATATTTTCCCAGTAGTTGCATAGCAATAAACATGACCTGCTGGTGGGGACAACTGTCCTTTTGGAAGCATGTTTTATTTCTTTAATGTGTGATGGGGCAATTTTATTTGCTCTGTATCTGCTGGTGATCAAATGCTGTGCAGATAAGTATATACAGCCAGTGTGCTGCCCTGTGGAGTCTTCAGGTTCAGCCTGCTGCTTCTGCAGGACCTCACTCCTCTCACAAGCTGCTTTGCTTCATCCTGAGACTGATGAGGAAGCACAGAGATGGTTGTTCCAAGATTTCCCTCTCACTGTGGAGCAGAGCAGCTCTGAGGGGAGGAGGGCCTGGTATATATAGTATGGGTGATGTGCTGCTGTGGGGAATTCCAGAGAGCAAAACCTGAGCACTTGCTGACTGATTTGCTTTCCACACCTTCCAGGGAGGAGAATTAGTGGCTGTTGTAAGAGGAGCAGATGCACCACTGCTGCAGAAGACCATCCTGGAACAGCTGGCAGGGGGAAGGAAGGGTTTAGAATGTGGAGGAGAGCCTGTGGTGGTAATGGGTCACTAAAGCCTCAAACACCTGTACATGTGCATGCAAGAGGAGAGGTTCAGCTCACCAGGGCTAGCATAGCTCTAAAGCAGAGCCACTTCCTTGCAAAAATCCCACCCCCGCCCCACCCAGCCAACCTCCTAAGCCACTACCAGAGGGACTGGCTTTGTGTGTGTGGTCTAAAATAATGACATTTCTGAGGAGCAAAACTGCCTTAGGTGTGTATGACCTGCTGCTCTTAAGGTCTCTCTAAAGCCTGCAGCTCTCTGCTGATGCTGGCTACTCTGTTCCTGGGAATGCTTTTCTGCCAGCTCTTGCTGGCCACTGACTGAGAGCTCAGCAGATGACCCTGGACAGGCAGATGCTCTGCTGTCCCTGCTGAGCTGACCTGGCCCACGACAGCAGGAGGGCTGTTCTTGCTCAGGGGGAGGCGGGACGTGGGGCCCTGCCTGGCACAGGCTCACCTGGAGGGTGGGTGTGGGGTATTCCTGGCTCATCCACGTGCTCTTGCTGCTAGGTGCCAGAGAGCCTTCTCCGGAGAGCAGGGAAGCACAGCTCCCCTTCAGGAGAACAACGGGAAGTATAAACAGGTAAAGCAGGCACAGGATGTTCTCTGTGCCTTGAGGTGGAACCTTTAAAAGCTGGAACCTTCAGCGGGGATGCAGCTGCTGCTGGGACATCCGAGGGGCCATTCCTCCGCCTGGGCACAGATCAGCACACAGGGGAGAGTCACCTTGAAACACAAACAGCCCAGCACAATTTGGGTGTCTGGCATTGTGAAAGTGTGGGTATTTATCCCTCCAATGTGTTTTATCCTACATTTGATACCCCTTGCCTTCTGGCCTGACAAGGGCTCTTGGAGACCCCACATGGCTTTCTGTTTCCAGGTGGTTTTTAAAAGAAAACACAGATGATTTGGCTCCAAATCTGGTTACACCATCTCCTGCCTTGTCTAAAATTAGCCACGAACTCCCAAAGGCTTTTGCCTCTTCTCCTAAAAGGGCCATTTTTTCTTGGCTTTGCTGGGACAGTGCTGTATCCTGGCCCTGTGCATACCAAATCTTAGGCTCCAGAATGCTGGGAATCGAAGCAAAACCCTCCTGGCTTTAGCTGAAGCACCATCGGCTGAAGGGGCGTGAGGGATGTTGGTCTCTGCCTCTCCGTTCGGCGCGTATTGTTAATCTTGTCCATTTCCTTCCCTCGGAGGGTGACGCACCCATCTGGTCCGGGATGACAACCGCAGTCGTGGAGCAGATGCGAGCTTTTTCAATAAATACAAGATGTTCGTGTGGCAGCAGCACCAGTTCCGCGTCCTTGGTGTCCCCCGGTCCCCGCCGGCGGCGCGCGGCCCCTTTAAGGCCGGCGCGGGGGCGGCCTCGCCGCGCTGCGGCTGCGCGGGAAGGAGGTTGGGGCCGCAGGTTCGAGTCCCGGCGGAGCCGGCCCGGCCATGGCCGCGGCCCTCGAACCGGCGGAGCTCGAACCGTGCCCGGAGCCGCCCGCGCACCGGCTGAGTGTGGTGGAGCTCGACCGTGAGCTGGACTCTCGCAGCGAGCTGGTGCGTCCCGAACCGCGGCGGAGGCGGCACGGCTGGGCCGCGGGGGCTTGCGCCCGCCCGGGCGCTTCCCGCAGGGCCGAGGAGTCCGCTGCGGGAGGGTCAGTGGGTCCCTCACAAAGACACCTGTGAGAGAGAGTCCATGGGTCCCTTCACACACCTGTGAGGGAGGCTCGGGCCCCTCAGACACTTGTCAGAGGGGGTTGGCAGGTCCCCTCAGACACCCTTGAGGGAGGGTCGGTGGGTCCCTTCACACACCTGTGAGGGAGGCTCGGGCCCCTCAGACACTTGTCAGAGGGGGTTGGCAGGTCCCCTCAGACACCCTTGAGGGAGGGTCGGTGGGTCCCTTCACACACCTGTGAGGGAGGCTCGGGCCCCGCAGACACCCGCAGGGAGGGTTGGCGGGGGGTCCCAGGCTGATTTGTGCCAGTTCTAATATGGTGACATGGGTCACTGTCATTTACGTAGATGTCACGTTCTTCACCGTATATAGGAAAAACCCCAACAACCCCCAAAGTTCTGTATGGCGGGTGCCTAATGTAGCAGGTACAGAATCAGTCATTTAATTTCTCTCTTGCTGCAAAACATTTTATAGTGCAATAGCGTGTTTATTCTCAGAACATCAAAAGTATTCTATGACTTTCTGGAAATAAGTCTCACACAGCCTCCAAGAAGGAAATACTGTCCTCACTCAACCAGGTGAAACTGTGTGTGACGCTGCCCTCGGAACTCTCGCCTGCCTTTCCGGGCAGAGGCGTGCGTGCATAGATGGTTTTTATTTGGCTTTTATTACGGTTTGGAAGGCGGAGTAGGCAACCTAAACTTAGGCTGTGGTTTCTGATGTACAGATTGATGACAAAGAATTCGACATTCCTCAAGTTGATACCCCTCCAACGCTGGAGAGCATCCTAAATGAGGTGAGTGATCCATCGGACAGGGTCAAGTGAGGCAGCACATGCTCCTTTTCCTCTACTCTTGCTGTGTTTTTCCTGGAAAACAAAATTGTAGAATTTGATGGTTTCCTGATGCTGATAGGTAGCAAGTGCATGCTCAGTGGAGTAATTGCTCTACAATGTGTAGTATGGAATTTTGGGGTTTTTTTTAATTAAAATATCCATAGCTGCAGCATAAAAGGTTTTCATCAAGAGTAAGCATATTCATCTGTAGATCTGGAGGGTCACCTGAAGTCTGGAGAGTGTGTTAAAGATCAGGGTCACCAAACAGCTTTTTTTAGCTGAGAGTAATTGCAGAGTATTCAGGGCAGTTCTGAAGTTGTGGGAGGAGATGAGAACTGGATTCTTCACAGCTTCATTTGTGTTGTTCCTTTCACCTATGTAGCTCTGGCAGGAGCAGTGAACGGTCTCAGCATCTGCTGTTACCTGTGGTACCTTGCAGGGGAGATCTGACTCTGTCTCACTTGTATCCAATTCAGTGTATTTCTGCAGCACCTGTGTGAGTGCACAATCCTTAGAAATGCAAAGAAAGGCATGGAAGTAAACATAAACTCCAAGAAAACAAACTTTTTAGGAAAATGAGGAGATTGGTGGCTGGATTGCTAGGAAGCTGGTGTAAAGGGGAAAGGAGCCTGCTAGGAGTGACAGTTCTGTTAAAAACTTGCATTAAAAACACAGACATAAGATGTCCCAAACAGACGGTCTAGAAACAAGAGGAATAGGAGGGGTAGCTATGTCCTGTTTCTGCTGGTGCTTTGGGTAGTGGAAGTTAAGTAAATTTGAGTGATCTCAAACTGCAAGGACATGCAGTGACATCCATGTCACAGGAGTAGATTCGAAGTCTTAAACTTGAGAGGTAATCATGAAGAAAATATAGTTCAGTGCAAACAAGGTCTTACTGCAGTATCTCAGTAAATGTAGTATGGGAATGACTGGCAAAACATCTTCTGAAAAGGATTTTAGCAGAGAAGAACCTGAGCCAAAAAGACAAACAGCTGCAGTTCAGAAGGAGATGCTTAATGGGCACAGGGCTGCCAGGTGTTAGAGAAATGAGGGGCAGCTGCTCTGCTCCCTGCTCGTTTGGCATCAGCTGGGGGGTTATGTTTGCTCCCTCTGGCTCTGTGCTGAGAGAACAACAGGAGCTGCACTGGGTTTAGAGCACATCAGAGAGAATGGCTCTTTGAAAAACTGTAATAAAAAATTCCAGGCTGAGACTGAAAGGAGAGGAGATTGCAAACAGAAGAGCTCAGAAAAGAGCAAAATCAACCCTCACGGCAGCTGGAGGGACTGCTGGGCTCTTGGTGCCACTTGGTGAAGTGCTGGAGTAGATGATGGTAATTCTAGGCCTTCTCTTGGCAATTTGGAGACTTGGGAACAGCTCTGTTAAAGGTCAATTAAAGTTTTGATGGAGTACATAATACCTGGGGAAGAAAGGTTAGTTGACTTTTTCTCTAGCCCACTTCTGTGATTATTGTGAATTCTGAAAACTGGGTCTTCCACAGAATCAGCCCAGTAAAGTAATAAATAGTTCTGACTTTTAAATACGAGGCTTTCTTGTCCTCTCCTTCTCCATTTCCCTGCTGAATTGATGCTGCTTTGCTAATGTTTCAGTTGTGCTGTTGTGCATTTTGAACATTTAGCAAGCTGTGGTGATTCTTGCCCTCCAGACTGATGATGAAGAAGAGTCTTTCATTTTGGAGGATCCCTTTCTCTTGAACATTGATAACACGGATACACACTCCTATGACACCTCTTCTGTGGCCAGCTCTGACAGTGGGGACAGGACACACCTGAAAAGGTACTGCAGCCTCATGCCCTGGGAGGCCAAACCATTTGTGAAGGGGAACTGCTTACATCCATTAGAAACAAATCCTACTTTCTTCACAGAACACTCTTATTCCTCCAGGATCACTTAGGCAAAGATGGGATTTGTAGTTGCACTGAGGGCTGGCCTGTTTGAGCAATAAAGGCATTTTATGGGAGATGGATTATTTAAATTTCTCCAAATTTTAATGGAATCTTTAAAGCACTGAATCATGAGGGCTCTAAAGAAAATGTTTCAAAGAGGTGTCTGATCTAGTCTGCAAGCATCTGGTGGTTATTTGTAAAAGGTAACTGCTGTCACTTCTGTGAGCGGACTGCTAATGTTGACACCTAAAATGTGATAGTTAGCTCTAATACTGCTGACTTGTGTCATTATTACTCAAATGATGGCCTGAGCCACTCCCACGGCCGCCTTGTGTGCCCTGAGTGGTTGCACAAGATAGAAACACTCTGAAGTCTGATGGTTTATGTTGGCATATGGTGGTGTACAGACTCTGTCCCTTCTGTTTCCAAATAAGATGGTTTGTACTGAGAGAAATGTTACCTGGAGTGGCTTAAATTTCTTCCAGTACAGAGCACACAGAAAAACCTGGAGGTGTTCTGTCACCTTTGCATAAGGCTGGTTGCCGAGGTTATGGGTCCTTAGCCATAATACCAGCTACTAGCAACATGTTTGATGAACTCTCCGGGAGCTGCTTGTTTGTGCACCTCTGGAGAGAGAAGAACCCGATGTGTCCCTGGTAGCTTTGGGAATTTGGCTCTCTGGTTGTGTGTGCTTGGCAACAAAATTGCAGCTTTGCTGGGGACTTTCCCTGTCCTGCCTGCTGGAGTTTACCAGTGTTCTTTCCAAATAACTGCTGCTGCACTAGTTAGTTTTTAAAGACATTGTCTCCATAAACAGAAGCACTTAAGCTTTCGTATCAGGTGAGCTGTGTATTAATTGAAGGCTGTTCTTTACCATACACCCAGTTTTCCTAGGGGTCTGTATTCTGTTAATGAGCCTTTTCCAATTGTGTATTTTCCATAGATACTCACCTCTATGGGCTGAAACTTCCTCACTCACTGAAAGAGCTGAAATGTTGTTTTCAGGATGTATTAATGAATTCTAAGGCTTGCAGATACGTGCTTGAAAGTGACCATTTGTTTGAAGAACTAAGTTTTTTTACTCTAGGAGATGAGTTAAAACCAAACTGTATGCAGGCACAGCAGGGCAGAACAGGCTTTGCTGATTATCTCATGTCTTATCTCATTCTGTGGCCCCAAGAAGAAGAATGGAAAGGGCATGAGTTTCAGGTGTATGCAGAATTTACCTGCTGGCTTAGCTGTGGGTTAGGCAAATTTCCAAGCTTTTATTCTGCTCTAATGCTTTTTGGTTTGTTTCTCACTTTGTTAGGAAGAAAAAACTCCCAGATTCTCTCTCACTCCATGGATCAGTGATACGGCTCTCGCTCCTGAAAGGAATTTCTGCCCAAATAGTGTCTGCAGCAGTAAGTGTCATCTTCTGGGCACCTCCACTAAGAAAAATGTGAAACTCTTTTGGTATGTGTGGGGGTGTGTGTGTGTGAGATCTCCTGCCTGCCCCTGCTATTAGTTCTGCGTAACACCATGTAAGGGACTTAAACTACTAACCAGCAGTCCCTAGGCAGCAGTGAATCAGGGCTTAGCTGACCTGCTGCAGCAGTGATGTGGTGGGTCACTTTTAGCACTGATTTGTGTTGCTGGATGTCATGAAACTTGGTGGGAAATGTTCATCTAACATGATAGTGTGCTTGAAGGTGCTGGAACTGGGTTTGCTCAATGCCTGCAGCAGGCACATGGCTCTTTGAGAAGAGCACAGTAACTTTCACATGGAATTACAGGATGTTCTGCTTCCTCTCTATTTCTGGGTGTTTCTAGCCAGTGGTTCCCTCAGCTCTGTCTGCCCTGGTGGGACCATTAAAATGCACCTGGTGTTGATTTTTTTGTGTGTTGTAGTTCTAATTATTAGACATGCACAAGCTGGGAGTTGTGTCTCTCACTCATGGGTTCTCCTATTTCCCCAGGACAAAGTGGATGCTGGCTTGCCCACTGCAATTGTAAGTACTCTTACAAATTTCAAGGACTGTGTATTTAGTTTTCATGCCAATTTGTTGAAGCAGTAATTTAAGATAGCTGATAAATGCATCTTCCTTGACTTTTCAAGTGTGAGGATTGGGAGGAGCAGCATGACAGCTCCCTGGGGGCAGAGTCCAGCCTTTCTTCACTGCCCAGCTGCCCCTCTGCTGATCGAGCCCCACGCCCTCTTTTTTTAATATCATCAGCAGGGCTTCTTAGCTGAGCACCTAACCTGTCCCCATCTGTTGAGAACTGTGAATTTCCCTAATTGTTTCTTCTTTGCCGGTTATTGCTTTGTCTCCTAACAGTTTTTTATAGAAAGTTAACTGGAGTGGTCCAAGTGATGGGTTCAAAATCTCTGTGTCTCTCTGTCTGAAATATTAACTAAAAGGCTGTCTGAAGGATACTCCTGCTTAGCAATTTGCATCAAAGTTATTGGAGTCAAGCATGCTAATTATGTCTAAATGTCAGAAGTGAAGCTGCCTATAGTAAATAAGAAGAGAAGCATTTTAATGAGGTGAAATACAGTCAGTATTTGTTTTGCCCTTGTGAAGTGAGTTTTAATGTTTTACAAAGGAACTAAAGATGTGCTCAGTCACTTTGACTGTAGTAACAGCAGCCCATAAGAAAATATATTTTTGTTTAAAAAAGAAAAGGAAAAAGTAGTCACTTCTAAGGCAAATGGTTGCACAGTGAAGTTGGAAACATGCTGTGACTGATATGTACATAGAATAAAAACCTGTACTTACACACTTAGACATTAAGGCATTTGAATTTTTTTAATCTGGCTTAGACTTGTTAAGAAATAAAAATTAGAACAAGATGGATACATCTACAGCATTATGTGATTTCTTTAAGTTTTATTTCATTGAGTGCAGGTTTGCAAGAGAGTAGGAGCTTGGAGGATATGTTTAATAGGATTTGTTTAATTCCCCATGGAGAGAAGTTGGAGTCTCTGGCTTGCTGTGGACTGCTCTTTAGGGAGCCAGCACTCGCCAGGGTTTTAGAAGAGTTCAGATGTGGAAGTAGCAGCTGAGTTAGGATAAAATCTCGAATATTTATACTCAGCAACTACACCAAAAGAATGAGACTGACTTCAGAGAGATGAAATTTTGCTGTGGGTACCACTCTGAGCATTTGAATTTCAAACAGCAGAGGAAAAAGCAGCCCTCTGGTCATGAGATAATCTGTGTGACGGTTGTCCAGGTGTAGTACCTATCTGTCTTCATGTAGGAATTGTGCTTGCCACTTACAAATTAAAAAAGTTACAACCTTTGAAATCTTCCCCTTTTGGCAAACTTTACTTGGTAAGTGGTGGATTTGTGAATGATGTTTCTTCTGCTTTCAATCTTCCTGCGTGACTCTTTCAGGCAGCATCAAATCTGATAGCAGTGGGGACTTCCCATGGGTTAGCACTGATATTTGGTAAGTTAAAAATAAAGTTCGGAGGTTTTTTGCATTTTAATGATCTTAAAAAAATGCAAACACAATCCAAAAAACCCCAGCCTGATTTATAACTGTAGGCTGGATTTCTTCCGTGTTGTTGTTTGTGCTAAATATGTTTTTCTTTCAGTAAAGAAATGAAGCAGAAGTAATATTTATCGTCCTTATTCATGTTTCTTCTGCGTTGTTGGGGTTTGGCACTTTGATATTGAGAAATTTAGCTCTGTGTGAATTGTCTAAAGAGCCTTTTCTGTGTTTGAATAGAAAATGCTCTGTCTTCATGTGGAAGAAACCAGAACCTGTATACAACCATCATCAGTAGTAATCTTCTGCCCTGTGGCAGAATGGGTGTCAGCTTTATGGAAGTTAAGATGTGTTCCCTGGGAAATGGGGCTTCTGACCCCTGGCTGCCTGCAGACCTGTGCCATGGGTGTCTCCCTCTCTGCCCTTCCCCTGCACCAGGCAGGCACCTCTGTGTCCCTTCGTTCTGTCATTCTGTTCTTCCTCTTATCACCAAACTTTCTTACAAGGTTTTCTGAGCTTGTACCTCTGTTTGCCTGCTCATCAGCTGGGCCAGAACAGCTCTTGAACTGTTCCCAGTCACATTCAGGTTTTGTGCCTTTTGTCTCTACAGCACCCCGTTCTTAACCAGTTTAGAAATTTCAGTATATTTATTGAGGCTGGTTGAAATTCTTGAAGGTGAAAGGTTACAGGGGACAGGGTACTCCAGAGAGATGAGAAAGACTGTGACAGTGCAAGACTCACCTACCTGGGTATTTAGACATTAAACTATTTTATGCCATTTACTTAATCCAGTATTGAAAAAATTCTGCTCCCTGAAGGAAAGGTGAAGTGAAGAGAGCCTCAGATCCCTCCCAAAGGTCCATGGTGCTGGGTAAGGGGCAGTGAACCAAGCTGCAGTGAGGGAAGCCCTGATGAAGATTTTTATCCTGAGGGTGTTGAAGCATTGGATAAGAGTTGAGACAGGTCGTGCAGTCTCTTTGCTTAGGGATATTAAAAACTCAGCAAGGCCCTGAGCTGGCTCTTTGACCTTGCTTGGAGCAGCAGGACTGGGCCAGAGACCACCATGCACAACTCCCTTACAGCTGAAGTTACTCCATGAGTCAAAGGTGATGAGGAATGGAAGTACAGCATCCAGTTGTGTTTCAGAGTGCTTCCTGGACACTTATTCTCTGCTGAATTCCTTCAGTTCTGCAACTAAAGCTTGGGCATTGGACCCCAGTGCTCTCCAATCCATCTAAAGAGAAATAAGTCCTGGCAGGATATGGCTGTGGAAGGCTTTGCTGTGTGCAGAGAGAGGACTGGAGATCTGGCTTGGGTTTATTCTAAAATTTAAACCAAGAGTTTGTCTGTAGACCAGTCAATATCCATACCTTTTTTTATTAGATGTTTAAATTAGGGTCAGACTTACTCCCTGAAGGTTTGTAATGTGTGTGCAGGGTTTATACTCTACAATGGGAACATAACACCTTTTTTGCATGCAAAAAGGTAGGTCCATTTTCTAGTTGAACGAATTTCTCTGAATTGTTGTGTCACTAACACATTTTTTAACTTTATTTTTACTTTCATATATTTGACTTCAGCTAATTTGTCTCTCCTCCTAAGTCCATCTGTACTCATGACTTGTCTGCTCTGTCCTTACTATAGAAGACTTGGGGAACTTTCATTCTGCTTTTTTGAGTGCTTCTGTTGACTCCTGAAACATCACAGGACAGTTCTCAGACTGCACGTGTAATATTGAGAAGCAAACTTTTCTTCTGGATTAGTGTTGGATTAGATGCCAAGTCTGACATCCTGGAAGTGTTGCAGAAGAGGTGGTAGGAAGGGATGTCTGGAGGCCTGGAGACATTCTCCTCTGGTACCTGTTCCAGGGCCACATAATCTGGCAGGGGGAAGAATCCTCCTGACCCATCTAAACCTCTCTCTCTGCCGTTTCTGGGATTTGCTGCTTGTTACATGACCTGCCATTAATGGGAAGGGTTGGTCCTCTCAGTTTTTACCCATCTTTCAGGTAGTTTATCTGCTGTTTGATGCTTGGGTACCACATTTGGATAATGACAGATTTTTTATGCCTTAGGAGAATGACCCTTAGCTTGTTTCTAGGGCTGCGCTCATTTGGGGGATTTTATTTTTCATTTTTGTTATAAAGGAGGGCCATCTTTCTGCCAAAATCTTTCTGGAACTTGTTTGGAGTTGTGAATGTTGTACAAATGAACAATTATGCTGTATGCCATGACTTGGCTTGAGGATTGCAAGCTGGAGTGGAGCAGTGCTCTCCCAGCAAGCCTACAGCAATACACAAATACTCTTCGGAGGTTTTCTTTATCTATTTTTCTAGAAGAGCAGAGGTTTTACTCTGCTCAAAAACTAGGACTTAAACACAACTCGATGAAATGTGTAATTTTTCATAAAGACTTGTTTCAGACAAAAGAATTCTGTATAGCTAAACTTTGTTTTGATTAGTGTGGTATGACTATTTATTTTTATTTTCTCTGTTGGTTGTAAAACTTATGGTGAGTGTCCTGAGTCTTTGTTGAGGTATGACAGCATTAAAACTAGATTTTGGGGCTCTTTTTTTAAATTAATGGGAAGTTGATTTACTGGCTTGTGGTAACTGGGTGAAAATAGTTTTACCAGTTATATTACTGTGAACTTCCAGTTTTTTTTCTTCTCAGATTTCTATTTTTTGGTCTTCAGTGCAATGAAGTTCAATTTTATAAGCTCACTTTTCAAACTGCTTGGTTTTAGAACACTAACCATCACAGCATCATTTCTTGAATAAATTAGAAGGGGAAACATTAACCAAAGGAAACACTCAGCAAAATCTGAAGGTTCTCTGTCTTTGGAGATTGTCACATATGTGCTATTCATTGCTTCACTCCTTCCTTTTATATTGATTTTTGGCTTTTTCTCTCCTCTCTTGGCCCTTTCTGTGTGGACTGAAAGGCAAAGGTACAGTACTGCTGCTGTGTGCATGTCCCTGCATGACCAGCCCCTGTGCTGCCCAGGTTGCATGTTGTCTGTGCCAGGATTTCAGGGGCAGCTCAGCAGTGCAGGACCCACTCAGTGGATGATGCTGCTGGGAATTGCTTAGTGGGTGCACATGCACTGCACACTCCCAAATTCTCCAGGCAGGAACGGCAGAGGAGCAGGTAAAGGTGATTTTTATAACGTCCTAGGGCAGCAGGTCCATAGCTGTTTGTAAAGGTGTTGTTTTGGGGCAGGACAAGGCTCTTCCATGAGATCACTATCCACCCAGAGCATTGCCTGGCACTGTGCCTAATACAATTAGTAGTGTGTTGGTAATTCTGCAGGAAATCAAGCAGGCCTTTCAAACTCAGGAAAATCAGGGCATAAGGAAAAGATCTTGATGAAAACCTGGTGATCTGAGCAGCATCAACTTCTGCAGTGCTATGCTCATTTCTTTGGTCTGGAAAATGTCTTCTTTCACATTCACAAACTTGTGTTTATTCTGTACATGCAGAATTGTATCTAAGCGCCATCTCATTTTGACTTCAGACTCTGCGAGCAACACAGTTACTCCCAGAAAATTTTCAGATGAAGAATTGCTTTATGTAAATTGAAAAATTAAAAACATTTTTTGACTATTGATAGCCACCTTTGTTTTAAGCATTTGGCAGAAGCTTTTTATGTTTAATCCTAAATGTGCCTTGCTTCCAAGATGATAATATGAGTCTGGAAAATCATCAGATCAGCTTTTATAATCTTTTGCTTTTGTCTATTTTTATTACTTTGCCAGCTTATTAGTAGAAGCTCATTGATTCTCTGATCTTGCTTTGCCTTGGAAGCAATTTCATCCATATTATAGTTGAATTTTAAAAAAAAAATCTTATCTAAATGGCTCTTACTTGTGTGTCATCTTCTGACTGTCTGGAAACAAGAACAAGTACTGGACCGGTCATACAAATCACTTAATTTTGGGATACAGTAGGGATCTTGTTTGTTTTGAATTGACATTGCAAGTGAGGGAAAAAGAAAATGGCTTTTGAAAGTTCCTGTGGGGATATATATAAAGATGTAAAACCTTTTCAGAGAAAGCTGTGGAAGATTCTCCTTTTTCATGCCTGAGAGGAAACAGGTTATGGATTGACTCACTGACAGGCTTAAGCTGAAGTGGAAGGTACTTCCATGACTGAAGAAGTCACTCACCTTTAATATAAAGAGCTGCAGTATTCCCCTGTTTTCGAACAGATTTTTATGGTTAGCAAGTGGTATTTTTGTAAATGAGGTGCATTTCCAGGCCTCTGGAACAGGAATTATTTCTTTGGATCTTGACACCGTTTGGAGAATATCTCTCTGTGAAACTTGTTTTCCAGCTGTAGCTCTGTTGTCTCTGAACTTCCATGGAAATCTTTAATGATTCATCTTCTTTTTCCTTGACCTGTTCTGATCTATGTCGTGAACACCCTGTCACAGTGATGTCAAGGTGTATCCTAGTAGCATGGCCAAGGATGTTTTCTCCTGACCTTGAGCACTGCTTTAGAATAATCCAGGAGTTCAGCTGTTGTTCTTGCTGGTGTTTATTTCTGAACTCCACTCATGCCTCCTACCCTATACAGGTAGGGTTTGAAAGGTGACTCCCACTCTCATCTGTAGACTGATAAATGTATCACTTTGGGCAAGAAATGCAGGATACATCCATGCTCTGTTTCACAGCCAGCACATTCCTGGCAGTGCTGCAGTTTGGAGAAACGTGTCCCATGCCTTGGGCACATCTTGCAGGGTGTTTCTGGGGCTCAGCTCCGTTTCCTTGGTCCAATCCTTTCCCTTCCTTGCTCTAGGTGAATCCTGCACACAGTGTTAGTGTGTTGCTTCTGATGTATTTCACATCCCTGTAGTCTTCATTTTGACAGTTCTCACAAGGCATCTTTTCCCACTCCCTCACTCAAAAGCAGGACCAAAGCAGAGACAGGTGGAAAAAGCAGCTCCAGAACATTTTTCTTAGCTTTTGAGAGCAGTGCACCAAAGACAGGCAGAGGGTTCTCATCCAAACACGTGAAGAGCAGTGTCTTGTAAAGCGCTTGTGAGTGTCTCCTGGTGAGAGCTTCCAAGAACTTGGCACAGACAGAGGTGTCCATGGTTTGTGGTGTGCAGGAGTGGACAGGGCATGGCCCTGCAGCAGTGCAGTCCCCATGGAGGCTCTGCAAGCAGTGGCATCTCCTTTGCAGCAGCCTGTGGCTCAGGGAGGAAGTGCCTTTATAGAGTAAGGGCTGAGTGCACCAGAACTCATCGGGCATTTTATCTGTGCAGCTTGGAGACAAAACTGCCTTTTCCTTCCAGCCTCTGGCCTTTAGCAACAAAACCAAGGAGTAAAATTATAAAATAAGAATAAAATTATGACATAAAATTGCACTTACCAAAAGCCTGTGTTGGGGTTTGCAGTTGATGTTCAAATGCAGAAGTACAAGGCTTGGAAGGTAGAATTAATTTTCTGTCATCTTCATTGCTACAACTTAAGTACTGTTGCAGAATAGTAAAAGGAAAGCTAGATACTGCTTTGATTTTTCTAGTAGTTTCTTTTTCAGTGTGTAATACCTCTGCATTTCCGTATTTCCTGTCCCTGGTTTGTACTTTTAAAAATAATTTTTGTATTTCCCTGCAAGACAGTGTCCCACTCTTTCTGTTCTAACATGAGCCTTCATCTTGTAAATCCCTTTTTAAAAGAACTTAACTGTGAGTCTGTGAATTGTTAATGTACCCCAGGTGAATTGTACGTGTAAATAATTGCATGATGTTCATTTTAACCATTGCTCTTCCTTTTATTTCTTACCAATTGTTCTGCTCCAGATCAGAACCAGGCTCTCCGGCTGTGTCTGGGCAGCACCGCAGTTGGGGCCCAGTACGGGGCCATCTCTGCTCTCAGCATCAACAATGACTGTTCCAGGCTGCTCTGTGGCTTTGCAAAAGGACAGGTAATTCCCAAAGGATGAGCTGCTCCAGTGCTCTGTCCTGAGAGGTTACCTGGAGGTGACAACAGCTCCAAGTCAAGCCCCCTCAGTCTGTAGCTGTGTGTTGGCTGGTTCAGTGCTCAGAAGCAGCACACATGGTGTGATGTGCCCAGAGCTTTTTGAGGCAAGCAGCCAATTCCTGCTGAATCAAGTTGCTGGGGCAGCTTTCTGTGGAGGAAGTGAGTAATGCAGAGTATAGCAAAGGGTTCAGTTAATTGTGACACAATGCCTGTTAAACTGAAATGTGCAATGGCTCACTGGGACAAGCAGTTTAATCTTTCTAGGTCACTCTCTGAGGTTTGTGCATAGTAATTAAAGCTGTTTTTTACTGTGGTGATGACTTGAAATTCTTGAAACTCATATGTAACCCCAAAATTAATTTTTGCTAATACCTTGCTTGTATAACAGAAGTAGCATAACTTTTGAATGTAGGGAAAAGGGGTTGAGTCTGTTGTAGTTTTATGCCCTTCTCAGAACCAAAGGAGAGAAAGCAATTCCTGAACAAAAGTTATAAGACTGAACCAAAATAGGTGGACATTACCTCAGTAACATTTAGAGGAATACAAAGAAGGCTACTTTTTCTTTTTACGTTCATTTCCCTTTGCTCCTTTGGTTTTCACCTTCATAGTAGATAAAACACACCGCTGTGCCTATAGTAGGACTAAATGACAGCCTGCTGTAGGCCGTGTGGAAATACTTAATCCATGCAGGACAGCAGCCAGTTTTAAATGATGCTCAGATAAAACATTTTTGAACAACAGCTCTGAAACATATGGTCTAGAAGCGCTGATAGATGATTTCTAGGATCACATAAAGTACTATTTCCCATTAGAAAGTTTTATTCAGATTGTAATCTCAGCTCTTCTGGCCAGTTATGCAGTGAGTAGTTAATACTCTTCAGTTATGCAGTGAGCAGTTTGGGACTTCCTGCGTCTTAGTTGAGAAATTGCTTGAATTAATATTAAGTACAAGCCAAGGTCTATCTTCTTACCTGACTTGTCATGCTGAGCAAGCTCAGGAGGAGAGGAGGGACAAGGTTCATGGTAGCCATGGAGGTGCTTGAGTTTTGCTCAGGGGTGTTAGCAGAGATTTTTCACCTCTTCACTGATTCTGTGAGAAAGAAATGCATTGGACCTGTTGGGTGGTAACAGAGTTATCTTACACTCTTTAATGCTGTTATCAGGCAGATAGCTGTGAGGTGAGGGAGATTGGGTAGGTGGGGAGAGCTGGCCAAAAGGACACGATTCAGAGTTGAGATAACGCATGGTGTCAACTCTAAGGAGACAAGTGAACTGCTTGAAAAAACAGGACAGGAACAGACTTCAGGTCACTTTTCTTTGATATGAAACCCCTACTAACCCAGGGTGATAATGTCAGTATAGGAATTTGTTGCTATACTGTAATGCATGAGGTGATGGAGAGAACCCCTTGACAGTGCATGTGTACTGAGCACAATCTGCTTGCAGATCACCATGTGGGATCTGGCCAGTGGGAAGCTGCTGCGATCAATAACAGATGCCCACCCCCCAGGAACAGCCATTTTGCACATCAAGGTAATAAACACTAAATGTACTCCTTTTATCCCACTTTTGTTAAGATGTGGTGACTTTCCTTGTGCAGTACTTTTGGATTTTAGACGAGAACAGCTACCTATGGCAGTGGTATCCAGGGATGAGAAAAATGAACAGAAATTCTGTTTTAAGATGAAATTGAGTATAGTGACATAATAGTTTTGGCTGTGAGTTGTACTGTAACAAACAACGGTTGTTGTCTGTTACAACTCCTCTCCCCGATGCCAAAATGTATGAAGAATTAGTTGTTAGAACACATTTCTCTAAAACTTGCAGTGTTTTGACCTGGATACATGACTTGCCGACTTTCAACTTAAAAGAATCTGAACTGTAGAAAGTAGCTTCTGTCAGCAGTTTTTCAAATAGCTTGTTGGGAATGTTTGGGTTAAAAGAGAAATCATCTTTGGCTTCTTGTTCAGCACAGTGTTATTGTCATACACAGAAAATCGTATCTGAGTTTGTGCCTGGCTTTGTTTTACATGGCCTTGGATGTTTGTGGGCTTAGAGATTCTGGGTTGCAAACATCTCCAGAAGCATCCCCAGCCAAGACTGTGATCCTTTATTTGTCTGAATTATTTGGTATCATTAGAAGTTCTGAGTGTTTCTAATTTGGGTCTATCTGTAACGGCAGCCTATCCACCAGCTCTGGCCCCAACCCATGGGCTCGAGGCTGAGAGCCCTTCTAGAGGCAGCTCAGGTTTTGGTGTGCTGTAGTTCTGACCTGCAGCAGAAGGTAGTGGGGCTTTGGTACCAAAATCTGGCAACAGGGCTTGCTGGGGGAATGAAGGTGAGACACAAACCTTGCTTTTCTTGCACATCATAAAAAAACCCCAGTAATTGTCTCAGCTTGGTATGTTAAAGGTGTCTTTCTGTAGGGTCATTGCTTGTACTCAGTGTGCAGCTAGTACTGCCATAGCATGTATTTTTATATCCATTTTTTTGTAGTTTATTTCTTAGGGCCATTTTAATCTAGTTTTCTTCTCAGTTTACAGATGATCCGACACTTGCAATTTGCAATGACAGCGGAGGCTCCGTGTTTGAACTGTCATTTAAGTAAGGCAATAACTCCACCTATAGAAAGTACAAGAAACCAATTCTGGTTCATAGTTCCTAAAACCTAAGGAGAAAAACCCCCATTGAAACCAATAAAGCTACTGCCTGAATGTTGAAGGTGTAATTTAGGGCTGCAGTGTAATTTCTCAGCTGAAGCAAGGTGCTGTCTGGCAGTGCAATAGCCAAAGAACAGCCTCAGTTGTTAATGTGTCACTGTGTTGCCCAGAATTTGGCACTCCTTGTGGGCTCTTGGTAGCTGTCACAGAAGTGCTACTTCTCATTTTGCCTTGGCTCATTAGTGAGAGCTGTCCTGCAGTAGCTGCTCATTTTCCTCTTGGTCTCTTCAAGAGGAAGAAGGACAAGGAGGAAGGATTGATAGTCAATCTGATCAAGTCCAGGAATTTCCCAAACAATACTGGCAGATAAGGTCTTAAGGAATTCTTGTCTGTATCTGAGCAGCTGTATGGGATTGCCTTCAGAAGTGATCCCTGGAGCTGTTCAAGGGACTTTTTAGAAGGAGTATTTAGAAGGATCACTCCTGAGATTGTTGGGCTGCCACCAAGCTGATCTCTGCTCTTTGCAGGAGGGTTATGGGAGTGAGGACGTGCGAGTCTCGGTGTCTCTTCAGTGGCTCCAAGGGGGAAGTTTGCTGTATTGAGCCATTACATGCAAAGGTTGATTTGAGAGACCATCCTATCACCCAGTATTCACTGCTGGCCATGGCCTCCCTCACTAAGGTAACTTGCTGCTTGCAGGAGGCTTGATGTGAGAGATCGCAAAGGAGTTCCCTGCTGTATACTCAGACATTTTTTTTTGCCTTGTTGCTTTCCTTGAAGATCCTGGTTATTGGCCTGAAGCCATCTCTGAAAGTGTGGATGACCTTTCCCTACGGCCGTGTGAGTAATGAAGCCAAACAGCTGCTTTTTGGGTTATGGCTACAAACATTTTCTTGGAGGGAAGGAGATGAGATCAGGAACAGGTGTTTGGTACCTTTGCCTTCTGTAGCACTGTGGAATTGCAGTGATAATCTGTGGGTCTGATGTGTGCGGATTGTGGCAGAGAGGAGGGGAGAAGGCTGCTTCCAGCTGTACCTCTGTGAAGATGCTGATTTTCTCAAATAAGCGGGAGGGAGCCCCTCACCTTCTTGTCTTTCCTGCTGCAGCCTGGATGTACCCACAGATGGGATGTTGACCTGATTATGGCTACAATCACCTTGGACTGCGGCCACTGTTTTATATTAGAACCATGCAACAGACCCCTTAATTACAGGGACGGGAACCAAGGGGAATTAGAGCATTAAACCATCTCCTAAACTCTTGATTATTCATTTTCACTAGTTAATGGCATCATTCCTCTCAGAAAAGCAGCTGGGGCAGATGTGGGATAGGCTATGTTAGGAGAATGGAGACAAGGCTGGTTTCAAGCCGGAGCTTGTTGTAGTCCATGTATCCATGTGGAATTGGATCTACCCTGAGCAGCTTGGACACCAGTGGTGTTATGTCTGGGTGTCCACTTTGCCAGGGGCACTCACTGCTCCCAAACATGTGGCTGGAGCAAAGACCACAAACTGCTGCCAGGAAGTTGCTTTGTAGCCCCTGGGTGTACAAGGCGCAGTCAGTGCGAAGCAGCTGATGGGCCACATGTGTCCTGGAGCTGAGGGTCTGCTTGGTGTGCCTTAACCACTGGCTGTGCTTTTTGTGTGACAGATGGACCCTTCGAGTGTCCCTCTGCTGGCGTGGCACTTTGTGGCTGTGCAGAGCTCGGTGAACCCCATGCTTGCCTTCTGTCGAGGAGACGTCGTGCACTTTCTTCTGGTGAGCCTGGGCTATTTTGTGCTGCTTTCATGTGGTCACGGCTCATCCACACATTGAGGGATTGAGCCTGTCTCAGTGACAGTGTGATACCTGAGCATGCTGGGAACAGCTGCAGCTTCCCACTGGCTTGGGAAAACCAGCGTGGTGGTCACTGCTCTTCAGCTGCAGTGGTGCCCTTGCCTGGAGGCATGAGATTTATCTGTTCTGGAGGTATTGATTTGCAGTGTGTTTCTACTGGAGGTATAAGAGCTTGGATTGTTTTCAGGGAGAGCATGTGAATTTGAGACACCATCTTAGTTTTTGCTTTAAAACATGAGTCTGGAAAAAAATTGTATAAAACACTAAGAAAAGAGCTTTCAGTCCTGTTGGTGTTTGACTTCAGGGCGTGGTGCTCATCCTGTTTAGATCTGCAGCAGTTACACATGCAGATATGGTTATTTGGAGACAATTTCATGCTGATTTCAGTATGAGAGCAATACCGAAGCTTCCGAAAATAGGGCATTTTGGCTTTGGAGTGCTAAGTTTGTTGCCCAGCTCTGCTATCATGTTGGACCTTAAGCTTTGTTTAAGCACCCAGATGTTGTGTTGATTGGATTGAATTCTCCTCCTCCTCTTTCATCTCTTTCAGTAAAACTGGGGAGAAAGAAAAGGATGCGTGTTTAAGCTTGTCTTGCTGAGATGCTTGTCTGGGGGGAGCTCCAGACTCCTGGAGTCAGTGTGGTGCCCTGTGGGAACTGAGAGGCTGAACTGAAGGAAGTCTTTGAGTCTGAGTCAGCCTTGTCCGATTTTTCTTTTAGGTCAAGAGGGATGATACTGGTGCAATACACGTCACGAAGCAGAGGCAGCTTCATCTGCACTATGATCTCATCAACTTTACTGTAAGTCTCAGTACTACAGAATGGTTAAATTTTTTTTTGCACTAGTTTTCTTGTAAATGTATCTCAGTAGCCCTTAGTTCTGTGCTCTTGGCTGTGTTTATCTGGTGATAACTAACTGAAAATGTCCTTAAACTTGGGACTCTATGGAAAACCAGCACAGTGTGGTGGTAACCACCTATGAACAGGTGGTGTAGTTGTCTTGGCTTTGACACATCTGGATAGAAAGTGTGCTGGAGCATAAACAGTGTGCCAAGAGGACAAGAGCTCTGGTGGATTGCCATTTGTCTACAGCTGTTTTCTGTGAAGATTCCATGTAATTTATCTCCAGAAGGACCCTCCCTATCTCTGCCTTGGAAGTTAACGCACGTGTGCAGTTGTGAAGTTGCCGTGTACAGTAACAAAGCTACTGGCCCTGTCAGAACTCCCAGTAGGGCTACTCAGGGATATGGCCGGAGCCTGTTCCTTGGCTCTAATGGAGAATGCATGGCTGAAATGTGGAATTTGCTGCTTTTGCAGTGGATCAACTCGCGGACAGCAGTGCTGCTGGACAGCGTGGAGAAACTGCACGTCATAGACCGTCAGACTCAGGAGGAGCTGGAGACCGTTGAGATCTCAGAGGTTCAGCTGGTCTACAACAGCAGCCACTTCAAGTCTCTGGCCACGGGGGGCAATGTCAGCGAGGCCCTGGTAGGCACTGGTGGCCTGTTAGTGTTTGCAGCTGTGTTTAACATGCGCCCTAAGTGGAAGCCTGGAGGGAAAAAGCATTTTGGGAGCATCTCAAAAGTCACACGTTGTGGTGATGTGGGCAGCTAACAGACAGCTCATGTTTCCTTTTGTGCATTGAAGGATGTAGGAACTGCTCCTCCTTTGCTAAGCTTTGGAATACTCTGTCTAGGATAAAAGCTGATGTGCTCTATTCTTTAAGAGGATTTTTTGCTTGATATACCACAGACTGGAGCACTGGTTACTGGCAGTCAAACTGCTGTTGTAGCAACTCTCACTTCAGTGGTTGTCTTCCCATTTGTGTGCCCTACACATTTGCTCTTGACGAAGATATGTGAAGAAGCAGGTGGCAGAGAAAGGGCCCCCATAACTTTTTTGGCACCTGAGGGTAGACACAGAGCCCTACTTCATCATGTCTTTGGGTAGCCAGAGCTCAGCAGCACTTGAAGCTGAGTTCACAAGCAGGAAGGAGTGACAGCAGAGCTCTTTGACTTACTACTGCCCAGCAACCTGTGGTGTTCTCTCTCCAGCCTCATTTTGATTTCTGCATTACAAAGGATCTTGGAAGTGTATTTATGTTGCTTGTGAAATTTTACAGAAACAAAAGGCAGTTTTACTTGCATGTGATTTTTCTCCCTGTAGGCACTGGTTGGAGAGAAAGCTTGTTACCAGTCCATCAGCAGCTGCGGTGGTCAGATCTTCTACCTTGGAACTAAGGTAAGTGGGGGGAATTTTTCAATAAAAATACAGGGCATTCACTGTTGATGGTAGCTCTTCTGGAAAAAGGCAGTTTGTTTTCTGTGGAGATGTGTATTGGGAATGGGTTCTTTGTGCACTTATGTTGTGGGGTGAAGGAAATGTGCAATAATTTGGTTTTAGCCAAGGTATGGGCTGAGTAAGACATTGTCATAGTTTCACAATATCCTGATTCATTCTGCTCCAGGGCAAACTCAGCCTTACTTTACTGACATCTCCTCTGTCCTAAGCTTCTCTGTCTCTGTTATAAATGTGCTAGGGAATAAACAGAAGAAAATAAGACAGCAGCTAAAACTGGACTCCAATTTATACTGCTTGAGGGTTGCTTTATTTAGTCATCTGTACTGGCGTGCTGTGGTGGGTCTGCGGGGTACTACAGGCTGCGTGAGCAACTGCAAGTAAATAACTTTCAATTTCTTTTTTCTTTCCTAGTCTGTTCATGTCATGACATTGAGAAGCTGGAGAGAGGTATGTTGAGAGGGAAACCGTGCAGCTTAGGCTTGAATTGCTTAAATCTAGCTCAAAGGAAGGAGGGAGCGTTTGTGAAGCATTTTCTGGGCACTGTGTTCAGGATCCCTGATTGCTACACAGAGCCAGTGCTGTGGATACACTGATTTTCATGGTGACGCTGCTTGCATAAATTTGCAGGCTGAATGGAGGAGTCCCTGTTCTCCCAAACAAGGCATCATGCCTTGCTCTGTGTCAGCTTTTGTTAGTGCAATGCATGACTTAGGAAGAGTGTGTGATGCAAACCTTCTGTCTGCCACACAAGCATCCAGGAGTGAAAGGGAACCTGCTTCACTGGAGTTTGTCTCCAGCTACTGCAGGAGCTGCATCATAAAATCCATCAAAGACTGCCTAGAAAGTTTGTAGGATTTTAGGTCCTTGTTGGTTGAAGATTTTTCTGGAACATCGTTTCTCTGACGTCTGGAACCCCATCAAAGCCCACACTAAAGTTCTTAGTGATCTATTTATGTCTATTCCTGCATTGTACTTTTCACTTGAATCAAACAGCTGTTTTCCTTCCTGCATCACCACTTTGCAGTGTTTTTTCACTGTGTGCATGTTCTCTTTCAGGCTTTGTTTTGCAAGGCTAAGCAGTGCTCTTTCATCTCTCTCTTGTGAGATTACTTTCCCATTCCTTTCTTTATTTGTAGTCCCTGTTCTCTGCATGTCCTGTGTGCTCAGTTTCTTGGGCATAGGCAAACAGTTTGCCACATATTGCTCTGGGTAAGATCTTGCAAGTGCTGTGCACAGTGTCACCCCTTCTTCACGGTCTCTGCTAGATGTGCCATTTCTCATGCATCCTTGGATCTCATTTTTCTGTTCTTTGGCTACGTGATGTCAGTGACTTGGGCACTCTGGAGATTCACTGGTGCCCCGTAGCCAAACTGATTTCTGCTGGAAGTTGCTTGTACTGTTGGGTAGCATCGTTCTTCTGTTACCAGCTTCAGGGGCACATTTCTCATGCCTTTGTGTTCTTCTGTCTCACCTCACATGCTGCCAGTTGGTCATTAGCAGACTTCAGTAGTAAATTCAGCTTATGCCTATATGTAGAAGGCTTCAATGAATCCAGAATCAGCTTCAAGGCTGATTCCCAAGGAAATCCAGTAGCCATTTCTTTGCGATCTCATGTTTCTCCTTTAAGTGGCCTTCACCATTTTTCCTCATGGTTGCTTTAGGGCTGTTGTCCTCATCCACGGTTATAAACTCCTTCATGTGACATTGCATCAGGACCTTTAATAGGGTATGAACAGTTGAGCTCTGTTGATCTTTTAGTTACCAAGATCACTTCTCTCTGCTGGTTTTGTCTCCAGCCATTCACCACTGCATTTGGTTTAGTAAGCTGTAATGAAGAGTCTTGTTCTGATTCATGATTTCAGGTACAGATTTTCCTGGAATTCAAAAGTCAAACACAATTTGTGCTCTGAGACAACTGCTTTCTAAGTTACTGTGTGGCTTCAGCTGTGTTGCAGTTGTGCCTCTTTATCAGAGGGGTCTTAACCAAGAGTTTGAATTGAGTGTGTAGTGATTAGGGTGAAGCTGAGAGTTAGTTCTTGCTGCAGGACAGAATACTGGGCTGAGACCTGGGATCTCTCTTCTCTCAAACAGTTCTTTAACAGTGACCGATTGTACCAAGGCCAGTGGTGCTCAGCCTTGGGCGTTAATAGTTCCTTAAAGCAGAAAATACTCGTGACTTGTGATCTACTTCAGTCCTTGCTGACCACGAGCTCAGGAGAAAATAGGGGGTAGGATGAGTACACGCTTTGCTGAAAGCATGGCAGAGTTGTTCACTGTGCTCCAAGTGGGGGAATGGAAAATATTTATCCATTGCTTATCAGACAGTCAATAATGCTGGAGGTCTCCATCCATCAAGCATCTGACTAAAAATGTCCCCTATAGGGACTTGATGTACTGGGGCCTGACATTTCTTTGTCCAGCAGAAAATGTCCATTTGAGAGCATCTCTTTGAGATCCTGTCGTTTACTGCAGTGTGGTGAGAGCTTCTGAGGTGTCTTGTCGCCTTGCTGTCAGGGACCGTGACCCACTGCTGGGAAATGCTTAAAGGGGAGGGAATCATCTTTTCTGTAGTTCTGAGGTCCAGTATTCCTTGTTATTTTAGAGAGTTGACCACCTTCTGAAACAAGAACGTCTCACAGATGCCCTGGCTCTTGCTTGGTCCTTTTATGAAGGTAAAGCAAAGGCTATTGTAGGTAAGTTTGGGTTTGTTTGCTTCTAACTGAGACCTCTAGGGATGGTTTTAAACATCTGCATGTACAAGAATCACGTTTTTAGGGGAAGAAAACAGAATTGAATTGAATTGAAGAAGAAAAAATAGGATGTGTTGCTTTGGGTTTGGCAGAAGCAACCTTTATATGGAGTAGTTTGATTTTTTTTTTTCAATGCTTTTTTAGCCATAGTTCCTTCAGCAACTTGCTGATTTCAAATGAAAGTCAGACTTGATCTGTGTGTGACTCCATCCTGTTGTCACTTTGCCCTGAAGGAGGTGGATCCAGATGTTGAATATCCAGCCTGCTAAAAGATTCCAGAAGGCCATGCATGACCTGTAGGTAGCTTTTAGTGTGATTCTCTGTCAGCTCTGCCAAGCAGATGCTTTGATCTAGGTCTCTCCCCTGATTGTACAAGGAACTGAAAGAATCACACTGGCTTTTGGCACCACGTTTCCTACAAAGGAGGTTGCTTGAGAAGTATGTTAATTATGCCAGAAACTGCCACTTGTGTGGTCTGATTTGTACTGGACACATTGATTTTACAGCAAATAACTTCTGATGGCTTTGACAGATGAGATGCAAGTTCCCAGGACAAGATCCTGCTGTGAAATGGCTGGTATATGAAGATGTGTGTTGTTTTAATGCATGGATATAGCACAATAAAGCAGATAGTAATGCTTTCAGTAATAAAAAACTGTCTTTTTGAGTTGGCATTTACGATATTTTCCCCTTTTAGTGCACTTTATTAGGCTTCTTTGCATCAAGACCTCCTCCAGCAATTAGCCTCATGTACAGTCTTTGACAGCTCTCTGTTAATTGTTCTCTCAGTCTTAAACAGCACTCGGAGCTGTTCTTGCCATTCCTGTGCTGGAACAACCTTTAAGTGAGGAGAACAAACCTTTTGGAAGAAGAGGGCACTAAAAATAGAACACAAAATTGTGTAGTTACATATCCTGACCTCTACATCTCAAGGGTAGTGGCGTTAGCATCTGAACTGTGGAATTGTTGTAGTTCTACTGGTAGCTTAGATGAGAAAAGCTTTGTTTTTCACCCCATTCCCTCATTCTTTCTAGGCTTGACTGGAGACACGAGCAAGAGGAAAGCAGTCATTGCTGACAGAGTGAGTCCCTGAGCTCTTTCCAACTGGATTTTGATGTGTGCTGGTGTGATACTGTGTTCCTGAAAGGACTGGCTTCTGTCCTCCATGAGTTAATCCACCTAACTCTAGAATGTGTGCATGTTCCTCTCTTGCTAAAATTGGGAGCAGAATTTTAGAAAAAACTTGGAAATACCATTTGGGTAGAGGTGGGATAAAATCTACAGCATTAGCAATCCAAAAGGTGACGCTGTCATCTGGGCCTGGAGATCTCTGGTCCCCTCACAGTGAAGAGAAACCTTTTGTGTAGGTAACTCTGGAGTTCCCTGACCCTTGGTTGGCACATGTTCATCTGTATGTGACTTGCTGACTCCCAGGATGGAAACTGTGCTCTCTGTTTATATGGACATGGAATAAACTCTTCAACTGATCCACTTCAGTTGTTACAGGAACTTGCTGGGAGGAGTGTGTTTAAAATACACACTTATTGCAATAATTATTTAGCTGTAGTCCATTCTTATTATTTTATTTGCAGGTAGCTATGTTTTGCTGTATAATATACTTCAACTTAAGCTTTGGGTAAAATCATGGCCCACATGAGCCTTGTGCTTCAGGATGTGTTCACCAGCCTGAAAACTGGCTGTTGGGCTGGCTGCCCAGCTCCGTGGTCAGTTAAAGTTAATGCAGGCCGTCAGTATTGCTCTGGGCACTTCTGTGCCACTGTCACACCACTACCTCTTGGCAGCCTCTTCCCTGTGCTCCTTCCTGCCCACAGCACTTCATACCCAAAATGAGACAGCAGAGTTTACAGGGCTGCCAGCCTCCAAGCTGGTCTCAAATGTACTACCAAGCAGGGCCTGACTATAGGATTTGAATGAGTTTTCTTACTTATTGTAATTCAGATGGTTGAAATCCTTCTCCATTACACCGATCGGACTCTGAAGAAATGTCCTGACCAAGGAAAAATCCAGGTTATGGAGCAGCACTTTGAGGTATGGTGGTGCAGAGGACTCTTGCAGAAATCTTTTGGCTTTTTTAATTGGCTTTGTTTTGCTGTAAACATTACTTGTCTGTTTTTGAAAAACCTTGCTGTGGTTCAGCTGAACTCTAACCTGTTGTGTGCACTCATGAAATCAGGACTTGGGTATAGTGGGCGGCAGAGCAGAACCTGTGTGCCCTCTGTGCTCTGCGGGACTGTCAGCAGAGCTTTTTTCCATATGCACCAGCATATGGAAAACCTGTAACTGTGCCAGCTACCATCTGAGTCAGATACCTCATTGTTTCTGCTCTGTGTTGGCCAGGCTGCATTTCATGCTTTGCAGGATGTGCTGCTTTGGCAGGGTTTTTGCCAGTCAGTCCCTACAGCTTTGTTGTGTTTGTTCCCCAGGATGTGGTGCCTGTCATCGTGGATTACTGTCTCCTGCTGCAGCGCATGTAAGTCTGGGCTGGCAGGCCTGTCCCCCAGGGCAGACCCCAGCACCCCGGTAGCCTCCAGTGCTGTCTCCTGTGGTGTAGAGGAATTGCATCACATCGTTTCATAGCATATGTCACATCACAGTTCAGAGGAATGCCTAAAAACTGGTACCAAAGTCAGGAACTCAATACTCCCACAAAACCTCTCTTAAATTTGCATTGGTGTGTTGAGAAAGAAAAGTTGCTTTGAACCAAGAACCTGCCTTGATAGATTTTCCTTTCATCATCGTCACTTCCCTTCTAACAGCTCTTTTTTTGCTGCAGCATCCATGCTGCAGCATGATACATGCTGTGTAACTTGCCCCAGCACAGGAGCTGAACAGGGCATTCAGTTCCTGAGCCTGGGAAATACAGAGAAAATGGAGTTTAATTTGGAGCCCTTGGAAAGTAGATAAGCAAGGAGATTTTAATAAAATTATTTGATAACTAAACTCTTCCTTCCTCCTAGGGATCTATTATTTAACCAGATATATGATAAGATGAGTGAGAACTCTGTAGCCAAAGGCATCTTTCTGGAGTGCTTGGAGCCATATATCTTGAGTGATAAGCTGATGGGAATCACAGCTCAAGTGATGAAAGACTTGCTGCTTCACTTCCAAGACAAGAACAGGTTGGAAAACTTGGAAGCCTGCATTGTGCACATGGATATCACCAGTTTAGACATACAGCAGGTGAGTGGTTGTGTTGCATACTGTATGGAGCTCTTCTGAATAAATCAGCAGTTACAACATCTTGTGCTTCTAAGCGCAGCATGGCCTGTGGGATTCCCCTGTGTCCCTGGGATCAAATTCAGTGAGTTGGGAATTGTACACTGTGGCTGTGTTTTCCTCCCCCAGTTTGTGTCCTGGCATAGGTTAATGCATCAGCAACTGAATGTGGTGGAAAATCCTTCAGGATTATTCCCAATCACTCTTTCCCATTTTGAGTACCTTACCTGACATCAAAGGCTGCAGGAGCACAGAAAGCTGGAGTTGTTTGTGTCAGCTTGGGTACCTGCTTTTGCACAACAGTCAGTGGAGCAGGGAGGTGTTCTTGCTCAGCAGTCCTGTTTTCTGATGGCATGGCTTTCCATTTCAAGGATGAAGCTGCTTGGAAACTTGATGTTATGATTCAGTAACTGAACCAAACTACTGCAAACAAGTTTTTTGAAGAACTAGGTTTTTAAAATTTATTCTTTAACCTCATATGAGTGTTAGAATCTAGACAGATTCTGTGCTTGCTGTGTGAGCAGTAAGATGGACACTCCTTTGGGGGGTTTGGGGTCTTCGCAGAGACTGGTTCTGAAAGTGGAAATTCTCATTCTGCTTTAACTTGTTCTCTTGGATGCTGGAAGTGCGAGGACAGGGCCTGGGGAGTGAGAAAATTGCGAGCTAAGAGCAGCTGTGTAGCTGCCCTGTGCTTTGCTGCCTTGCAGGTGGTTCTCCTGTGCTGGGAAAACCGCCTGTACGATGCCATGATCTACGTCTACAACAGCGGGATGAACGACTTCATCAGTCCCATGGAGGTAGGAGAGGTGCTCCTGCAGGAGGGGTTACTGGGGTGCTCAGCACACATTCTTCCTGAGAAACAGCATTTCAAACCCAAAGCCTTATCTTATTCTCTGTATTCTGTGTTCTTGCTCATTTCCATTTCAAGTGGGGAATCATGCGTGATATGTGCAGTTTATTTGACTGGATGCAGTAGAGGAGAGAAGTAATTCGTAACTACTGTGCTTTAGAACACCAAATTCCCTGCTGAGGCAGAAATCCTCTGCAGAGTTGGGGCAGGAAATATATTCATGTTGATAAAATATAAAGGAAAAGCAGCAGAAGATAATAACATGATGATTTAAGGAGACTGCATGTATACAATTCGTACAAAAGGCCAGAAACAGCCCTTGCTCGAGGCAGGCCCTGTTCTGAGCACTTGAGAGAGTTCTCTCAGCAGGAAGCACAGGACTCGCTGTAAGGCTCTCTCTGGAGGCCCTGTTGATTCTGCTGGTTATCCTGGAGATGTGCCTGATGTGCCAATGGCTCTATAACCCCAATGTGTTTCACCATGGAAGCACTGCTGGTGTTTTCTCAGTAGTGCTGAAATAGAGAGCTGGGACTATTGGAATGGGAAAATCTTCACCTGCCCGAGTTGTGGCAGCTGTAATCTCATTTGATTTTTCTCAGGAAGGAGGCTCTTTAGGCGGTCAGAATTTTAAAAAGGATTTCCAGAAACTGAGCAATAGCTGTATGAGTACAAATAACTTTGCTTTCTAGAGGCAAGTGTTTAGACAAGTCCTCATTCTACATGCCCAAACTAGGCTCAGTGACCCTACTGGGTGGGCTGAAGGTTTGTTTAGTGACAGGAGATACAGGAACAGGATGTGAGGCTGGTGGGTTGTGCTCTGACTGACCTCTGGGACTGCTGAACATTGCTTTGCTTTAGTGTGGCCTGTGCTTAGGGTTAGAGCTGATGGAATGAAAGCTGTTTTTTCATAACATCAGCTGTTAAAAGCATTTTTTGCCATGTCTTGGAGTACTCTGTGCCTTTTAATTAAAAGACATGCAGATAAAGAGTTTCTGTGGGAAGACACCCCACTGATCTCTGCTTTAAAACCACACAGGTTCTTTGCTTTGAGCTTTTCCAGCTGCTTGAGCACTGCCTTTTTTCTTGTTACAGAAGCTGTTCAAAGTCATTGCTCCTCCACTGAATGCTGGGAAGTCTCTCACAGGTACAGAATTCTTTCCCTTTGAAGGTTTCTAGTTTTGATACTTGGTATTTTGAATATCCCTAGTCACTTCCAACAAAGAGAGGCAAAACATACCCAATATAAGGGCCTTGGAGAAGAGTGTTCTAGTACTATTTACTGTGTGTAAAGCTGCTCAGCTTTGTATGATAAACTCTGCCTGTGTGGGAGAAGAATTGCATCTCTGTCTCTTGTCTTGTGAAGAAAGGGTGACAGTTTTTTTTGTTTTGTAGATGAGCAGGTGGTGATGGGCAACAAGCTGCTTGTATATATAAGGTAAGGTCCTTCAGAAAGTGTGAGGTGTTGCCTAGTGGTGGAACCAGATTTTAAACTTGCTGTAGTTGCAGAACTTTATTGGGAGCTTCAGTTTCTGAGAGATTGTGTAAAATAGCAGTGGCTACTCACTACAGCTCACTTAAATTTACAATCCCTTCTTCTTGCACGTGGTGTGTGTGAATAGGAGGGATCAAGTTGGAGGCTTAGAGCCCAAGTTACTGCTGATGTACGTTTTTAGTTTCACAATTTGGTTAGAGTGAGTTTTGTTTGTTGTATGTGAGACACAGAGCTCCTTGACCAAAGGCTCTGTAGCCTCGTGTTTTGTAGCAGGCCATGTTCTGGCCCTTTCTGCCCTGCCTTTTGGGATAGCTGTGCTCAGCTGCGCCTTGCTGTGCTCCCTGTCATTCGCAGGAGCTTGCACAGGAGAGATTCATTAGTGAATTCCTCTTTCTGGAATTTATGCAAGATTGGGAAGTTATCTTCTGCATTATTCCAGCTTCCTAAAATGGAAAATTTTGTGAGAGATACTGAGTTTTCCCATTACTTACCTGCTGTGGAATGACATCCCTTGCATGCAAATTCATGCAGTGTGTTGGCTCAGTGTGTATCAACAGCACTGCTGCCTGGGATGCTTCTTGCTTTCATGATTTACAAAATAAATTGGTTTGCTTTGTGTTAAGAGCATCCTGAAAATTAAGTCAAAAAATGAACAGTTCTCAATCTCTTTTATGTCAGGGTGTATTAAGATGCCTTTCCCCTCCTTTTCGTAGCTGCTGCTTGGCAGGCCGTGCATATCCATTGGGTGATATTCCTGAGGATCTGGTACCTTTGGTGAAAAATCAGGTGAGAAACCTCTTGGAAGGCAACTTTCCCACACGAGGTTTTTAGAAGAAGCTGCATATGTCTTATTTATGGGTTTCCAAGGGAAAACTATTATCAGTCTGATAACTGTATCTTTGTGATATCAGTGTATCCCACTGTAATTACAAAATTAGTTTTTAATGGATGAAATCAAACAGTTGTTGCAGTCTGAACATTTAATATTTTTTCTTTCGGCTGTAAAATGGGCTATGGGAACACAGAGTTCTCAGTCATTGGGTTTTTTGCCTTATTCTTTACCACAGAGTTACCAGAAATGTGTAGCTGTTTCTTCTTCGTAAAGTTAATGTGTCAAATATGGGAGAGACTTCCGTGTTTCCAAATGCATGTGACACAGGATTGACACTGGGGAGAAATGTCTCTAAGTAGCTCTTGCTTGTTGGTTTCTTGAAGGCTTTTGACTCCTCTGGACTAATCTGACAGTTTCTTGAAACAGAGGATGTTCCTGATCATCATATTTGTGCTCACAAAGCTTCTTCCTGAGTTTCTGGCTGGTTTTACCACAAATATTTTTTGGTGTGTTTTTAGCATTTCACTTCTGTTTCAGGGTTCCAGTGAGAGGAAGTGCTTTTTCTTTTGCACTTTCTCTTTGCAGTACAATGGAACAGCTGGTTTTTGAACGTGGGGTGGGTTTTTGTTTGTGGTTTTTCTGTGTTTGGGTTTCATTTCCTAACCCAGAACTTGTAGCTGCATGTGTGTGGTAGCTCTGGGTTCCTGCAGCCCCTTTCCTCAGTGGCTGTGCAAACCAGTCCACTCCCCTTTGCTGGGCCAAGCACTGGCTGTTCCCTTCTCCCAAGGTTGTTGAGTTGTCCCCTGCTCAGGCTGTGAGGGGAAGCAGGAGCCCAGTCAGCAGCAGCATCTCTGGGAAGAGCCTTCAGCCTCTCCTCTCTGTGATTCCTGGTGATGTTCCCGAGAGCTGGGCTAAAGTAACACCTTTTTGTCTGGTGGGTTTGTTTTGTTTTCTTAAGCATTCCTAGCTGCCAGATTGGGATCAAGGAGGCCAGCAGGAAGGTGTGGATCTGAAAGGCAAGCTGCTAAGTCCTGCTGGATTCACTGACACTGTGCTGACAGAAAATTAACTCAAAACAGGAGTAAATGAGTGAATATGACACTTGCTGAGGGTGGCTGGGAGAGCACATAGCCTGTCAGTTGTCCGTGGGATCCCAGTGTGTACCCAACACGTACTCCTGAGTGCTGCTCCAGCCTGGAGCCACCTGCTCCCTTCCTGCTGGCAGCCAGCTCTGCTGTGAGCCTGGGTGAGACACCTGCAGCTGGCCCTGCCCTCTTGGTTCCCTCAGACGGTCTGGACACCTCTGTCAGGGTCTCAGTAAAGGGAGTTTATTTTGGAAGACGCCCTCAAATTTCATGAACTGCAAAGTCAGTGGAAGATACAGAGTTGAAAAGCACCTCAGTCAGTCTTTGCAGTGCCAAAAGCTTTGTGCCTCACAGTGAGGGGGCAGATTGACTGGCTCTTCCCAAGTGAACTGCTGACAAGGAGAGGAGCTGTGCCCTAGATAAGGAGGAGTTGCACAGCTTCCCAGGAAAGCTGCCAGGAAGGGGAGGGAGTTTTCTGATTTCACATGCTTCTGTCTGCAAGTATAAATAAGCCTTTATTTTTGTTTGATCTTAAATTTTGATTGATCTTAAACTGGTTGGTGAGTCTAAGGAGGGGGATCTTTTCCTGCTGACGCGCAACAGAAAACACCACTCAAATAAGAACTGATGGACTCCTAAGGGGCTTTAAAGCTGAAGTGCAAAGCAGGTAACGGTGCTGCTTTCCCACACACTTGTGCTCCCAGTTATCTGAAATTCATAGGAAATCTCCTGTCTTTGCTTGCCTTGTCCTTGCAGGTGTTTGAGTTTCTGATCCGGCTGCACTCAGCTGAGGGATCTGTGGATGAGGAGGTGTATCCCTATGTTCGGACCCTGCTGCACTTCGACACGCGGGAATTCCTCAATGTGCTGGCTCTGGTAAGAGACCCTGGCTTTCTGAGAGGAAAATGCAGTGCCAGTTCTCCCATCATCAGTGAGGTTCCTGTCAATAAATCCATGCTTTAGCTAAGCCAGGAGTTCCTGGCGTGGGGCACGAACAGTTCTGGTGCTTGTTCTATAAGATATCAGAGGGAATCACAGTAGTCCTTTGTGGCCTTAAATACAGAGTGATGAACATGACATTACACAGTGAAAGTTATGGCAACAGAGGTTGTCTTTAAAACAGAGGTAAAACAAGAATATGTATCTGTAAAGAGTGTTCTGATACCTACCTCTGTCTCCTGCATGGAGATCTGTCTTTCTTATTTTCCAAATTTCTAAACTTTCCTATGTCTGTTTGGACCTGTTACTTTAACCTGAATGTGTGAAAACCATTTTGGTAGTTACAAAAGAGCAAATTATATCTTGGAACCTGCTGTTTAGGGATATGCAGAGAAAGGACTTAAACCACCATTGTCTGCTTTGTGATGTGGCTGCTGCTTTGTGTTTGCTGTTACTCTGAGGGATTCTGCTCAGGGTGTCAGTGGTTTGCCTCTTGCAGACTTTTGAAGACTTTAAGAATGACAAGCAAGCTGTGGAGTATCAACAGAGAATTGTGGACATTCTTCTGAAAGTGAGTATGCCTAAAAATGAACTGTGTTTGTGTCTGACTGATGGTATGCAATGCTCTGCAGTACAGCCTGTAATCTGGAGGAGGTGTTTCCAGTCCTGCCCTGGCTGACACCTCTGAGGAGGTGCTGGCCAGGAGCATGGATTCACCTCAGCCAAAGCTGTCGGTTGGATATTCAGAAGTGATGATTCATGCCCTTTAAATAAGCTGACAGAGAGGTCTCCTTTCCTGTGCTTTCCTTTGGCTCTCCTTTCCAGGGTGGTACTTTATCAAATTTCTTGTCTCTGCACTGTTAAGCTTATTTTTATCTGCTTCTCATTGGATCTACTCCCTGATTCCTCCTGAGCAGGTAAAAAGGTCCCAGATCTAAGGGATCCCAGGCCTTTCAAATCCTGTGCTTGGCAGGGTGCCACTGCTTTTCTGCTGAATCCCTGCTCCCCATGCCTGTAAATGCTATGTTTGGGATGCAGCATTTCCAGGATGACAGGCTATCTTTAGTTTAGGAGCGAAGAGGAATGTCAGTTATCAGCCTGGTGCTCTGGAAATCACTTGTCATCCCCAGCCCCTGTTCCCAACAGTGGATGTTCCCATTAAAAGCTCTCACTGCCAGGCACCGTTTGCTTTCCCCTCCAAGCTGTCACCATTACTCATGGGTGACTCCACTTGGAAGCTGTTTATGTATAAACATACCATAAGTAGCATTTCCCTTCCCTGTCATCGCTGATAGATGAGACAAGGGCACGGTGAGTGACTTGGGTGGCAGTGCTGCTGTAGTGGGCAGTGACAATGCCACTGTGAGGGGTTTTGTGAGCCTGCCCAAGCAGGATGTGGCTCTGAGGGGTGTTTTAGCCCTGTGCTGGCTCAGCCCCTCTGGTTTGTGTCCTGAGCTGCTGTCAGCAGGAGGTGGCATACTGCAGCCATGTTCCAGAGCTGCTGGGGATGTGTTCCTGTCGTGGCACCAACAGCAGGAGGGCTGCAGCATTACCTCTTCAGGCAAACAATGTGGTGTTACAAGAGCTGTCAGTCTGGAATCTGCTGTCCTTTTGGATAAAAATTAAAAGCTCTTGGAACTTTGAATTTAAATTTGCCATTAGCAATAAAGAAAACACATAGGAAATAGCTGTGCTTTTGAAATAGTTTGGTGAATGTAGACATGCTGCTAATGCTGATCAAAACCTTGCCAAATGTGTCATCCATGTGGCTGGCCTGCAGCCTCTGGGAGGTTGCTGTGTTCCATGGGTGCAGTGTTTTCACCTTCACATAGACTGGCAAGGACCCAGTTTGTGAAAAACAAAGCTAAAATTAATAAAACACTACAGATATTTCAGTGAATAATATTTTAATGGTGTTAGGTAATGCTGCTCTGACTAGGCTCCTGTAAGAAATAGCCTTTTTAGACAGCAAATGAAAACTAAGAATGATTACATTAGCTGGTGTTTCAAGCAGAGCTCTGCTTGATTCTCTAATGTGTCTGGCCTGCCTGCCTCACTTGTGTCACATAACCATTAGCATCTCGTGGGGGTCTGGAAGTCTGGGTCACTTGAAGAAATCAATTGACTCCCCCCAGCTCCGACTGAATGAGGTCCTGTGAGCTGCTCCATGGTGAGGCTTTGCTTCAGCAGTTCTTAGATCTTAGC
The DNA here is from genome assembly GCA_013397775.1 of Eulacestoma nigropectus. Classification (NCBI taxonomy): domain Eukaryota; kingdom Metazoa; phylum Chordata; class Aves; order Passeriformes; genus Eulacestoma; species Eulacestoma nigropectus. The sequence continues at coordinate 416,175 of VZTE01002465.1, forward strand.
TGACAGAATTTTCCAGGTGATGGATTTTGTCCCAACTAAACACTCTGCTCTTAGAGGGGACTCTCCAAACAGGGGCATTTCACTTTCACTTAGGGTTTAGGATTTTTTTTAGAAGGAGGGGACACCAAGTCAGGACATATCAGGCTCATGTTTTACAAGCCAGATGGGTGAAAAGCACATCTTGGGTTTCCAGTCTCTTTTCTAGTGACTCTTAGATATTCCTTTTTTCTGTAATTTCAAGTCAGCACAGCCACATGTTTCTGTAAATTGTGTTAGACTAACAGCTAATTTAATGTGAGAAAAACTTTTCCCCAAACCTGTAGTCATTTCTTAGCTATTAGAGTAGTTCTTTGCGTGCCACAGTTGAAGCGGTGAGTGCCTGGGGCTTGAAATGAGGTCTTTGGGAGTTTTTTCTTCTGTACTAATTATACTTTAACAATGTAACAACATTTCTCTGCTCAGAAGCTGTTCCATGTCCCATGATCAACACAGGCTACAGAGGTGGAGATAAATGTGGATTGGGAGCCTCTTCACACCTGAAAGGCAGGGACATGCAAGAATTCTTTCCTTGAGTTTATGGCAGAGAGGTGGAGCCTCTTCAGCTTTGGGACAGAAGTGCTTTAGCAAGGACACATCCACTGTCTGTGTCTTCAGGTGACATAGCTGGATGCTGTGGAAGGGAACTTGTATTTGACCTTCAGGACGGACTACAACCAGGAGGTGTCTGGGGTAGGAGGAGACATGATGCCTCACAGGGATTTCTTGTTGTCCCAATTACTTTCCCAAAGGCAGCTGCAGAATCAATCCCTTGTTGGTTTATTTTTCCCTTTTCTCTCCAACATTTCTCAGGTCATGGTGGAGAATTCTGACTTCACCCCATCACAGGTTGGCTGTCTCTTTACCTTCCTTGCCCGGCAGCTCGCCAAGCCCAACAACACCTTGTTTGTCAACAGGACACTGTTTGACCAGGCAAGTATTCCTGAGTGTGACATTCCAAGCAGAATGCACCACTGCAGAAAGCGTGGCCAGTGCTGTAGACTGGAGCAGGTCTGGAGATACTGGTGCAGGTGGCATCTTGCTGGGCCGTTGCTGTGGTTTCCCAGGAGCAGAGTGGGACAGACCATGGAAGCACAGTACCCTGTGTTTCAGCTTGGCTGGAACTGTGGGAGAAGCAGCATCACATCCTAGGACGTGTTCAAGGCCAGGTTGGATGAAGCTCTGAGCAATCTGGTCTAGGAAGGTGCCCCTGCCCATGGCTGAGGGGTGGAACTGGATGGGCTTTAAGGTCCTTGCCAACCCAAGCCAGCGTGGGGTAAGGGGTGTCAACTAAAATTACATCAGTGAGCTTATAGAGCACGTAAATATAGCTGGTAATTTTTAGTTCAGGTGGCCACTACCTTCTCTGCTGTTTGAAAAAGGCATTTGCACCAATGCATGCCCAAAGCTTGCATGAGTTAACTTTGTATCCCAGCTTAGGTCCCAGAAATTCCTGGGACTGAGGAGGAGGCTTCATTGGCTACAGCAGCTGTGCTGTGATGATAATAGGGATGTATGAGCACTAATAAAAATGAATTAGAATATATATGTCCTTTGTCCTAATTTAAGACTGAAGAACTCCGTGGAGGCTAAACAGATTTGGATTAAACACTTTCATTCCACATATATTAAATTTTATGAATTACATAATTTCCTGTTTTCCTGATGAGATGGTACAGTCCAGGAGAGAGAGTCAGAGTGTAGTGGTGCCAGCTGTTTGGTGTGTAGTCCAAAGCAGAAACATGGGGTTCCCTGAGCTCTTCTATATTCCTTGGGTTCCCTAAAGTTTGGTTCTAGATCCTGGTGCAGAGTCCTGTGTTTCCCTCCCAGGAGTCTTTAGGCAGTTCTCTGCTATTCCAGTATTCACAGCTTGGTTCCAAGACCAGATGCATTCAGATGGCCCCGTTGTGTGGTGGTTTGCTGTTGCCACTGCTGGTGCTCGGGGTGTGCTGGTCAGTTTGTGCTCCCAGCTGTGCCAGCCAGGCCTGGCTCACACCAACCTCTACCCCTGGCACAGGTGCTGGAGTTCCTGTGCAGCCCGGATGACGACTCCCGGCACTCCGAGAGGCAGCAGGTAAGAGCCTTCCAGGGAACGCTCCTTGGAGCACCAGGCAAGGCCAGGCTGGGGAGCAGAATTTGGCCTCAGGAGTGAGTGGTGGGCTTTGGGTCACATGCCAGAGACACAGGCATGGAATATTGGGCAGTGCTGGGCACAGCAGGAGGGAAGGGTCCCACCCTGGCATTGCCTGCAGGAGGAAGAACAGGCAGGAAAGTTCTCGATAAGCACATGACCTTCCTAGTTAAAGGACAATCAATTAACAAATCACTAAAGTCAGCCCTGTATTGCCAAGTTCAATGGAGCAGGAGCAGCGTGCTTGCAGTGGCAGTGGCTGTTCAGCTGCTGCTGCCCTGTAAATAAGTGGTATTCAATCTCTGCAGGTCCTTCTAGAACTGCTCCAGGCAGGAGGGATCGTGCAGTTTGAAGAGAGCCGCCTTATCCAAATGGCAGAGAAGGCTGAGTTGTGAGTTGCTGAACACAATATATAAAAACTGCCTTTAGGTCTTGTGTGTCATACTGAAATACTGCCTTTAAAGCTCTTCCATAGCTCTTTTTTGACTCCACTTTTCTTGTTTCTACTTCGCAGCTGTGTTTGGGGTTATTTTCCCTGTGCATTCACATTATGCTTCATTTAAGATGTTCACATTTAGTCCCAGACTTTCTTTCCTGAGTGTTCATAGAGAAAGCATTATTAAGAAAAGAGGGGGTAGAGCTGTGGAAACCCTTCAGGAGAAACCATGTGGGACTTGATGAGTTTTGACATCCCCTATCCTAGAGCCCAGGCTGTGTTCAGAGGTACAGTTGTATATTGGAATGCTCTATCCCTGGCAGATGGAGATGCCTGGTTGGGGTGAGACCCACAGGTGGATTTAAAAGCATGAAGGGGTCTGGAGCCACCCCCATGGTACTCATTTTAGAATTGAGTAGGAGAGACAAAAACAGTGTCTGGAAAGGCTGAAAATTTCCAGCATCTCCTTTAGATGCTTTATGATTCCAGAAAGAGTCTGTCAAGCCAGAACAGAGCCAGCCAGGGAGGGCATCTTCATCCAGGCCGTGAGTTTGGGTGTTACATGAATGAATCCACTGTGCTACAAAGGACCAGAGGGAGAGCAGTTGGGGGTGTGCCATGCCTGTTCTCCTGTGTGTCCTGAAAGGAGTAACTTGATCAAATTTTTCACATTCAGTAAACACATTTTTTCTCCTTGCTTCAGAGAATTTGACAGCTAGGCCCCCCAGCTTAGCCACTTCCATCAGAGCTAAAAGAGCTATAGTGTAATATTTATTATCAGACTCTTCATTTGGTTTACCTCAGCTACATCTGATTTTATGTAAAGTCTCAAAATACTGAAGATGTTTATTAAAATGTGAAGGTAGGAAGCTGTGACGTAACACATTGTTGAGTCGTGTTCAGTGAATTTCTTCAAATGTAGTGGATTGACCTAGCTTAGAGCAGAGTGTTGTGGAAACAAGGAAGATCATCTCCAACAGCAGAACCTGTGAGACCTGATTTCATTAAGGATTGTTGTCCTCTGTCCCTTGCCTCTCAACTCCAGTTTTCTCTGTTCTGGGTGATAATTTCCCAGAAGAGGGAGGTTGATGGGCAGGTTGGTCTGGGGCTGGTACAAATGGCACTCCTGTACAATGGAGCCACCCAGCCTGTGTGCTGAAAATCCCAATGTATGACGCTTCCAAGTGCTGCCTACCTGTTGTGCTGGCTCAGCTGAGTGGTTTTCCTGACATGGGAAGTTTCCCTTCTTTTCAGCTATCAGATTTGTGAGTTCATGTATGAACGGCAGCTTCGCTACGACAAAATCATCGGCTGTTACCTGCGGGATCCCCTGAGGAAGGTGAGTAACCCTGGTGCTCCTGGCCTTTCTGCTTCGTGGCCATGCAGCCTGTCCTGCTGGCCACAGTGACTGGGCACAGCTGCCTTGCTCTTCTAGCATAATTACCTTAAAAATGCCCTTAATAGTTGAGGCTTCTTAGTTGTAGTCAAAGCTGTTTGTGTTTGTCTAGTGGAGAGGAGCTGATTTTTTTTTTTTAAAGCCTCGGAGTTTTCCTTTCTTTTTAAATGTAGTGCTAGTACATCAAACCTGAGTGCAAGGTGGGATTTACTGCAGATATGGCTAACTGCAGTACTTCTTTGTTTCTGCCATTGGTCCCTACATTTCTTCCCCTGGACACAGGCTCTCTGCCCTTACTGCATGTGCCTCAGTTGCATACCTGCTGCAGTTTTTGAGGTATTCTCTTCCCTGTCACCAACAGAAGATGGAATGAGAGTCTGGCAAACGTGACCTCACCAGGTCCTTCTAAAACCACAATGTTGAATGTTGTGTGGGTGAAGGAGTTGAAAGAGAAGGTTGTGATAGTGAGGTGGTTGGAAACCATGACACAGGAGAGCACCTGAGCTGAGGCCAGTGCAGGAGAGCCTGGAGGAGAGGCCAACATCCAGGAGGAACTCAGGAATGTGCTGGGAAAACTGAGATATCCTCTGGCAGTGTTCTCTCTGCCTGTGCTCCTAGCTCAAGTGATGTCCTGTCCTTTTTCCCTGTGGGCGAGAGGGAGGCATTTCTGATAGGGAAAGAACAATTCTCTTTGACCTCAGTGCTTAACACATTAGCATCAGGTCTCTTTTCCTGGCAGTTCTTCAGGAGCTCTTTAGAGACATACAGCCTCCCTGCAGATCACTCATCCTGACCTGCTCAGAGAGGAGTAGCCCTGAGATCATCCCAAGGCTGTTGGAAACACTCTCCTTTCTAAAAGCCAGTGCTGTTGGTGCTGCAGAACACACTGCAGCATATATGGGTTTGTGCCTTTCAGGAAGAAGTTTTCAACTACATCCACAACATCCTGTCCATGCCTGGCTACAGTGCAGAGGAGAAGCAGCTGGTGTGGCAGAAAGCTTTGGACCATATAGAGGTAGGTACAGTATATCCTGCACCCATGGTCCCTCAGCTCCTGCTGATGGCTCTTGGGTTTGCTGTCTGCTTTTCCATAAGCACGAGGGTCCAGCGCTGAGTCACAGCTGTTGAGAGCTCTGACCTAAGCTCCGTGCTCTCATACATTAGTGGAAGTGCCTCTCTCGGATTCAGGCTGGCTTCCTTGCCTTCTTGGTTTCAAGTGCTGCTCGTTGGATAATGGAGCCTTCTCAGGGGGGGATGGGTAGTGAGTGCTGTGGAGCAGGGGAGGGATCCATTAGCAAGTGTTCCATCTCCCGAGCATGCAGCAGCAGCAAGGCAGGATATGGACATCGCTGACCTCACAGGCTGTGGGATCCAGTTCCCTGCTAAGTGCATTCAGCCCTGGTGCCCTGGCACTGCTAACCTGGGGGACCATGGGGTCATGACTTCTCTGTGAGACACAGGCTGCTGTTAGACTTCTTCAGCTAATAATTTTTCCCATGTCTTCAATCTCTGTCTGCTTCAGGGGATGGAGATGTGTCTGAAGTAATTGTCCAGTCAGTAAGTGTGGGGAATCTATAATATTTCTAATTCCTATAAGGTGCTGTCAGTCCCGCCAGGGTGATCTGGAGATAAGCCAGGAAAATAATTCTGTCTGTAAAACAAGCCTTACAGACCACACTCCTTAGCAGAAAATGGCCACAGAATCTGTATCCTGTGAGGCAGTCAAAAAGCTCATGGGCACATCTAGAGTACTTTTAGTTTCTAGCAGCATCTGCAAGTAGTGCATGACTAATGAGAAAATGGACCAAGAGGGAGAGTGATTCAAAAGACAATGCACAAAGAAGCCCTGTGAATGGAGCTATCTGACATGTGGCTCACTGAGCTCACAGCCCCTCTCCAGAGGCACTGGCAGAGCTGTGGGACTGGTGGGGGTGGTTGTGCTGGGACTGAGCAGGTCTGGCTCATTGCAACCTCATCAGAGCAACTGGGGTTCCGGGTTGGGCAGCTGCTGTCTGCTGTGCTGTTTCTTGTGTTTGCTTCCTCCTTCTACTGCATTCCTGGTCCCCCAGAGAGCTGCTGGGCCGGTGATGGGCTCCGTTGGTCACCTTTCTTAGGTGCTGTCACTGAGATCTGCTCCCTGTTTCCTTTTGGCATCTTCTATTTCCCAGGACTGGTAAACAGTATATATACAATTCCATGTGGTTTAGCAGCCTTCTGGCTGCTGTGGGCTTTTGTCCTTTTCCATTGTGTTAATCCTGCTCTCAGACATTCAGAAGGCTTGAAACAGTAAATGACACTTTACTGGGGTGAAGCTGTGATTTCAGCTCTTTGGACAACTGTCACTTGCTGAGGTATGAATGCAGCAAACCAGCTACTTCAGGCAAAAGTAGCAGTGTCAGGAGAGGATTTCCTGGTGATTGTATGGCAGAAAGTGGGGTTTGTGATCAGTGCCACTTCTCATTCTCCCCATCATCCCACAGCCATTGTTCCTTGATGTTTATCTTAAAAAAATAAACTCTGTTCTCTTCAGTCACAGTACTGGTCCTTTTCTGCCCTCATATCCACATGCCTCATGTCAGTACTGTTCCCTCAAGGGCTGTCTAAGAAGTACCATGTTTGCAGATTGTTCAGATGTGGGAGAGGATAGAAACCCAAGCACCAAACATTTTTCTGGGGGATGGGCTCTGAAGGTTGCACTGATTCCAGGCAGGGAGATTGGGCCAGCTCCCTCCAGCCTGCCAGTCCTACCTTCAGCAGTCCTGGAGACTCCCAGGGAGGGTTTGTCCAGAGAGAGAAACAGATTAAGACATTCACACTGCATCCTTTCTGTGTCCCTCTGCACTGCTGTGCTTAAGATCTCCTGGGTGCTTTGGATTGCCTGGGTTTGTGGGGTGATAGGGACGCAGTGAAGGGCTGAGCTTGTGCAGTAAAGCTGTGGGGTCAAACACTGCAGAGCTTCTCATGAGGTAGGCAGGTTTTCTTTTGGAAACCTCACCAAAGGCATCAGCTGTGACAGCTCTTCCTAAAGAGCTTGTGGAATGGTCAGGCTCTTCCTTGCCTCCCTTTGCCCCAGTCTGTTGCTGGCATTGGCTGCGTTCAGTGGCTGCTATGTCTGTCTGGAGGCCAAGCTGCTGCTAAGGAACTTCTTCAGTTTGGGTTTCTTTCCAAATGTACATTTCTGAAATTTTTTTTTCTTTACTGCTGTAACAGTTGTTTTTGTTCAGTAAAGCAATGTTTTCTTGTTTTTAGGTTCAGCAGGGGCTTTTGGGAAGGGTTACCAGGTGCACAGTATTGTTTTGCAGCAGTTGCTTCTCATATATTTAGAATTGCGGATGCACTTGTAAGGGTTAGAAGCAAAAAGTTCATGTTGTTGGTTGTGTAAACTTGTATGATATGAAGCCTTTTAGCTCAAGCTTGACAGAAGGCAAACGCACAAGCATCTAAAAGATTTTTGTTTCCTTCTATTAAAATAAAGAAATTGCTTTTTCATGTTTGGACAGGTATCAGTTACGGTCAACAGTTACAGGAAACTTGCTTTTGAACCTCTGGTTTGGTTCAGTTCAAACCAGTTAAACACTGTTTCCATTGGACTGAGAAATTCCAAAGGGTTGGTTGTTACCTCTTTCCTGCTGGCTCGCAGTTGGCACTGGGAATGTCTCGTTGGCAGGGGGTAAAGCTAGTTGTCAGAAAACTTGATGAATAACTTCCTCTCCTTAGGACTGAGATGGGTTCTTGGTGTGAGGAGTTTTGTATTCTTCAAGGCCTGGTGTGTAGCAAAATCATCAACTTTCAAAAATTTCTTATTACCAGCTACCCGTCTTCTATTTTTCCTACGTCTTTCTTTGCTCAATGGTGTTTGTTATTGCACACTTGCATCTAGGCAAAGGTGCAGTTACAGTATGGATGGGCTCGGTGATGCTGCATAATTATATTGCTTGTGAAATCAAAAGTAATTAATTTGGTTGTGTTTCCCTCCCCAAAGGAGCTTCTGGTGCTGAGCCCAGGTAAAGCAGCTGATTTGGCAGCCATTCACTTCAGCGAGCAGATCGAGAGCGTCATCTCAAACCTGCAGGTGAAGTGTCAAACTCCATTAGTTTGGGGCTTCTGTTCAGTGGGGATGTCATTCCTGTAGGAAATGATTGCTAAGAGTCATGGTGAGTTGTTGCTGTGTCAGAAACAGAAGAAAAATAGGTGATAGCTACTCACTGATAGGAATTGCTACATCTCAATTATTTGGCCTGTTCGTAGAGTTCTGGCTATAAAAATGTATCATCTCAGAGGTGCTGGTTGCAGCTTTTAGCTGGGGTTCAGTATGGCTTGGAGTCCCAGAGCAGAGTTGTTGTCGGCAAACACATCCTCAGAATATTTGTGCAAGACATGCCTAAAGCAGCTCCTTCAGCAGGCACCAGCTGGGAACTGTGTTTTCTTCAGTGGATACAGTTCAGGGATCACTGCTTTACAGCACGTTATTTAAAATAACGGTACTCTGTCTCCTCCTGTTGTACAGGACCAGTTCTTGCTCTTCCAGTTCCTGAGGAGTCTCCTTGATCCCAGGTATGTAGAAAATTGGCCTGTTTACAAACTGCAGCTTGAAAACATGGATTAAAATCAATTCCTTTGAAACAGTGCATCAATAGCCAGCCTACGGCCAAGATCAGGCTTAGGAAAGGTGACCTGTGCCTCAGGGTGCCCCAAGCTGAGAAGGACAGCCCAAAAGAAGCCTTGTGGGGAGTCTCCTGCAGGGGAGTCCCTGCCAGCTCTCTGCCTGGGAAGTGCTGTGGGCTCCAGTGCATGGAATGTGCTGCCTCTGGCATGTGAGTGGGAGCTTGGGCACTGCTGCTCCAGCTGCTCCAGAGGGCTGTGGAATGGTTACCCTGGGGCTGGAGCACCCATTTCTCAGCAATGGCAGCTTCTCTTCTCAACCCACTGCTTTGGTTACTTGACCAAGGTGCCCAAGTTTAACGTAAACAGAAGAGCATTTTGGTCAACTGACATTTTTAATTTGTCTTGTTTCAGAACTGCTGCCATATTTCACTGCATGCTCCTCTTTTTAACTACTTGCTTGCTCCATCTGCTCCTGTTCTTTCAGTGCTTCAGCACTGAGTGTTCTCTTTCTGTTGAATCAGTATCAAATATTACAAGACACTTATATATGCACAGCTCCAGTTGCTTTCAAGCAATTGTTAATGCAACTGAGGGAGAGATCTTGGTTTGTCAATTAGTTACAAATTAATTGTGCTTAACGAAGAAGAGGAGGAGTAGGAATAGGCAATATTATCTGAATCCAAGTGTCAATGTTTCAGTTTCTGTTGAAGTGGAATAAAAAGCATGCTTTGGAAGCCAGAACCTGGAATTAATCAATCACCTCTTGGATTTTTTAGCATGTAAATTAAGGAAAAAAACCAACCAACAGCCAAACCATAGCCAAAACCCCAAGCATATGTTTTGTTATTTCCTGAGTTTTACAGACATGTTTGTGTTCAAGGTGTTCATTTCCACACCTCCTGTTTTCTCCAGGGTCAAAACAAAATCAAAAAATATCTTGGTTGGGTTTTATAGGAAAGAAATCTGATGATTTAGTCAATAAATGATTAATTGGGGGAAAAAAAAAAGAAATTAAGCAGAAATGAAACCCAGCTGGATGTTAAGTAGGACTTTGTTTATGCTGTGGTATCACTTGCACCCATTGAAGGTAGTAATTAACCTGGATTTTAATCTTATGCACAGAGCGCCTCCCATAATCTCTGAGTAATAAACGTACCTAATTTCACTCTACTGTAATTAGTGCTAAATAGACCCATTTCTCCTGTAGTTACCTTCTAATCAGAGGCAACCCGTGATGTGTTCAAACCAGCAATGAGGAAGCAACTTTCTGCATCTGATCTTCCCACAGGTCTCTGCTTTTCCCTCAAGGATGATGTTCCATGTGGTGCACTAGGCTGCATGGCTTTTTCTTAATAACTCTCAGATCCTGAGGTCTGTTCTCAGTGCTATGAAGTTGTTTTCTTCTAAGAGCTATTGAAAGTAGCTGAACTGTATCCTGGGAGAGGCAGGGAAGGAGGGGAAATCTTGCTCTGCAAACCTAACTGCAGTTACACCTACACTTTGTAGTATATTTATACATAAAATAGTGATTAGGCTCTTCTGAAAACATCTGTCTCTTTTCATCCAATCTAAATGTTTACATGCTTTTGTGAAGCAAAATTCTTGTTAAAATAAAGACTCTTAGAGCAGTAAATGAGGTTTTTAAGGTCTCAGATACAAATGATTGCTTGATCATACGGGGACAAGACTCATCGTGCTGGTCTAACTATCCGAGTTGGTGGAATTGCATTAGGGATTAATTTGGCCCATTTAATTTAGCTAGAGATTTATTTTTAAGGAGGTGGAAGGGGGAAGGGAGGAAACAGGGTTAACAGGAATTGCCTGGGGAAATTAAACCAAATGTCTGTATGTCTGTAGCATAAAGTAGCCCCAGGAAACAGAGAATGTAGTAGGGATTGCTCAGCTCATTAATCACAGTCTTTGCTACGTTTCCATTTTAAACTCTTTAAACGTTTCCATTTTAAACACTCAACACAGTGAAGCATTGTCTGTTGGCATTTGTGTTTATGTATTATACCAACAATATTAACTTATTTAGCCACACAGTGTTCTGGGTTTATGAATGTAGTAACAGACTCCTAAACCATGAGGGTTTCTCCCAAGGGCTCTCCTCTGTGCCTAGCTGCCTGTGACACTTGCAGGGCTCCCTTGTGCTAGGTTTTGTGAGAAACCAGTGCTTCTCTCTTGCTTTTTGGAAAGAGTATGGCAGGGGAGACATTGGATATGGTTATATTGGAGTGAACACAATCCCATGGAGCTGAGCAGGACTTGCAAGTTTCAGGACTGTTGATTAGTTTTAGAAATTATCAAAATCCAGCCTTTTTTCCATTGTCTCTTCTCTGCATTTCTTGATGAAATAAATGCCTGAGGGAAGGGTGAGCTTGCTCATGAAATCATGAATACTTGGTGCCAGAGTTATTTCCAGATTTGAAGTTTGCTCTCATGCTATAGATGCATGACTTGCCATTTTTCCTATCTTGGTAGACAAGAGATCATTTTAGATAGAGAGTGTTTTATTTTAGTCTACTCACAGAAAGAGGAGAGCATTCCCTCCCTTGCAGGATCTGGGGGAGTGTACAGGGTGTTTCTTGTGGGAGGAGTGGATGGTGAATGCTGAATTCGGGGTTCTTGTTTGGTCCTTCAAGGTCCATCCCTTGCTGTCAGAACACAATAGTTCGGGCACAGTTTTTGTAGAGCTGTGCCCATACCTTGCACATTGTGAGCAGTACCTGGGTGAGGCTTTTGTTTCTGGGCATGTTGCGTTTCTATTCATTGTAATCACAGTAAGCTGCTCTCTTGGCTTGCTCAGGGCACAGCATTCTCCTGGCCTTTCTTGGATGATGTCTTTTGTAGCTCCCAGGAAATAGAGGATACTGGATATCAGACCTTCTCCATCCCATGGCTGTAGGGTTTGCACACTAACAGATCTTCTCCTGCTTAGGCATTTGTGTTCAGAAAGGTAACAAAACTCAATATATACATCCTTATGCATTTTCTTTCCTGCAGGAGCTTCAGCAGAAACCCCTGTTTCCTAGCAGGGATAAACTTCCACTGTTTCTCTGTGTGATGCACCACTCCTAGAACTGCCATGGGAAGTGTAATGTGCAGTGGCAGAGAGCTGCTGTTCATTTAAGGGTTGCAGGTGCTGTATCTGAGTCCAGGAAAGCATCATTCTTTCCCTCCTCATTCTGAAGTCTCCTCCTTCACATTGCTCTTTTTAAAAATAAGATCAGTAGAAACTGTCAGGACAAAAGGGCATGGGCACTGCTCACAGTTCTGTTCTCTCTTGTTTCCCCCACATGAGGAGTGAGTTTGCTTAATAATGAGCCCAGGGATTAGAAAATGGGGATGTTTCTCTAAGAGAAGTATGAGTTCCTTTTTCAGTGAAGTAGATCAAAAGGATGAAACATCACAATGTGGTAAAGGAAGTCAAAGAAGAATTTTAGGAACAATAAGCAAAAAGCAACAAAACATTTCCTCAAACACATGCAGAGCAGGGGTCTGTAGGACACAGACAATCGGAATCTGAACAGAAGCACTCAGACCATAAGGCTTCATTGAAGAAATGAGGCTAATTCTTTGTGCCTCCTTACCATGAAGTTGCTGGAGATGTGTCTGTGCTGGTCTCTTTCTTCACAGGGGTCTTTGAGAGTGTAATTTGTACTGAGGCATCAGGAGAATATGTTGTGGAACAAATGAAATGGCTGCTGAGAGACCTCCAGCACCAGTAACTAGTAGAAACAGCATAATTTTTCTCTTAAAACCAGATTTCTTTTACTTCTCTATTAAGGATAAAAGACAATGCACAATTGAATAAGAAACTCTTCTTCCTAGCCAAATTTCTGGGCTAGAATTTGACTTGAGTCTCTTGTGCCTGTTTTATTCCAGAGAAGGCATTAACCAAGACCTGCTACACCTCCCACCCTGCATCACTGAGCAGTTCATCGAGCTGCTCTGTCAGTACAGCCCAGACCAGGTTTTGGAGACACTCAAAGTTCTGGAATACTGCAGACTGGAGGAAACCATCCAGGTAGGAAAGGGATGTATGAGGACAGGAGCCAGGGAATACATTCAAATCAGCTCCTACCCCTTTAAACTGCTGTAAAGGTACTTTAGCTTAGGCTTGGATTAGTTCCTGGATGCTCTTCCAGTCTGTTTCTAGCACTCTCTGTCCCTCTGAGCTGCTAAACTGCTCTCCTGCAGCACAGTTGGATATATTTAATAGACTGACTCTGAGTTGGATCTCGGGGCTAATAAGAAAGGGCCATTAGTGCTCTGAAGCTGCTGAGAAACTGCGGAGTAGAGGGTGGCTGTGTTGCTGTTAATTAATCATGTTGAGGGTATATGAAATCATGGGCCTGGGGTTTTTGGAAAGCAATGCTGCCAAAATCTGCCTTGTGCTGGGAGAGCAACTGTTCCTTCTCTGTATGGAAACTGTACCAGTAATTTTTGAATGCTGGTGGTGGCAGTAGTGCAAGCTGAGAAATAAAAGGACATGCAGGAGAGCTGCTCAGCCTGGGTAAGGTGCCTGTGAGCACAGGCACTCCCAGCCCTGGCCATCTGCTTGGCATTGTCTCGTGGATAAACAAACACTGGCAGCTTTCTTCAGACAGACATTTACCTTTTTTTTTCCTTTCAACTCAGATAACCCAAAAACATCAGCTCCATGAGGCTTCTTCGTATTTACTGGAGAAGAAGGGAGATATCCATGGTGCCTTTTTGGTTATGCTTGAGGTAGAGTACTCCCAAATCCTGAATGTGGCATTGTTGCCATGCCATGCCATCAGTATGGTGGCCTGTGCTCAGGCTGGATGTTGTCCTTGTTCTTCAATTTGTTTCCCACTAGAATCCATTTGCCTTCTGTCAAATACTAATAAACTGAGGTGTCTGCAGACTCAGAACATCAGTATATTTTCCTGACAAGTCTTCAAGCATTTAGTAGATAACATACGCTGAAATTTGTTTTTCATAGCCAAAAATCATCTTTCAGCTCCTGCTTTCCTTCCCGTATTTGGAAAGATGTTTATGCCATGTTAGTCATGCTGGGGAGGAAAATGGGGGCGAGCCTGTGCAACCACACCTTTGACAAACGTTTCTATCAGGATTCTTGAGAGTAAACTCCCAAGTTGACTGTTCTGTGTCCTCTCTTTTGTTTCAGCGATTGCAGAGCAAGTTGCTGATGCTTACTCAAGATGATGAAAGTAAGAGTTATCAAGTTAAATTCCATACAGATAAACACAAAAATGTGAAGTGCTTGTGTCTGACACCTGGTATAATGAGATTGTTTCAGGTTTCTAGGCATTGTAGTGACACTGTTCATATTTACGTGGCTGTGGTAGTTATTTGGATGACATTCCCTCACTCTGGTGTTCTGATCTCAGTAGAGACCTCGAACATTGTGAGGGATGGTTTGTGTGTGTGTGGTCAGCTGCCCTGTCAGCTTTTCCCGTGGGGACTGGTCCTCTCACTGGCTTACCAAACACATACCCCATGTCAGAATCCATTCAAACTCATTACTGAGCTTCAGCTGGCATTATACGGGAACAGTGATGGGAGACAGCTGGGAGTAGCTATTTTGAAAGCAAATTTCTCAGATAAATAAGAATGTTCTGCCCACAGAAAATGAGTGTATGCACAGATGTGCTGTTCACTAGCCCAAGGACTCATTGGCACCTAATTAAATGCAGTGCCCGTAGTTGTTACTTAATTGTATCCTAAACCACAGCTAAGATCCTTATTTGATTAAATGAAATGTTTTATTTGCCCAATTTATTGTGCTATTCAGGAAAAGTGCCAAAAACCAGGACTTGTCTTTATAATGTAGTTGCTGACTGTAGTAAGCAGACTTTAGATGAACAGCATGATTTTATTTTGCAGAAGAATCAATAGTTAACTTATCTAATGGGAGTTAACTTGTCTAATAGTTTTTATAATTGTACTTTGCTTTCCCCCCCCTGACGCTTAGGCTCCGCTGAACCCTCCTTGCTAGAAAATATTGAAGACACTTTAATGAAAACAATTGCTCTTTGCCAGAGGAATTCACACAGTTTAGACCAGCAACAGCGAGAGGTAAGGTAGTCAAAAATGTGTCATTAAAATCAACCAAGGCCTCTGTGTCTCCTGAAGCTTTTCCTCACATGGGTCTTGCTCTCCCCATCCACTAGATACCGGTATGTCCAGGCAGTCGCTGTGTGCCTCTCCTTGTGTTCTCCCTGTGGTGCTTCAGGATTTGGACCCATTAGAGAGAAATCCTCACTTGAGAGGATGAAGCACAAAGCAGAGTTCAGGTCAGAGGGAGGAAGGGATGAGACCACAGCCTTTCCCCCTTTCCAGCTCCAGATGGAAGTTGGGCACAAATGTCAGTCAGACACTGCAGAGGCACTGTGAGCTCTGAGCCAGCTTCCTGGTGGCACCAAGCTGCTGCTGCTGTCACTGTGGCTGTGGAGCCTGTTCACAGCCCCTGAACTGAGTGTCAGCCTGGGCTCTGAGGGGGGAGACAATGCAGCTGCCTTGAGCTCTCGCAGAGGGAGCTGGCTTTGCCTCTCTCCTCAGACTGAGGTTTCGTTTCCATTTTGCCCATGTCAGTGACACAGGGGCATCTTTAGTCTTAAGATTCTGCATAATTTATGTAATTTCCGAACTCAGAGCAGAGAATGTTGTTCCCATGTCTGAGGAGGTGGCATGGCTGGAAGCCAAGAACTCTGTAATTTCGTCATGAGCATTGCCCAGTGTGAGAGGTGACGTGCTCCATTTCTTCCCTGCAATGGTGTCTGTACAACAGATAGGGAGAGAATTCAGATGTCTCTCTCCATTTGGGATCCATTTACTATGCTACTCACTCTGTGAGCTGTCTCTACTCTGGAGAGTTTGCCTCTCACATGGAGAAGAAGTTGGAGACTGAACGAAGCAAACACAGATTGTTGTCACAATTGCAGTGAAGTGCTTTGCTCTGAGGTTACTTTACCATGTTTCAGCTCTGTCCCACTGCAGTCATCAGAAATGCAGATCTGTTCTCAGAATGTGGAAGTGAGTCTTGGCCAGTGGCCTCTGATGTTGTTCAGAGCTCATTTTTAGCACTGCCCTGTTCTTACTGGTTCTTTCCTCACATCTAATGATTCCAGGCCCTGTGGTTTCCCCTGCTGGAGGCCATGATGTCCCCACAGAAATCTTCTGGTTTGTCGCAGTGTCCATTCTCTGAATGTGAGTACTTTGGCATTTGTGACCCCAGATAGTAATCAAAAGTTATGTGCTGTCGCTCCTCTGATGAATGAGTAGAAGAAAAGTACTTTTTATTATGCCATTCCTAAATATCCTGCTCCCTGACCTGCAGGGGAGCTCAGGTTGGGTGTTTGGTAGGCTGCAGCTGTCAGGTAGATAGGGTTTTTTTCATTTACTTTGTTTTGTCCTGTGTGGAAGAAGAAGCCTGCCACAGGCTGTGCTAATAAGTTGGTTGCATTGAGGATGGTGTCTGAAAGAGCCAAAGGTGCACAGTGTGTACAAAGGCTTTGTAGGTTGCAGTCAGCACTTGGGAACTCCTGGTGTAATTTGCTGTCATTGTGCATGCCCAGCCCTTCTGTGCACCTCTGCCTGCACCTGTCTGCCATGTATAAAATCAATGGGACTTGGATACACCAGCTAAATTGTCTACTCCGCTTCTGAGTCAGCAGCACATCTCGAACAGCAGCCTCCCTTTGTGGGAGAGATAAGAGTAGTTAAAAAGGGGCTTAGATGCTTTGGTGTTGGCAGTCCCCAGCACAGGAAGGTTGTGGAGCTGCCGGACAGAGCCCGGAGGAGGCACTAAGGTGATCAGAGGGATGGAGCAGCTCTGCTGGGAGGAAAGGCTGGGAGAGTTGGGTTAGATGGGATATTGGGAAGAAATTCTTCCCTCTGAGGGTGGGGAGTCCCTGACACAGGGTGCCCAGAGAAGCTGTGGCTGCTCCATCCCTGGAAGTGTCCAAGGCCAGGTTGGACAGGGTTTGGAGCACCCTGGCCTAGTGGAAGGTGTCCCTGCCCATGGCAGGGAGGTGGGACTGGATGAGTTTTAAGGTCCCTTCCAACCCAAACTACTCTAGGATTCTCTGACTAATGTCTTTTGCTCCATCCCAGACCCATGCTGAGGATCTAGGAACAAGTTTCATGCAAAGGTCAGTGCTGGGAAGTTTTAGAGTCTGTGGGCCATAACACAGACAAGGATCCAAACTGGGGTTTGGTAGCAATAGGAAAAGTGAATGGTGATGCTACCAAGTAAGTCAAAATGTGGGTGTTTACTGTAGGGGGTGTGGAAAGGAATGCAGAGGTATCATGGGATCAAAACCTTGTAAACATCCCTGCAAAAAGCTGTGTGCTTAGTGCAGTATGTGCAGGAGAAAAAACATAAAAGCTATTTTCAAACCAGAAAACATGACCTGAAATAAAACTCTTTTTATTTGTAAGACTGATCTCTCTTTACTCCTGGAATCCTAATGAACTGCTGTGGCTGTTGTGTTTGACATTCCAGCTTTGAAGAGTTTGACAATGCAAGTGCTGAACAACATGGCTGCGTTTATTGCTCTTCCCTCAATCCTGCAGAGAATTCTCCAGGTGAGTTCCTGAAGAGAAGGAGGTTTCACCAGGCTGTGCCACTGGTTATTGGGAAAAGGTATTCCCAGGTCATTAGCGATCAGATCAGCTAATTGTCTGTTCAGTGTTTTGGTAAAAGTTCTGCTGGTGAGACATAAGGTGTAAAAGCTGATAGAATTGTCTGGGGAGACATGGGAACACACAGACATGTAAGAAAGTAATCGAAGTAATTCCTGCAAACCAAATAAAATAGTATTTCAAAGGTGGCAATTACTTGGAACTGAAGCTTGGTAGGTTTAGGGGCAAAGCAACAATGAATTCCCCAAAACTTGGCACTAAATTTGTTGAAAGCCTTTTGGTGAAGGCTCTGGGATGGACAGTTGGGAAGACACTACAGCAGAGTGTATAGGCTTTGCAGAAAGATCATGATTGGGCCCAAAATATTACTGATGGTGCAGTATTATTTTAGAGATGGAGTTAGTGAGTAGCAGACTTGCAGAAGAGCTGATTTTAAGCAGGACCTTGGGTTGAATGAGCACAAGCAACTATAATTTAATTCGCAAAACAGATGAAAGCTGATGTTGGGATTTGATACATCTTGAGAAATGCAGAAAAGGATTTAGAAGAATTGTCTCTGTTGTGGAGTGGAATGATTGAAGGGTTGAGACAGTGTTGAAACAGTGTTTAGGGTTTCTGTTCCAGGTGAGAGAGGAAAAGGGCTTACAGGCATCACAGGGTGAACACACACCTCTAGCAACCTCTTGGTTTGATCTTATTATGCACAGTCCTGGATTTTGAACAAACTCGTAAGATAGCAAAGCATGTTGTAATTACAAGAGTGGATAAAAAGTGTGTTCAAATGAACTGTGGTTTTATCAAAGATAGGAAGTGTCAAGCAAACCTAATGGCTCTTCAGTAACTTATTTAGTCTACTTTTAGCTGAGGTTTTGGTATAATTTCCTGTTGGGCTTTGTTTGATGTTTAATGTAGGCAGGAAATTATGGAGAAGCTGTGAGTGAGTGGGAGGCTGCCAGGGAAGGGAGACTTCCCTGGGTTGTGCTGAGGACTGCCAGGATGGGGTGGGAGTCAAAGCAGTGACCACTGTGCAGATAACACAGCTGGGAGGTGTGACAGTGTGGAGGAAGATGCTGTTCTCCTTTGGGATGAAGGGAGAGTCTTGTTGGTGGCAGTTTTCACATATTTCATTCTATTTCTGTTCTGGTGGGCTCTTCTAGCAGCAGTAGAAAATCCTTTTTCCAGGGGCTGGCACTGGTGTCCTGGAGGCAGCAGGGGAGTGAAATGTCTTTGTCCGTTGTAGGGGGAAGTGGTTGGTGTGATGGCTCTGCTGGGGAGGCTGAGGGGATGCTTCATCGGGTGAAGTGCTTTACTGAGGACAGAAATGGGTCAGGCATCACTGAGAGCAACATGTGCAGCTCTGGTCACTGGGTTTGGAGGCAGGGGGGAGCTGCTCCTGCTCATTCCACCTCCCTGGTCAGCCTGACAAATTCAGTCTGACTAAAGAGAGATTTGGAAAGGGAGATTTTTTGAACAACTAGAGCAAAAAATGATGACTCCTTAAAATGCAGAGAAAAGGACTGAATTCCAGGTAAAGAGCATTAGTATTGGAAGTTCATAAAATGGGGCAGTAATTGGTACCCTGTAGCTCAAAAACAGGGGTAGAGAAAATAACATCATAAAGATCAAGAGAAGATCCTATGGAAGGGGAGATGGTGTTGATTTACAGGATCTCTAAGTTGACTTTGCTTTTTAACACTCATTCTTCTATAGATTTCACTCGTACCCATGTATTTGCAAACCCCTGAGGTGTGTGGAGTGCTGTGACCTGGATTGTTTGTGGGCAGCAGAGGGGGTGTGAGCCCCTCGCTGCATCCTGGGGATCCTCTGACTCATGCCAGCAGCTCAGCTGTGTCCTTCAGAAACTGCTGGCTGTTTAAAGGTGGATTTTCACCTCTGAAGCTCACTTAAGCCTCTCCCAACTTCTTATCCTCCTCATTAGGAGATGGGCTCTTCTCCTGAGAGCTCATCTGTGCTGGGTCTCACCAGTGTGCTGCCTTCAGTGCTTGGCACCTCCTCTGGAGACAGTGTCCTTTGTTACAAGACAGAGCCTTCATTGAACCCTGTGCTCTTGTCCTGAACCCCACATTTCCATTCACTCTGCCTTAACCCCAACCCTTATTCCTGGATTCCTGGCACTGCACTGCTCCAGCTCACTGTTGCCTGTGGGTTTGTGGCTGTGTTTTGTTAAACTCTAGCTCCAGGGCTTGCAGAGGGTGCCTGTGGGAGGTTTCTGTGGAGTTTATTTGGATGCACAGCTTAGCCTTTGGGAAAACATTACTTTGAATCTAGCTGGAAACTGCTGTTGGGATGGTGATGAGCAGATCTTACTCTGTGGCCTTGTCATGAGTGCCCAGCTCAAATGTTCAGGGATTCTGAACCCTGGCCCTGCTGGGGATCAGGAAGAAAACTCCCTCGGAGCTAGGCAGGAGAGAGCACTGGATTTTTTGCTTCCCAGTCATCTGCTTCCTTAGGTTACTGGGGAATGCCATCTAAGTGCCCTGCAGGGAAGAATCACAACATGGCAGGCACAGGTGGTGCTTTCCCAGACAGGAAGATCCCTGTGCTGTTAGCCCTGGCTGGGTGTTCCTTTTGCAGAGCTGTGTAGTTGCTCTTTGAAGCCATGTAAAATTCCAAACCCCGGTGCCAAACCCTTCTGTCTTGGCTCTGAGCTCTCTGCAGGGCACTTAGATGTGTTACTGATATGCCACCTTAACTGTGACCACAAGGAAATACTGAAACCAGCCTTTCTGGGCCCTGGAGTGCATACAGCCTTTCCCAAGCCCTCCACATATTTTGGTCAAATGCAGAATTACAAGTGGTGCTTGTCTGACAGGGCCCTCAAATGCTGTTCCAGCAGAGCTCAAGGCTTGGTGGTAGAGCATAGATGTGCTGGAGCTGCAGGCTGGGAAGTGGCACAGCTGCCCAGAAATTCACTGGGGGATTTGTTGCAAGGTGGATAACATCAGTAAACTGAAGTAGATTATCTTGCCTTTTCTGAAAAGGAATTAGAGTATTCCAATTTTAGCAGACTGTTTTTCTTCCTCTTCTGGGCTTAACTGCTTACAGATTATACCTTATGCAAATGTTAACTTTGCAACCGAAGTGCTTGGCCAAAGGGCACCTTGCAAGGGCTGGAGCCAGACCTGCAGCTTTCCCAGAGAACAGGCAGACTCCTGGCACCTGCCTTTCCAGCACCTGGGCTCAGTGTTATCTAACCAAAGTCATGTGAAATAGCAATTGATAGATTGGTTCCTGCTCATCCTTTGTAGTGTTGGGGAGTTACTTATTAACTGGGAACTCTGAACTAACCGCATTAGGAGAGATACCAGAGGAATCCTCTTGAGCATTAAGAAAAATTCCATGTTATTAAGGATGTGAGTGCTCTCTGAAGAGGGCTGAGGTTGAGTGTTAATTCCCTTACAAAGCTGTAATCCCTCATGAATGCTTTGTAAGCAGATGCAGATGATGCCTCCTACAAAATGGAGAGCTGGAGAAGCCAGAAATGCAAAAGCTACCTGTAGGGACCCCAAAGAGGGGAAGGAAGGATCGTCTAAAAACTGTTCCACAGTGGAAGCCGAAAGATCCAGAAAGCCTCTCCTTGTATTTTTTCCATTCCTGCTTAGGGCTTTGGCTGTTTTTTCTTCCTAGGCGGGGAGATCAGCACTGGGATTCGTTGTGTGTGCAGTGGTTGCTCTGGCCCCTTGCAGAGGGGAAAAGCTGAAGTGAATGTGTTTGCAGAATGCATTTATTAGCACTGGTAGCAAAGCAAGTGCTATTTCCTGGACCCGGGAAGAAATGGGAGATGGAAGAGACTGAGCTGGCTGAAAGGGCTGCATGAGCACCTCTGGGCTGTGTGTGGATCCCTGCCAGCTCTTCCCCATCTGTTTGTTGGTGGCAGCCCTGGGCAGCCAGTTTGGCTCTGGCTCCTTGTGCTGATGCCACGTTCCCAGGGCAGCACCAGCCTGGGAGCAGCTGCTGGGATCTGTTCCTAGTTGGTGCATGGGATGTTCCTGGTTGTTCCTCTGCATAAGATGGCACATCCCTGTCTGGAGCATACCTGAACTCCAACCCAAGACCAATTTTCTAAGGTGGAATTAATGGAAGATATTTCTCCATAAAAGTAATTGATCCCACAAGGCTTTTGTGACTGGAAGTTTTGTGGGGTCTGAAGCTGCAATTTGGAAGCATTATAACTGTCTGGAGAAGTGACCTGGGAGCTGTGAGTGTGATGCTGGAGGCAGGCAGGCAGCTCCAGCCAATCCCATGGCATGGCTCTGGCAGGGAATGGCCACGGACTCACTGCTGGCACTGGGCTGCCAGGCTCGAGGTGAGGCTTTGCCAGACCATGGGCCTCCTCTGTAGAGAAGAAGGTCCATTTCCTACCTGCCGTTATTTTTAGAGCTCATCAAGCATGACTTGAGGAAAAGACAGCAACTGAAAGCCCTCAGACTTGTGTTGTCCCTCTGCAAAGCTGCAGGTGGGTCTTTATTCTTCTCTCTTCCTCACATCTCCTCTTCCTTTGCTGTGTGTCCAGATGGGAAACCAGTGGCTCTGAAAGTCTCCACTTGCAGCTTAGGAAGTTTGAAGTGCTGTATGGAAATGGTGGGATCTGGACAGTTTGTGAGTGACCTGTTGGCCATGTACTTGAGGGCTTTAGAAGAGGAGCTGCTGGTTGCCTGCCTAACTGCTCTGTACTCTGGATCACATTCCTGCTGTCTGGAATTCTGTTGCGTCCCTAATCCTTGCAGTGACTCAGTGCAATGCACCTCCTGTGCTGTGCTGCTAAATGGTGCAGGCAGAAGGGAACCTCAGGGTGTTCAAGCTGTGCTGTTCACCCAGCAGAAAAGGAGCCTGTGCAGCACATCCAGCTCTTCATGCTTCATCCAGCATGCTCCAAATCCACAGCTGGTTTTGACTCAGTGCTGTTACTCAGGGCTGCTTTTATTCAGGTTTGAACATTGGTGTTTCTGCCTGTCACATTGCCCATGAGGGCTGCTGTTCAAGAGTTCCTTGACTTGCTTTCTGTAGCTTTGGTGATCCCTCAGGGTGTCTTGCAGTGTAGCTTCCGTGCTGCTTGAGTTGTCTTTGTCAGTTGGCTTTTTCATTATCGATTCTCCTTGCCCAGTTCCAGCATGGAATCAGCCTTACTCCTACTGCTTCTCTTATTCATCTCATCCAGAGCTTGTTTATCCCACTCCTGATCCTGTTTCCATTGTGTCCCCACCATTTTTCTACTCTCTTGGTTAGTTTCCTTTCCACATGCTGCTGATCTGTTTTTGGCAATGTCCTGCCCATCCCACCAGACAGCTTCTCTCAGCTTCCTGCACAGAGCGATGCTTCAGGGGGTGCCAGGGTGGGTGTGCAGGGATGTTTGGGCTGGAGCAGGCCGGAGGAAGGGGGAGATGCCCAGGCTGATGACCTGTACCACAACCCTGTGCTTGTGCTGCTGGGACATGGCAGTAAAGCTGCTCAGGGCACGTGGAAATCAGCCCTGCAGCACCAGGAGAGCCCCAGGGCCCTGTTCCCTCTGCCAGCTGGGATGTGGGCTCAGCACTGACTGGGGTGTGCTCTTCCAGCCTGCAGCTGGGGGGTGTGGGGTGAGCCTGGGGGTGAGGCACCCCTGGCTGAGCAAGAGCACGGGGCAGTGAGGGGCTGGGAGCTGGCTGGCCACGCTGTTCCCTTCAATATTCCTCAAATGCACTTTCCAGTCAGCTCCTGCAGCTCCTGAATGGAGTTTCCTGTTTTGACTCAGGCACACTAACTTATATTGATGTTGTCATCTACTGAGTTTTGCTAATTACTGATTTTCTGTCGGTACATGGGATTATTCTGCTGTCCCTGTGCACGTGCAGTGCATTTAACTCTGCAGTCATAGCTTCCATTTGCAGTTCCAGTCCAGAGGAAAAAAGAGACCTGAAAAGAATCAGAATGGTCATATCCTGTGATTCAACTGCAGCTTTGCATTTCTTCATACAGGATCCAGTTTATGGAAAAGGGAAACTTGGAGAAATTCAAGGGCTTGTCCTGGGAATGCTGGACACTTTCAACTATGAACAAGTAAGTTGCCCTTGTTTCTGTTCTGCCCACTGCTGCATGCAGCATTATTTTAGCTGCCTGGCCTACTGTTCTCTCTCATTTGTCATTTCTGTCTGCAGGGCAAAGTCAATGGACATGTGAGTGATTCCTGTGTGATTGAGGGGTGGGGAAGGAGTTTGTTTTGCAAGCAGTTTGCAAGTGAAGGGACTGACAGGTACATGGTGAACACCTCTGCAGCTCAGTTCTGTGTTAAATGTACCAGAAGGATAAACATCTGCTTTTTCTCCTGCTCATCCTGCAGTCAGGGATTTGAAGGCACAAAGCTGATATGTTTTGTCTTTATATGCAGTTTTAAATAACGGATTTTTAAATTAGGCTGTTTTTACACTTCCCAGTGGTAATGCTGCACTCCCTTTGTGACCTGATGCAATTTCCTCTTAATCTCAATCGTGCTTTTCTCAGTCCAGTCCCAAATCCCAGGCAGTCTCCACACTTCAGCAATTTTCTGAAACTCCTTTCCCCCTAAACTGGATGCACAGTGTTCCTCCAAGCCCCTGTCCCCCCTCATGTGGCACTGCCATCCTAGCTGCTGCTCAGGGCAGGCCCCCGGGCACCAGCAACCACTGCAGAAACACAATGGGAAATAGCTTTGCTTTGGAGGCTGAACACCAGGAGCCTTTATCTGTGTTTGGGTTCTTGCAGAAGGTCTGGGCAGCTCCTGCCCCCTGTCCCTGCCTGGCAGCTCTGGGACAGGCTGTGTGTCCAGATGGGACCCTCTGGTGCAGCCTTTTGCAGCTGCTGCTGTGGAGCACGGATGGATCAGGGAGCAGAGCCCCTGTGCCTGGGAGAAACCTGGTGCTGGAAACTCCGGGTGGTTCTTTGGGCTCTTCGAAAATGGGCGTCCATTGGGAAGGACAAGCAGATGAGCAGTTCAGGGTTTTTTTAAAAGACTTTAATTGCCATGGTGCATTTGAGGTTTGATTTTTATTAGCACGTTTCTCCCAAAATGGGGATGTAAGCAGTAGCTTGCCAGGTAGAAGGGGAAAAAAAAGGAGGTTTGGTGTGGAAGATGACAAAGTGAGCCTGCCATGCCTCTCTTAATGCTCTTGGGCAAAAGTCAGTACAGGACTTGTCTATTTGAGAGTGCAGAGGAATTGCTCCATTAACATGTGATGAAAGGATAAGTGTTTTGAGGTCAGTGGATAGGAAGCATAGGAGGAGAAGTGATTTTATTGGGTTGTTTCTGCTCTTAGTGAGCTGCTAAGCTGCTTGTTTTGAAGAACTGGTCGGCAGGGAGTTTCTGCAGTCTGGAGGTGACAGACTGACCTACTCTGTGTGTTGTGTTCCACACAGACCCTTCTAGAGACAACCACGAGCCTTTTAAACCACGATCTCCACTGGTCCCTGTGTAACCTGAGAGCCTCTGTCGCCAGAGGCCTTACCCCAAAGCAGGATTACTGCTGCATCTGTCTCCAGCAGTACAAAAGGAGGCAAGAAACTGCTGATGAAATCATTGTTTTCAGGTAAAGTTAAGCGGTGGGGTTGCAGCTGTGATCATGTTAATAGTTTTAAAGGGGGAAACAAATCTACTGGTTGGCTTGCCTGAGTAACGATGTGTATTCCTGGGAGCACATGTCCCTGCTGTCTTGCACGATGAGAGGGCTGGCTAATCACACCCATCAGAGCCTGCTTTGCATGCAGCCAGCTCTGCCTGGAGGGGAGGAATTGCCTCCCGGTTCCCGGAGCTGGCTGTCAGTTTTCTGTCCCCTCTCCCAGCAGTGCGCTTTGGGCACTGCAGCACCCTGGGCTCATTTGTGTATTTGTACATCTTGGATCTGCCAGAGCCCCGGTATCTCCCATGTCCTGTCTGTGCCCAGGGTCTGTAAAATAAGGTGAAATCATTGTTACCTTGACGTTATGGTCTGTAGCTGTATCAGCAAATGAGCATCCAGTGTTGATTCTGTGAGTCTGGAAATCAACAGGAGGGTGAGGATACACTGCTGATCTGTACTCCCAGATACAGCCTTTTCCCCCTGGCCAGCCCCTTCCCCTCCGCCGTGCAGAGCTCAGGAGGTGCTGCCCTGCTTCCCAGCACTGACTCCCTCTCTTCCCAGCTGTGGCCACTTGTACCACTCGCTGTGCCTGCTGAGTAAGGAGTGCGGGATAGTCACCAAGGGCCTCACGAGGTGGATGTGCTACAAGTGCAACTCAAGCAACAAGGGAAGGAAGCTGAGTGAGAACTTCTCAGAGCTGAAAAAAGGGACTGCAGCATCCCTGGCACAGGTAAGGCTTGTGAGGTGATTTCTCTTCAGGTAAACTTATATCATCACTTTGTTCTTTGTCTGTCTCTGCTTCCAGACAAGCCCCTGGTCAGTACCTGTCAAATATTCTCAGCAGCTAATTAGTCACTTTTCTGAATGCCAGTTTGTTTTGGTGGGGGTACAACTCCGGAAGTCATGGAAATGTGTTCATCCAGAAGGTTTAGGAGCTGGTGTGAGGGGCAGCTGGATGCTTGCAGCTGATTGCGTGGACAATTCCTGTCAAATTATTCTTAGGTGTGTTTTTTATAAAACTTAGATTAAAAGCTGGCACATTGCTTGTGGCTGGATTGTGGAGCCTCTGTTCCACCTTCCTAGCAGATAATCTGGCTCTGGATAAAAGGTCTGGGATTGATTTGACTCTCTAAGTGCTTGCACAATGTTTTAAGAAGCTTGAGTGTAACCAAGATTGATGCAGCTGGATTTGGGTGAGAGAACAGAGAATTAATTTGTATTTATTGTCAGTATTTGTGCACTGAAAGTTTCATCGTCCCTAATTCAAACTGAAGTACAGCCTCAAATATGCATGGAGCTGTCTTTTCCCTGGGCTGGTGCTGTGGAGGGTAAGCCCCCATGGCAGGTGGTTTGTTGGGTTGTCTTTAGGGATGTTGCATGTGGGCAGCTGAGCTCTGCTGCTCCATGTTCTAGCGGCCCCTGGGTGAGGGTTTGTCCCCAACTGCCTAGGGGTGCTTTGTGCATTTGTCACTGTACAGATGTGCACAGAGCCGCATTTTCACTCCTGGAACCAAAATAATTCAATCTTGGAGTACGTTTTTATAGTAGTACTTTGGTTTTGTTCTAGCAGATGATTTCAATTCCTGCCAAACCCATCCCCTTCAAAAGCTGGCTAAGGGCCTTAGTCAGCTGCTGTACTCACAGGAGAGGCTTCCTGCTTGGGGGAGTCTTGGGGAAAGGGAATCTCACAGGCCTGTGTGGAGCACCATGCAGTCTCTGCAGTCAGGCTGTGTTAGTGTTTGATTTGGTGACAGCACCAAAGCTTTCCCAGGAGCCTGGAAATGGACTGTGGTCCACCTAGGCTGAGCAGTGTGTGTGTCCTGTCCTGCTGCAGTGGGATGTGGGCACTGGATCTCAGTCTGGGAAGGTTCAGCAGCCCCACATCTCACCCTCTGCACTGCTGCCCTAAAGGAGTGGGTGTAAATGGGGGTGACAGGCTGGGGTGTAGCTTAAAAACTAAAGGCAGAATTAAGTACTAAAACTGCATTCAGCATTCAAGTGCCTGACACTTGATTGCAGTGCTTTATAATTGGGTTATCCCTGGGTTTCTCACAGGCAGTCAGTCAGGGAGCCCCTGTGGCTCCCCTTTGACATCAGTCTGACTTACCCTATAGAGAAAAAAGGGGGAAGTGCTCCCTTTTGGCACTCCCAGTGCCATGGCAGTGATTAGGGTAAGGAGGAGAGAAGATGCTTCCTTTTATTTAACTGATGGAAGTGAAGGGCTGGCTGGGACTCAGGGCCTAAAGGGAGATGTGGAGAGACTGGATGGGGAAGAAAGGTTACAGCATGGATCATCTAGTGCTAGCTGGAAAGCCTCCATCCCAGGCCATCTCAGTGCAGGGTGCTGCCCTGCTGCTGCTGCTTCCCTGCTGCTGTCACGTGCTCCTGGCAGGGAAGTCATGGCTTCCTGCTCCACACACACAGCCCGGCCCAGCAGAACGTCGCCTGGGTTCAGCAGAGCACTGCTCAGACCCCCAGCTCCTCCTCCCTGTGTCCCAGATCCTCTCCAAGTCTGTGATGTTCCTCACATATCTAAATTACAATATTTAACAGTTGTACTCGCATGTGATCAAACTGTTGCGCAGTCACGTCTTCAAAAAGCTGAGTGTATTTAGACTTGGCAATGGACTGGAGAATCTCCAGCTCCTGCAGGAAGTTTGTTTGCTGAACAATCACTGCTCAGCAGCATTAATTAACCCTGGGAAAGAACAATTCCTCTGACCCGGCATGGGCTGAGTTACAGAGCAGACTTTCTGTGCTGGGGAAATGCTGGGAATGCAAACTGGGTGAGATGGGGCTTCTCTGTGTCCTCTCTTAACTCTGCTGGCCCCGGCCAGACCCAGAGCTCTGAGTTGGACAAGCTGCTCTGGCCTCCACAGCTGGTGTTGTGAGCAGGAAATCCCAAGGGAGGTCCTGCTAACACTGTTGTGCTTCCAGCCCTGTCCTCCCTAGATCCCAGAGTGCCAGCTCCAGAGCTTCCGGGCCCTTCTACACAGAGATCCATGGGGGAGGGCGTTTCCCTGCAGCCCCTTTGAAGACCCTGAAAGCTTAGTTCCTCTCTTGGCAAAATCTAATATGGGTTTTTTCTGGGTTTTGGTTTGGTGTGTTGGTTTTTTTTTTCCATAGGGAGATCTTCAGTTGAGGTATTTATTTTCTTAGGAAGCCTCGAATTAGGAGTAGAGTCATACTGAGAAATGCCACTGAGCATCTGGAGTGCATTTCACAGCACTAATTCTGCCCTGCCCAGGCAAAGACTGTCAGTTTGAATTGTGCAGTGTGGCTGAGATGTGTATGTGAAACGACAGCCCAACAGACAGCGCTTCCTCTGTCCCTGTGCTCTGTGTGATGCGGGGGCCATTCCCTGAAACTGGGGAGGTGGAGAGAGGCCACAAGCCAGCACTGACCCATTATGAGATCAGTGACAGCACAGATTTAAGTGGAGCCTGGCTGGGATGAGGGCTTGGCACACTCTGCCCCAGCCAAGGGGAACAGAGAGAAGGGCACAGGGGGTTTTTTTCCTCTGGTTTTGCTACCAAAAAATTGTGCTTTCTGTGTTACCCCTGAGCCTTGCTGGCTTCCCAAGGGTAATCCTCTGGGGCTTGAGGATCATCTGTCCTGCCCTCCCTACCTTAGAGCATACCCTAAATGAGAGTTAAAAGAAATGGGAGCTTGTTTTTATGGTGGGTCTCTAATCCTCTTGCAAAGCTGTGGGTTTGTGTTGTGGTGCTTGGAACTCACTGAGGCATGGGGGGTGAGGGCTCAGCAGCTGGGCCACTGCCCAGATACCTGCGAGAACGGCTCTGGGGCTATCAGTCACTGATCCCCAGAACTCATTTGCCTCATTTCAGTGAGCTAGTTCGTGTTTTCCATTTATTCTGCCAGCCTGTGCACTGGGGATCAGGGAGAGGAAGAGTCTTGGCTCCTGGGCCATAAGCCCTGCCATGAGCCCCTGAGCTGCCATGCTCTGGTTATTCTGTGTCCAAGGAGTTCTCAGCATGCTGTTGTTGGAGCTGTCCAGATGGCAAATATGTTTTATTCAGGAGTTTAATCCTGTCAAGTCACGCCAGGACGGACAATGGACTTGATCCATAGTTAATCCAGTTTGTCAGGCTCTACCTTTGGGCTCTGTCCTGCAGCTTTCCAGTGTTCCAGCTTTCCCTCCCTGTGACAGCCTTCCAGAGCCTCGGGAACGACTCCCACATGTGAGGGGCTGGTACCACACCCCTCACATGACCTTAAAGGTCCGTCTGCACCGAGTGCTTTCTGTTGGGCAGCAGTGAAGGTTTAGGATGGGTTTTTTCACCAAAACTTACGTTAGAGCTCGACAGATGTTCCATGACCTCTATCCATCAGGAGACGGAGCCAATGTTACTGTTTTCAGGGTGACAGTGACCATCAATTATTAACTTGTCTCCAGCAATATAAGAAACTTCCAAGGGGTTTGTAACTTGAAAATATCCAGATGTGATCCCCCCCAGTAACACCACAGAGATAATTAGTGTTTTATACAGTTATAAGAGGGGGCATTCTCTGCTCTGTGGAGAATGTTCCCATGTACAAATTAACTGAGCAGATATCCAGTCCTTTGGCTTTGGAGGTGGATTCTGTCACTTCAGCAGTGTGCAGAAATCCATGTGAGGAAGGAACTGGAGACACAGAACATCTATTAAGGATTTCTTGTAATGGAAACAAAAGTGATCTAGTAAGAAGAGTACTGAGTGCAGGTGTCTTTGTGAGCGCGTAGAGGACGACTGGCACCAGAGCTAAAACTGAAAACAATACAAATTGGAAAAGACTGATTTGAAAACCAAAATTATTCTTTAGCAGCTTTTAAATCAAAAGTGACTGTTTTCTTGGGCTTCTCGTACTGGAGGAGTGGGTTAGTTTTGTTATTTTGTGGGGTTTTTTTGAGAAATGTCAGAGTGAATTGTAATTATATCCCCTGGCCTCCTTTCAGAGCAATCTGCAGCCTGGCAGAATGCTCCTTCCACTTCCTACAATCCAAAGTCTGGCACTCTGGGGCCTGTGAGAGGCTGACAGGGATCGGAGACAGCTGATTCCAGACTGCCTAGAGCCAGGAGCACCAAGACCGAGATCACCTGGGGAAGGGTGATGGCCTGGTTAAAAGCAAAGATGGCAAAATTGCAGTGGGGAACCTTGGCTTGACTTTACATCTCAATTTCTAAGAAAGTAGTCCTACAGTTTGAGGAAAATTTCCTCCCTTTTAATAAGACATTCCAGACTGGGAGGATGTGTAGAACAGACTCATTGAAATGCAGTGGCAGCTGCTGGGCTGCAGCAACCTGAGGATGTTCCCATAAACTGCAGCAGTCTCTCCTGGTAGTGGTTCTGTGAGCTGAGCTGGTGCCCCACAGCCCTGGAGGTGTCCATCAGGATCCAGCACAGCACCAGGGAAGGGCAGGAGGCCACTCTGCCTTCACAGAGGGGCCTGGGAGCAGGGGCATGTCCCAGGGGAGGTGTTCCTCAGGCTGGGCTGGCTCCTGCTGCTGCTGGGAGGGGATGGCTGTTCCTCTCTGATTCTAAGCTGGGAAATAACCAACTGGCCCAAGGTTAAGGGTGCAGCTGCCTCTGGAGGGGAGCAAAATAAAGGTAAGCCAAGGCTTTGGTTGTTTGTAGTCCCTTGGTGGGAGGGTAGGAGAGGGAATTTTGGCTGTGCCAGTGGTACTGGCTCTAGCCGAGGGGGCAGGGGCTGTTCTGGACGGCAGCTTTCAGGAAAGCAGGGAAGTGTCTGGTAAATCCTATCAGGGGGAAGGTGCAGTTCCCATGACCCCCTCGCAGCCCATGGCACGAGGAGAACGATGTCGTGTGGTCTGTGCGTGACTTGGGCACAGACAGGTTCGGGCAGCTGCAGCTGAGCTCCTGGGGCCAGAGCTGGGCTGGGCACATTCTGAACCTCCAGGATACACAGCAGTGCCAGGCTGCTCTCAGGGGTCAGGAGAGATGAAGGGGATGGATAACAGAGGTGTTCCCTTGGGTTTTCTGTAAGGTTTGGGGTCACATTACCGATAAGCCTCTGGCAGGAGAGGTCACTAACCCTTACACCAAGTAGGACTTCTTCCCTCTTCTGTGTGTCTTTTACATAGGACTTGAGGGAATGGCTGGAGTTGTATCAGGGCAGGGTTAGGCTGGAGATCAGGAAAAGGTTCTTCCCCAGAGGGTGGTGGGGCACTGCCCAGGCTCCCCAGGGAATGGGCACGGCCTCAAGGCGGCCAGAGCTCCAGGAGCGTTTGGGCAATGCTCTCAGGGATGGGGGGGGATTGTTGGGGTGTCTGTGCAGGGCCAGGGGTTGGATTTGATGATCCTTGTGGGTCCCTCCAACTTGGGACATGGTGTGATTACCTTCCTTTTCTCTCCCCAACTCCTGCCCTTGAGAGAACACTGCACCTCCTCAGCCTTCTGTGGTTGGCCCTGTGGGATCTGTTCAACAGCCTCTTGGCTCATCTCTAGGAAGGAAATTCTCTGTATGAGGCCTCTGAACTCTCAGGTGCAGGTGCTGAGCTCAGCCCAAGCACAGGCCTGTTGAGCATCATCTTTAACATTTAATCCATGTGCTGCCACACTTCCTTCGGAGCCTGCTGGATGGGAAATGAACACCCTGTCTGCTGGGCCGTGGTGCCCAGTGAGGATCTGTGGGGGTTGTGTTTGTCTATTGAACCCTCAGCAGTGTTACTGCTCCTTTGGCTGAAGGCATCAGCAGAAGTCCAAGGGAATATCCCAGCAGTGCCTGGTGCAGGCAGGAGCAGCTACCCAGAGCGTGTGGGAGCACAGGGACATGCCTGTGTGCTTCCTTGTCTAACAGAGACAGTGCCCTCCTGTCCCCATCACCGCAGTCTCACGTGGCTGCAGCCGTGACTCTGTCAGAGCACAAACAGACCTGTGTTCTCCCAGCCCCTGAGTGGGAGGTTTCCTCCTAAAGTTCAGCTAGGTTCAGCTGGAAATAAGAGACGTCTGCCTTTCCCGTGGTGGTGCCAAGGAGTGAGAGGCCAGGGCTGTGTGACAGATTGGCTGTGCCAGGGAGGCGGCTCTGCCCCGGGCAGTCGGGGCTGTTGGCTGCCTTTGACAGGGAGCAGGCAGAGCTCACCTGCTGCCAGGCACTGGCCCCTCTGTGCCTCCCACAGGTGAGGTTCTGGAGGCTCTGGGAGAGGCTCTGGGACTGTCCCAGGGCAGCTTTGCCTGGGGCCTGCCAGGTCTGCCAGGCTGTCCCCTGTGCAGCCACTGACTGGGCAGTGCCTGTCCTGGAGCCTCGCTGGGCAGGGGCTCTGCAGAGCTTGGCAGCAGCAGCAGGACTCTGCTGTTCTCAGAGGGGGTCCTGAGGTTTCCCTGAGTTCCTTAACAGCTCTGTAATGTCAGTGTCATTCTAGTGACTTTGAGTCACAGCCTGCCTTGCTCTCTATTTGGTTGATTGTTCCAGGTTCCTGGGAGCACCCTGAGAACAGCAGGGCCTTATCCAACAGAAGAGAGGCGGATTTACTTAGTTTAACATTAATTGGCTGGGCTTTCATTAAAGCCCTGGATTTGGGTACTTTTTTGTAAGGCTGATGAGCCATGGTGAAGCAAGGGAGGAAGGCCAAGGGTGGGCTTGGTGTCCACTGCCTGTGGGCTCAGCTCTGTAAATGGGAACATTGTGGGGAGGTTGCCTTTGTTCCTAGGAATCCCAAAACCTTCCCCAGGACTTCTGGCTGCATCTCCCTGTGTTAAGGGAACAGCCCCTGGGGCAGTGGGGTGCTCTGAAGCTCTAATGGATGCAGCAATATCTTGTGTGGAAGGAATGGCTGAGGGGCAGCTCTGGGATGGGTCTCTTGGTGTGGCTATGGACGGTGCCTCTGCTCAAACTGCTGGGATCTGCTTTGCTTAGGCACTGGCTGACGATGGAATTTGTAGCTGTTAAACTAAAGATAATTGCAGGCTTGGGAGGGCTGTGTGGTGACTACCAGAGGGGGTGGAATACGTGCAAGAAAAACGTGAAGTGGAGATTAGCATTAGTGGTAGGATCTAGGAGAGCTGGAAAATGAAAAAAATCCTTTTTCTTTCCTCATGGCCCAGATCCTCAGGAGATGAGTTGCCTCTCTGGAGTTCTGTGTCTCATCTGAGGCCTTTCCTAGGGGGTGTGGGGATGTGGCTGGAAATGGGTTGGAGGTGCTGAAGGCTCCATCCCAGAGCTGGCCAAGCCCTGGAGACAGAGGCTGTGCTGTGGGGTGAGCCCAGCGCCTTCTACTGACACCCAAGTGCTGCTGCTGGACCCCGGGAGCCTCCCGTGGCTCCTGAAGGGAAACATGCCTTTAGTGACACGGTTGAAAAACGAAAAGGCCTGACAGCAGTTGTTTCCATGACAACAGAAAGAACTGCCTGCAATATTTCAGCTCATCAGCCTGGGAGCAGCCTGATTGATAGTTACGTACACGTGGTAGGGAGAGAGCAGGAGAGGGGAGGCCAATTATATTGCATTTTCCTTGTCCTTGAATGCCTGTGGCCACAGCAAGTGTGGAGGGCAGCTTTTCCTTGCTTTTTGTGTTTTCCAAGTGAGGATGACCTGTGTGTCCCTGGGAAGCACCGCTACAAGCTCCTGGCTGTGCGTCCCTGACCCTCCCTGTCCCAGGCTCCCAGCTCAAAGTCTATGCCAGGTGTGCAGGGAATGGGGACACCTGGCTCCCTGACTGGCAATCAGCAAATGGTTATTTACACCACAGAGAATATCCTGGAGGGGAAGGAGAGAGTTTGGCAAATGTTTCCAGCATAAGCGATCCTCACTCAGGACATTCCTCTCTTCCCAGACTGATGATCCAAGGCAAGACGTGCGTGACTTCGGGGTGGCCTCAGAACTATCCAGGCTTCAGGAAACCCGTGGGAGGCTCAGTGCATCTCCCATTGCCAAAGAGCTTAAAGTCAGTGCAGCTTCAGTCAGTACCACTGGCAGGACTGTAGCATTTTTGGTTAGTAGCCCCTGGGAAATGTATTTTGGAGAAAATATTTGAACATTCCCTTAAAAATAGATTCCCAGAGACAACAGATGCCAGCCTGCTGCTCATGGGGGAGGCTGTTCTCCTGGCTCCTGTTGGGGTTTCTTGATGATGCTTTTGCTTTGCAATATGAGCAGAAACATTCAAAATAGAAACACTGTGGTGTGATAAATGGAACAAACCTACAAGAATCTGTGATGCTTTGTCATCTCTCCCTGGGATATGTAAATGGTGCCGTGTACAGCGGTTTGAGTGTGCGCAGCCCTCTCTGCCTTAGTGCTCTTGG
This sequence comes from Eulacestoma nigropectus, assembly GCA_013397775.1. Classification (NCBI taxonomy): domain Eukaryota; kingdom Metazoa; phylum Chordata; class Aves; order Passeriformes; genus Eulacestoma; species Eulacestoma nigropectus. The sequence goes on from VZTE01002465.1 coordinate 450,269, forward strand.
TGCAGCTCTGGGCTCTCTCTTTGCCCGCGCTTGCAGCTGCCCCTCACTGCTGGGGGACACTTGGCCTTGAACCCCACAGCTGGGCAGTGCCACGGTCTCGGGGACGTGGCTGCCACTGCTGTGTGACTCACCTTGCCCTCCCCCTTTCCACCCCTCATTTCCCGGCTTTCAGTCTGTAACACCCCACTAGAGGACGAGAGAAGGGACCTCAGGATGCCATTATAGGATGCCAGTAGTTGTTACCAGTCACTGGCAGAGTCATGGCTGGGCTAGCAGCACACACAGCCCGTGTCCCCTCGCAGTGTTCCTGTGCCGCGGTGTCGGGCTGGGTGGGGCCGTGACACGGGGAAGGGCTGGGGGAAGCTGCTGCTGCCACCTAGGAAGGAGGCTGGAGAGGCTGCTTGGCCGCACAGGCCCATTGCTTCTCTTCCCAGCTGGCTGTGAAGGAGTTTTCCCATGCCTGTTTTCCTTCCTCAGAGGTATCCCAGTACCGTCAGTCTGTGCCATCAGGGACAGAGCCCAGCAGTAACTCACTGTGGATGCAGGGGTGTAACTGTCCTTTGGGCAAGCACAGGATTAATTTTTTTTCCCCTCCAAACCTGAGGTGCACATGGTGGCTTTATGCCAAGGGAAAGATGGCTAAAAAGGTCTCCCAAACGGGCTGTGGACCGACTGCTCTCGGCCCAGGAATTAACTTCTGTGTGTAGGAACCTGCCACCCTTCTCTGTGTGATTTCTATAACTTTCTCACTTTTTCTCAGATGAGTTCAGAGTCTGTGTTGGATCCTCAGCAAATCCAAGCTTTTGACCAGCTCTGCCGACTCAACCGAGGCACCTCCCGAGTACGTACCTCCCATTTTCCTTCTGCTTCTAAATGCTGACGGGCATTTTTCATGTTGTCAAGCCAGACGTTGGCACTGGCAGTGAGGGCTCTGGCTTTTCTCTGGGGTTTGGTCTAGTGTTGGCACTTGGCTGTGGCACACTGCAAGGCAGCCACACTCGGGAACTCAGTGGCAGGGAAACCATGGGAATGCTTCTGGCTTTGGGGCTGGGCCTGACGAGTGTCCATGGGGTGGTCCTTTGTGGATTTGTAACTAAGCTCCCCTCCAGACACTGCAGCTCCCGCAGTCCCTCAGAACACTCCCTCCTCCTGTGTCCGTGCTGTCCCAGGGAGAGCGCAGCTCCCTCTGCCCCTGGCATTTTCCTTGTGCCTCCTGCCTGTTTTGGCTGTGGTTGTTGGCACTTTCAGTTCTTTCTGGTTTTTGTTTTCCAATCATGTGACTTTAAAGCAACCGAAAGACCCCTGGAGAGTTGTTCAGTTGAGGACTGGTGTCCTGCACAGAGCTCTGTAGGGTCCCTCCGTGCCATCCATGCCCTTGGCTTTACCTGGGGTAAGGTTTCTCTCACTGCAGCAGAGACACGGTGATGCCCTGGGCTCTCTGTACCCTGCAGGAGTGTTCCTGGGGTGACGGGGGTTTCCCTTGCAGCTGGCTCTCCTGACGGAGCTGGCGCGCGGGGGCCACGGCGGCGGTGACAAGCACGGGCTGCTCAGTGTTTCCCACGGGGACCCGGCCACCAGCAGCGTCTTCCAGAACGAGAACTTCCAGCTGCACCTGACGCCCCCTCCGCTGGCTGAAGAGTAGCGCTCCTGCCGCGGCCGGGCCGGCTGCTCCTGGGACGTGCTGCTGGGGAGCCTTCCCACCACAACACGGGATTTTCCCCCACACCACCTTCCCCACAACCTGCTGTGCTGACCCTCACTGGGCACTGCTGGCTCGTAGCTGGGGGATGTCCGAGCTCTGCTTTGGCAGCTGGGCTGGAAGCTGGAACTCCAGGACAAACCCCCCCAGCATGCTGAGGCACAGGGAGGGCTGCCTGTGCTGAGCCAGGGGCTCGTGGCAAGCAGCGGGAACTTAACCAAGTAACCGAGTCAGCTCTGCCCTGCTGGAGGAGCCTGTCCTGTGCCCAGAGCCCCTGTGACCCTGTGCTGTGCTGGTTCTGTGCCTAGGGGCCACACCTGAGTTCTGCGTTCTGCTAAAAGCAGCTATTCTGGCAAGGCCTGGCCCTGCTGTCTCATGACAGCAGCCATGGGATCTGAGGGCACGGAATGGGCAAGCCTGGAGAAGGCTGAAGAATGCAGGAAAAGACACCTGTGGGAGCAGACTGACTTGCTGTGTTCTACCCACCCATTAAAGAGGGCCTTGGTTGAACTTGGCTGTGTGACTTCTGCACTTCTGTGAATGGGCTGCTGGTAAGAGAAGGATACATCTTGTGCCTGTGGGTGAAGCTCAAATCCCCCCTCTCACCTCGTCGTACCTGTGTTGGGGGTGGGAGGAGTATGTGTGTAAAAGAGGTGCCTCAGGCCCTTGGGGGCTGCAAGGGGTAGAGAGTGGGTGTGAAGGGCACTGATAGTCACAGAACCTTTAGCACTTTGCTCTCAGCACTGCAACCCAGTGTTGGTGGAGTTTCTCTGCTGTCACATACACTCCTCTTTCCCCTGCTCACTTTGGCACTGGCACTTGGGTGTTTTGGGGTGCCCTCGGGGTCCCAGCTGCTCCCAGAGCACAGCACCAGGTGGGTGTTGCTCTCTCTGCGCGCAGAACGCCGGTGGCCGATCCGTGCAGGGCTCACACGGAACGGCAGGAATACGGGGCAGCACGGCTGCCTCCAAGGAACACGGAAGCACCAGGTGTTGTGCAGAGCTCACCTGGGCAGGAGCAGTGCCCTGGGGCCCGAGGTGCCCCGTGTGCTCATCTCCTGCCCCTGGGCAGAACTACCATGGTATGTGTCCAGCCTGCAGCCACACCTGGGCACAGGTAAGTCAGGGAGCTGAACTGGGCCACACATCAGCTGGGGCAGCTCTTTCCAGGTGAGTGGGAACTGGGCCATGAGGCTGCCCACCAGCTCCAGCACTCACCAGGGCCTGGTGTGCTCCCCCTGGTTATTGCCCTTCTCTGCCTGGCTCTGGGGGTGTGCCAGGGGCTGCCATCTGAAGCCATGAGCGGCCCTTCCTTTGCTGGAAGTTCCTGAATGTTTCTCTCTACCATGGAAAGCACACAGGCAGGCAGGACAAGCAGAAGGCCAGTTGTTCAGTATTTTATTCAAGAGGAAATATACACACACCTCTCCCTGGCAGGAGGAGCAGCCAGCCCAGGGCACAGCTGCGACAGCACGGCCACGCCCGTGTTTGTGCAAAGGAAGGAGCCCCGTTTCCGTGGGAGCGTTCCCGATCCCGAGCCGGGTGTGTGATGGAGCAGGAGATCCCCGCGGCTGGGCCCTGCCCTCGCCAGCAGCCCCGGCACTCCCCAGAGCGCCGCTGACATTTTCCAGGGACAACAGAAGGAAGAGGCAGCTTATTGTGCTTAAGACATCTGAACAAATCCTGGGTAGGAGACACTCACAGCTTGTGGGTATTGCTAATTACTTACACTTAAGAGAGAATGGATCCTGACGGGGACAGGACGCCGTGGGCCCTGTGGAGTCTCTGCCACCAGCACCCCCTGAGGCCACCGCGCTCCCGGCCAGTGCCCAGGCAGAGCTGTGGCTCCTGCTTGCCTGCAAACAAGGTGAGCTGTGCCGGGCAGGGGGTCCTGCTCACCTTCCCTGCCCTTGGTGCCCGAGGGAGAGCTGGCGAGGAGCACCCTGCCCTTGGGAAAGGCCCTGCTGTGCCAGCCCACCCATCCTGCCTGGGAAGGAGAAGCCGTTCCCAGGGGAGGAAGAGCCGCCTTCTTTCTGGGGGGAAAGTTCAGACAGGCCAGGCACGAGAGTGAGCTCGTTCAGCTCTCAACTCAGGTTAAAATTGAAAGGTTAAATATGAATAAATGCTGTAGGTTTATACATAATGTTTCCTTCTACCTATGGAATGTCTCTGAATGGTCCAAAGACACCAAAATGTTGTTAGAAACCATAGTTAGCCAAGAAAGACAACCCCACCCTTAAAAATGAAATAAATCCTATTTAGTTTTACTACAGCCTTTGTTTAAATGCCCTCATTAAAACAGTATTTTCAGGTGCCTTGTGAGAATGTATCTGTTCATGCAATGGCCCAAGTTCCTCGTTTCACAAGCATTGCACATTTTTATGTAAGTCATCAAAACTATAAAACCTATTATTTTTGTCAGAAAGTCTTAAGTCTAAAAAGTACAGCATTACTTTATATCCACCCATGGAAACTCCTAGACACGTGCATGTGCACAGACACACACAGTTGCCTAAATGTCTTCTAAAGATACTGATTACAAAGTGTATAAAATCGGGAATACATTGTCAGGATACAGTGAGAGATGAGCCATCCTCTACCACAGACTCTAATCTAGGATCAGTCACTAACTGTACACGTTTATACAGCCTTGGATTCACCAGGGACTTCTGAAATGCAAACAGCAACTACGCAAGGAACGGCAGCAGCGCTGCAGGAACACAGGACTTACTGGCTCCAGCCCCGGGGAGCTGGCTGGAAGCTTAGAGCGACATTTTTGTTTCCTTCAAGCGGGGCTGAAACCGAACCTCCTGTGAGACAGCTCCGCTACCAGCTGGGTGAGGGACCCCTGCTCCAAACCTGCTCCAAACCTGCTCCTGGACGGGGAGCGATGGAGCAGGAGCCAAGGCCTCCTCTCTCCACTAGGATAACCTTAGGCTGTATTTTAACAAGCTCACACGCCTCCACGTCCATGGGCCATCTCCCAGGGGCATCTCCATGCTGTCCCCAAGCTCTGCCGACACAGTGGTGTGGCTGGTAAAATTCTGTTTGTTTCAACTTTGTTATTCTTCAGGCAAATGCAGGCCCTGAGGCCATTTGGTCCTGAGTGTCCGGCACCAAAGAGCCCAGGAGGAGGCAGAGGCGGAGCCAAGGGCGGGTGTTCGGAGGTAGTCGCTTCCTTCGCCTGTCCTGGTACTCCCCAGTCCAGTGTGGTATTGGTTAGATGGCCATGCCCCACCTCTGCCTGCTCCCCCTCCTGCCCACCTGCAAAAGCTAGACCCCCCCTTCCAAGATCCAGGCAGAGAAAAGGGACCAGCTGGATTTAGGCAACTCATCCCCCTCCAGAGCAAGACCTGCCTTCTCAGGAGATTTCAGAGCCTGGCCTACCTCAGCAGCTGCTTGGTGCATAGCCTGGAGAAAAGTTGGAGGCACTTTGTGCATTCTCTAGCCTGCCATTCCAATCTGCTGGAAGCGTGGTGCTGACAGCCTCGGAGAAGGGTCGCACCAGCACCAGGGAAGAGGCCGGACAAGGCGCCAGGACAGAGAGAGACGGGAGGAGCCTCATGTAGCTGTTTGAGAAAGAGTAAGGGCACCTCGGTTTGCTGCTCCAGGCGCACACCCCCCGTGCTCTGAGGGCTCCCTGCCAACACCCGATGGGTGGAAACATCTCGAGTGGCACGTCCTTGTGTGAGAAGTTGTGTGAGGGGTAACCCAGACCAACAAAAGGGCCTATTTCTGCTAGAAAAGTCTTAAGATTTGTCACTACCTTACGTGCAGACGTGGGAGAGCTGATCAGGCTGAGAACGTGTTAAAATTGCTCAGGCTGCTGCTAGTTCACCATATGTAAGTCCTGTGACCGCGCTCCCATGACAGGAATCTGAAATATCAAGTGCACTGGAAAAAAGGGATTGTCAGAAAAAACAGAAAATAGAAATACTACAAAAGCAACATTACTGAGAAGGAAGTGGACTGAGCCAATGCCGACTTGTGTGGTTACACAGTGGTTTCTATAGTCTCAATCACTTCCATCTCGCACTGCGAGGGCGACAGGAGTGGGCATTCGTCCGGCTCCCAGCTGCTATCTGGGCTGTAATCTTCCTCTGAGCTCAGCTCAGCCACACCCTCCGTGTCCTCGTCACACGACTCCACGTAGTGAACCCCCACCGCATTGATGCCGGAGTCCTCGGAGCTGGAGGGGGACGAGCAGTGCTCTGGTTTTGGTGTATTGCTCTCCTTTGTGATTAAGGCATTGCGGATGGAGCCCTCGTCGGGCCTTGCCCTGTGCGGGGCGGGCGGCTGGCGCTGCACGTAGCACATCTTGCCGTTGATGCACTTGACGCGGTAGTTGTCGATGAACAGGTCGGCGATGGTGCAGAACTGCGGCGCCTCGGGCGGCAGCGGCGGCTGGAACGCAGGGGCGAACTTGAGGAAGTGCTCGGTGAGCGACACCGAGATCTGGATGGTGTTGGGGGACTCCCGGGGGCGAACGGGGATCTCGGTGCTGGGGAGCTGCTCCACGGGCGTCATGGGCTGGTAGACGTATTTACCTGTGGGGACACAGAGGAGCAGCGTTTAAAGGTGGTTGTCTGAGTTAGAACCGAAGCGATGACGTTGACACCTTTGGACACCACCAACAGTTCCCTGCTGGCAGCAGCTGCTGCTTCTCTCGTGGCCTCTCCAGGTATGGATCCTCTGACACCTCATGCTGCAGGTAAGCACCACCTCCTGTACCCCAGTGCTGCTCCCCTCCCTGCCCCTGCCTCGAGGACAGCTGCAGGACATGACTAACTCTGGAGAATTTACTCCAGGGGCACAGCTCCATAGCCATGAAGGGGGAAAGATGCCAAATCTGCCCACCCCACTTTCTAGGAGAAAGGAAACGGACAAGATTCTCAGAGGTTTTTTTCCCATCACTGGACACGTCGTGTAAGTTCTAGCTTACATCTTTACTATAATGATCAAAAATTTATTATATTATTATTACTATTTCAGTGAATCTCCTTGGATGTGTTTCCATGTTCTTTGTTTCTGGGGACTAAATCGTGTTTTTCCATATTATAAACCGGAAGTTCATACATGACTACAGTTAGAATTTTAAGGCAGAAAATAAGGGAATTTCCAAGCTATAGAAATGCTTTTGGCATCTTGATTATCTGGTTAAGTAGTAAGAAAATAGGATTATGTTGGTTATATTGAGCAGAACAAAGTGTGAACATCTTCACTAAAAGAAATAAATAAGAGAGCAGAAAATTGGGACTATGTCAGGAAAAACTGAGAAACCCAAGGCTATGCCTAAGACTGTAAAATGCTGCATTTTATTTGCATGAAGCCTCTGAAAGATTCATGTCTCCCCAGGGGCTCATCTGCTGGGAAAGCACAAATTTCCAGAAGCCTTGTGAGTAGTGGGGCTGTCGGAAGAGTTTCGCTGCACATGCTGCAGATCCCGCTTTGCACAGGCAGCAAATGCACCAAAGCACAGAGGGGCCGTGCGGGTGCTTGGAGCTCTCCAGCTGAGGGGCAGAAAGCTCCTGCATTAAGGAAGGCTGAGTGCTGGTGCGTTTCCAGCTCAGAGGTAGGTGCAGCCTTTTTCCCTGAATTACCCATTCCTTTGGAACATCGCAGAATGGCTCGCGTTGGAGGGACCTTAAAGATCACGGAGTTCCCATCCCCCTGCCCTGGGCAGGGACACCTCCCACTGGACCAGGCTGCTGCAAGCCCCAGGGAAGGGCTCGCTGCCCCTGCAAAGCCCCTCCGCAGTAGAGAATCCCCCCTGAGGCTGGGGATCCCTCCCAGCCCTGGGAAGAGCGGTGTCGGCGCCGGCGCCGGGCGATGCCGGCGCTCCAGGGCCCACGCACAGCCTGTGCTCTGCCAGCTCTGGGATGTCACCGAGATCCTCGAGAACCGGGAAGGCTTTTCCCACCCCGCTGTGCTGTTGGAAGGGAAACGGCTCATGTGAAGGTCAGCTGGGACTTCCAACCCCCGTAGCCCAAGGACAGGGAGCACAGCAGAAAGGCCACGGAGCCGCAGGAAGAGCTCTGGAGCATGGGAGAGTCTCCAGGCATGACGAGGGAAAAGCCCACCCGTGTGCCATGGGAGGAGCATGCAGACAGAGCTGGCAGCAGAGGGAACTGTGTGAATAGCTTTGACCAGCTCCCCTTGAATACCTCATCCAATGTTTTCTCCCTACGATCTGTGGGATGGTAATTTTTAACAGAGCCACAGGGAAAGCTCAGTGACAACAAATCACGCTTTTCCCCTGTCTGCTTATGGCTGGATGACAGAAAACACAGAGCCGTCCTCTCCACTTGCCATCTCTTTACCATGGTGTAGTTCCTAAACCTGCTGTGACTCAGAGGAATGAGTGCTGGCATCCAGCAGCTGCATGTTTCAGCCACAGGCAGAGCACAGCTCTCACTCCTCCAGCACAGATCCTTGGTTCTGGCAGCCTCTGAGCAATGGGGTCCCTCGGAGGTTTCTCAAATCTTGTGGACAGAACTTCCCTAGGAAGCTCCTTGCCCTCACAGCCACAGCAGCAGCCCACGGCTTCCTGCCATCTGCTGCTTCCCAGAAATCCTTCTGTGAAATTAGTGAACATTAAATATGTCAGTGCCTTGCAAAGCCCCAGAGCTGATGATTACTGTGCTGCTGGCTGGGATAGTGTCTGATAAATTCAGCTCATGGAAACTGAAGTGCAGCCTGCCCTTGCCTGAAACCATGATGCTCTATTTATCCATGGATTTGGAGTGCTTCTGTGTGGGCTCCTTTGACAACCAATGATAAAATAAAACCAGATACTGGTGAAAAACATTTCTTCAACTCAATTCTGTGCCGCCTCTATTTGAAGAGTCCAAGGAAGGGTCTAGTGAAGATTTTACCAGGATGAAGAAAAAAGGTGACTGTACAACAGGACTCTGTTTTTCCACTTGAAACAGCCGCCATGTGCTGGCAGAAGGCTGAGGGATGCTGGGAATCAAAAGTAATGGATTTAAGCCAAGGAAGCTTACAGCATGGGCATGGAATGGTAAAGGAAAGCCTCCTCAGTTGGGCTTTTTTGGTGTTTGTTTTTCCCCTTTTGGGAAAAGAAGAAGAGCGGCAGCCGGGGCAGACGAGGAGTTGCTGGGAGCTCGGCTGGTTGTTTCTCCACTGCAGCCGCGCACAGCAGCTCCCTGCGTGTCTCAGGGCTGCCCCGCTGGCACTAACTCCAGGGCAGGAGCAAAGAGCGGCCGTTCCCTCAGCACAGGATTTCAGAGCCTGTCTGTGTGACCTGACAGGGGCTGGAACGTTCCTCACATTCCAAGAACAAGCTCTGCCAGGGTAAAGCAGGAATCGGCCAATACACAACAAAGAGAATTTTCTACGTTAACTGATTTCTACATTTCTTTAGAATTCTGCTACAAGTTTGTGAAGTCTTAGCTATTTTTAGAGGCAATTTTAGACAGATTAAACTTGTTTCAAAACATGACCAGGTGCTCAGAACTGGGACTGTCAGACTGGATCATGGACAAGGCCGTGCTCACAGCCTTGGTTACCACCCTTCAACCTACATAATGCATGGAAACACATCAGCCAGGACGCAGGCTATGAAAAATAAATGCCGAAATTAGAAATAAGATTGCCCCCCACCCCTGCAGCTTGCAGGATTGCCAGGCCTGGCTTTTTCACTAGAAATGCCCCTAGAAGCACAAGTCCCCAGGTTAGCTTATAATCCATCTCAATCTGATCAGATACCCGTGGAAATCAACAGCAATAGTTTTTCTGACCCTGCACAGCTGGCAACAGTCTGTGATAAAACAGTACTTCGAGCACCTATTCTGATCCATCCCATTTAATACACTAGCTCAGAACTTATTGCCTATTTATTCCAAGTCAGCTGAAGAACTCTGTGACTGCGCTGTGCTGATGAACACTCCTGTAAATGACAGTGTTCTGCACAAATACAGATGCCACACAAGACACCTCATCCCAATTTGTTTCCTGGGTCACTTCCCCACCACTGTCTATGCAGAAGGCAGTGAAAGAAAAATACTGCACATGTCAAACGCAAATACAAACTCCAAACCCTGTGAAAAGAAATTTGCTGCATTTGCAGAAGTTTGGGAAGTTCTTGTGCACTTTAAGAGCTGCTGTGAAGAGGTGTCACAGTTCTGGCTCTGTACTTCCACCACCGTGGCAAAAGGGCTCAGGGGAAACGAGCCTGCTCCTCTCCTGGAAACAGCGACTGTGTGAAATCAGGCTCTGCCAGAATGACTGCCATGGTAAGTCTTGGTTGTCCATGACAGCCACTGCCTGACAGGTGAGAGGATGAAATGAGAGACCCCAGAATTAGGTCTATAGGCTACACTTAACCATTTGTCCCCCTGAGCCTGCTCCCTGCTTGGGGCATTATCCCCCACCAACACTGCTCCTCTGTCTGACCCCTTGCAGTGACAGCAGCCTGTGCACAACGAGAAAGGGACAATTGTTTCTCCATTTCTTCAGCTGGCCCTTGTGCCAGCACACAAGCCAAATCCTCAGGGACTTGGCACACGCTACAGCCAATACTCAACTGCAGAACAACGATTCAGATACGTCCAAGGAAGTGACTGCTGGGCAGTGCTCATCTCCCTGTTGCTCTGTGCACAGGAATAGGATTTCTATTGCCAAATCGGATGGATGCTGTTCCCCAAAGCCTTGGCTCCGTGCCTCCAGTGAGCCTGCCAGCAGACTCAGGCAGGATCCAGCAGAGCAGGGAGCTCTATCATCCCCTGCACATCTCCAGCAAACTCAGGCAACTTCGAAAATTTTTCACATTTGTGGCACTGATAACCAGACCTATGTGGCTGATTGACTGGAAGCTGTATTAGAGAGCCTCCTGCTTCCAAAACCCCAAACCAAGCCTGGAGAAACAAGCCATGAGGTTATTTCTCTCTGATTTTTTGCTAATTGGGCAATCTGCATGCATCCTCACCAAACAGACACAAAACAGCAGCAATTTCCATGGCTAATGCAAAATAACTTAACCATGAAATAAGCAGAGGTGCTGCTGGAAAATTTTCTTTTCCACTTCCCTCCATCCCAGTACTCTGGTTTACCTCTCACACTCATTAACATGCTTGGCATATTGAAAAAAAAAAAAAGTCCAGCTTTCAGGAGGGAGGTTTCTCATAACAAATTCTCAAGTTTTACCCTCTCAAAATGCTACTTTGTAGGACTTAGTCCTAATAAATAACACCATGAATTGCACTGCACTTCAGAAAATGGTAAGAGAGAGCTGTGGATCTTACGAGTCTAAGTCAGCAATACATACCACGGATATTTGTTCGCATGCAAGGCATTTAGATATCTATTAACTGAAAGAGAAAAGCTTTTTTTCATATGTATTCTTCCCCCTGCAGCTGCTGGAACAAATATTTCTACAGCCTCCCATCTGCCAGCTCATCTATCTCCAAAAATCAGCAAGGTTAACAAAGACCTGCTACTTGCAGGCTATTGAACGTGACCTGGCTCAGCTTAGGAACTGCTCCCGTCTGGGCCGAGCACTTGTGGAAGTCCCGAGCATAGGTGGGCTGAAGGTGAACTGGCTCTGATCCCAGGGGGAATCTCCATGCCTTTGGCTGTGGTGGATGCTCCAGAGGGGCCGGAGCTGTGACCCCAGGGCACAGTCCATGGCTGCCACAGGCCCCCAGTGAGGGTGTGGAGGGAGGTGTGGTGTTCACCAGCAGGGAGCTGCTCTCTGGTGACTTGGTGCTGCCTGAACATACACCTGTGTACCAGCACCAGCTGTCCCCCCTTGTGAAGTCCAATGGGATTCTCACTCCAGCTGTGCCAGACTTTCCTATTGCCACTTGCAACCCCGCCAAAAAATTCAGATCACACGGGAGGGGAATTGGTCCCATTATGAAGAACGTAAAAACCCTCTAATTAAATACCACACAGCTCTGAAGGAGTGAAGGCAAAGGAAGTATTCAATAATGCATTATGTGTGACAGGAGACAGCGCTGCCTTGGAGGGGTTCCACGCTGTTCCAAGGAGAGCTCCCTGCACAGCAGTTCCGTGTGTGGAAACCTTGGAGACGAGCTTCTCGAGCACTGGCTTTCCTCACAGCAAGAGATGGAGAACAACCAAGCGCTCTTCCGGCGGCACTTGCTCCACATCTCCTGGATGTGGCGGGACAGCCGCGTGTGGCTGTTGGGAGGCGCCGGGGGACGCGCAGCGCTCTGCCGCCTACGGCGGCTGTCTGGCAGCCGGGCACAGCTCCCAGCTGGAGCGGTGCCCTGCCGCCGGCGTTGGCACAGCGGCCCCAGGACAGTACAAAGGTTGTCACACCCACCTGGGTTTCCAGGACCCCCCAGGGCAGTGGATGGCACAGGTTCGACAGCCCAGCCTAAGGGCATGGGAAGGAACCAGATATGGATTCACCGCTGGCACAGCAGAACCTTGGGGCAGGGGAGGGTTTCTTTCTTCACAGACCAGAGCAAAGCTCGCTGCGCACCCTGGACAGGTTTATGGAGGGCACTCAGCATCCTCAGCCTGCTGGAGGTGCCCATCACACCTGTTGTTGCCAAGTGCCCAGCAGAGCAGAATTCCATCGGGAAGTGTGATGGTGGGCGGAGCACCTACCTGGGGTCGCTGCTTTCCAGCCCTGCCAGCTGAAGAGTGGACAAAATGACTGCTCTGGCCTTCCTCCTCCTCCTCTCTCCAGTTACATGCACAGCTTGGAACAACAAACCCTTGCAAACAAAGGTTGTCCTACCCATAAATACTTGCCGAGGACTATCACAACTCCAAACTACACTTAGAGCACAGTACTAACTTTGCCAGAGAGGCGAGAACAAATGGAAGGAGAAACCTGGAGCACATTTAGAGATGGCACATGTGAAAAACCCCACTGCTCGCCCAGCCTGCACTTCTTTGTGATGTATGGAATAGACATCATGTCATACGGGCTGCATGGTGAACGTAAGATGTGAAATGAGCCACTGGAGGAAATGGAAAACATTTCAGGACACCGAGGCACTGCCAGATTTACAGGCTCAAGCAGAGCTGCACTGGGCCATTGGTGGTTATAATGAGGCATAACTGAAATGATTGTCCACCTTGAAGAAGCCTCGTAGATAAAGATATGCAGCACCTCAGTGCAAGTGATATTTCTGCCTTGCACTTTGTCCGAACAACTTTGAAAAAGCACTGAGATTGCTCAAACAACTTTCTAGTGTGGGGAATGCAAACAGAACATTCCGCATACCTGCAGGAATTCTGGCAGAACTAGAAGGCCCAGTAAGGGATCACAGAAGAGACTCCAAGGGCACAAATCAACTTGGCAAAGGAACAACAGGAAAAGAAGCCATGCACCAGGACCTGAGCAGGCTGGAAGTGCAGCAGGAAGGGCTGGCAGGCTCTGCCCTAACAGAAATGTATCACTGCAAAGGGCTCCTTCTCACAGAAGTACCCCATCCCAGCACTGAGTCCATCCCCTTCCAGCCCCCATCCAAGCACAGGGAAGAACCAGTCCAGCGATGTTTTGGCAGTGGCTGCTCAGGAGAAATTCCATAGAGCTGCCAGCTCTCTCCTGTGGAGAAGTGTTCCCTCCCTGCTGTACAGCCAGACAGCTGTTCCAGCCCCTGACTCAATGCTTTTCACAGGAAACCAACACAGAGGAGAAAAAAATCAGAAAGTTTTTCCTCATCAAATTTGTATTTTAACGCCCTTTTGTCTCGATCTGTTTTAAATACAAAACGGATCACGGCAGTACATGCTGTGAGCTGTCTAAGCCTTTGAGAAGTTTCTGTGCACATCAGCTTAAGAGCAGGTAATGCTTAAATGCAAACAGACCCTGGAGCTTCCTCCATCATCCCTGCTCTTTCCTCTCATTGCTTACATAGATTTACTGGACTTAAAGAAAAAGCAACCCTGAAGGCTTGAGATATGTTCCCTGCAGCCATAAACCCTCTTAAAGGGGCCGTATTTGCTCACTAACCCTTGTAAGGGAACACAGTACCAACACCCAAAAAGACAGTGAGCAGCAGCATGCACCACGTGTGTGTTCTGGAGGAGCTCCTTCCTGTCAGTATCTGGAGAATGTCACCCATACCACAGGTGCTACTAACCCCAGCTCCATGCTGGGTTCCAAAAACATGGAAGGACAGGCATGGAAAGCGTGGCACAGCACGTTACCTCCACCAGCATGGCAGCTGGGGAACACTACCCAAGCTCTGAATCCAAGGATATCAATCTTCCAACATCCCTTCCAAACCCACCCCCAAAGGCCAGAACAGCCACTTCTTACACATTCCCCTGAGAAATTTTATCCCCCAAGTTACGCTAGGTATTTTTAAAATTCAGTAGAGAAAATAGCAAAAAAATGCCTTAGTGCTAAATATTTATTCTACAACCCCATCCCTGTGCACCATCTGCTCAAGCTTCAGCAGCCCATGGGTTCCATGCAGCTAGTCAGTGTACTGATATGGAAACAAAGCAACATAAGCATAGCTCCATGTCAAACTACCCAGAAAACCATGGCATTGCCTGGCAATCAAAGGCACTGGAGACACAAGCTCCAGTTGTCTTCCAGGTGTGTGGTATGTGCTGCAGGGGGGCACCTGGAGCCTCTGCATACGATGGAATGCTTTCTTGGGAATTCTCAAATGAGCAGAACAGCTCACCAGGCCCTTGAAGGAAAAGTCCTCTCCAAAGACCTGCACTCTGCACCCACAGGGTACAGCTGGGACAGGAGGTCGGGTTTTGCAGCTTGGAATAGACACATCTCTGTGGCCACAGTGTTTTCCTGGTGGCTGACAGGAGAAACAATGGCCTGAGAAAAAATGGGATGTGCTGTACCTGTGCTGCTCCCTTCCTGTGGCCAGAGCCCAGGATCTCCTACTGGCACATCATCTGTGCAGTGGCTGTGCAGGAGCAGGAGCCTTCAGGCTGGACAACACCACGTTCTTCAGCTTCGGTGCTGGGAACAGGATCCTTATTCCCAACACACTCTTTTAACCCTCATCCCAGTGCTGCTCCTGGTGCCTCATGCACATGTCCATTCACACGCCATTCAAACCAAGCTGTTTCTACTACAAGCCTCTAGAGAACCCATTTCTGGGGAATTTAAAGGACTGCTCTCCCTGCTTGTGCCCAGAACCGTCACCACGTGGAGCTGAGGAGTGCAAGTACGGGAACCAACACTCCCCTTGGAGGAGTGTGGGATCCAGCAATGCTCTGCATGAACAAATAGAAGCCCAAGTACCACCACTGGAGGTGGAGCAGGTAGGTATCATATCGAGCCATTGTGTCACACAGTGCCACTGCAGGCAAGTGACTTGGAGCACCTGGACAGCGCAGCTGGGAGCACACACAGCTCTCTGCTGTGGCAGCGTGAGCCAGTGCTGGCAGAGGTGAGAGTGTCGCCCTTGGCTTCACATCCAGAGAGTCAAGATCCCACCGGACCAGCTGGAGAATGGCTCTTGTGCCAGTAGATCAAGGTCTAGTGGCATAGGGAGGAAAAACAAAGCAAAAGGTGAGTGTCTCCTTCCACCTGCCCTGCCTACAGCTGGGCTAATGCTGGTGGGCTGCAGGAAGGCTGCAAGAGCTGCTCAGACCACCCTGGCACACCTGATGCTGTCCCAACCTTTCACCAGGGATGGGGCGTGAGTGAGTGAATGAGCAAGCGAGTGCAAATACCTGGAGTGGGGCTCAGGCTCAGGAAAGCACGGAAATCCAACCAGGCAGCCATGCAGCGTGGAGCAGCCAAGCACCCTGCCTGGAACAGCTGCAGGTGTGTGCCAGCACCAGCATCGTGTGGCAGGGAAAGGGACAGACAGAGCCTGGCCCAGCAGGGAGTCATTTCAGGGCTGGGTGCAAGTACAACCAGCAGCCTCAAGAGCAGACGTGTGGGCTCTTGAGCTCCGCAGCCACCAGTGAGAACAAGAATACAAATGCATGCCTCTTGCTGAAATTGTTTTACAACATAGGTTATGTATAAATTCCAACTGTTACGTGGCCTAAATTAAAGCATGGCTATGTTAAAAACAAGGCCCAGCTGCCAAGCAACCAGTTTTCACTTTCCCAGTAGGTTTTTGACTTCCATCTATGTGAATATACTCAACTATTGGCAAAAACATCTCCAAATTGCACAAACTGCACTTCTTGAGTTCTGTGATCAGTCACTACATAAAAATTGATTAGTGGAAGAATCAAAGCCATTATGAAAACATACTCTGTATCTTGTGGGCAGATAAATTCATGGAGGTGCTGGAAGAAAAACCACAACGCATTAAACCAGGGTCACTCTATATGCAGAGAGAGATGTTCTACCTGGAATCCGATCTACTGTCAACCAACTTTTGCATTAGTATAAGCCTGTGCCATCCATCAGCAGCTAAGCCCACACTGTCACAGCTCTCGTTCGGGAACATCTTACACTGTTTGTGAGTAAAGCATTTTGCTTTTTATCCTTCACAGAAGCACAAATTTCTACTAGAGCCTCACCAGTGTGCAGAAGTGAGTTACCAAGGCTGGCAGTGAGTCATGAAGTGTACGGCAGCACTGGTTAAATCGAGAGCCATTACATAAGAACACCCCAAGATGCCCCTGCTCTACAAGCCTGGCTCTGCTGGTTGCAGCAACACGAGCGGTGACAAAACGTGTTCCTGATGAGCACACAGGTGCTGCCAGGAAATTGGAGGTCCTGTGCCAAGCACCTGAGAGGCCTCTTCAGTGCTGCCAGCAGACCTGAGCAGTGTCAGCTCGACAGACCTGCAGGATGGAAGTCACAGCGACGACAATCCTGTGACTCAGTCTCATGGGACAGTGCAAGGCTATGACCACAGGCTGCCATTTAAGGCCCATGAAACATCCATCAAGAACCACAAGAGGAAGGATGATGTGACAGCAGGCACTTTTGCATCAGGCACTGGCATTAAGTAGGCCTACAGATTCAAGCCTGGCAAACAGATTCCCTCACCTGCAGAGTCCAGGAAGGAAGCCACATGCTCGCCACAGGCACCGAGCTCCATGCAGATTTTCTCTTTAGGCTGTTCCTCTGCAGTGAGAAAAGTGCCAGCAGCCTCTCACCAGCAGGAAGCTCTCTGAGCAGGAGCACAGCCCAGCCCTCATCGTGCAGGGCTCAGGACACCCCGAATTCACAGACAACCCCACCATCTGCTAAGACACAAGATTAATGAACTTTTTCTTCAGAAGTACTTGCTTCTGGTAGGAAACACTCCCAGCCTTGTCCTTTCCGGCTTCACAAAACCAGCACTTAACCCTTCAAGCAGCCACAGAGGAAAGGTGTCAGTTATCTGCCACTCTCAGGGGCTCTTACCAGCAGATCACTGAGTTTGGGGCAAGCAGATATAATGCTTCGTGAATTACGCCTCTCAGGTGGACAGACAGATTATAAAACAGCCTCATAGTCAGGCATGACAAAGAGTTTTTGGCTGGCAGGAAGTGTTTTGGTACACAGTTCCCTTTTTCTTAGACTTCTGAAGAAAGAAGTGCAGTGATTTCTGTTCAAGCACGTATGAGCTGTACAAGAGTTAGTCCTATGAGACACACTGAGCAAGTAGCCTGAATTTAGAGATTTTCCTGTGGTCTAATTCTGTTAAGTGATATCTGGGCCTTTGTTAATAATAATAGAACATGCATGTCTCTAAACATTATAGTAAGGATTTAAAATGAATGCCAGCAGGTTCTTCCAGAGGCGCTGACGTTCCCACAGGGTACAATGGAATACATGTGGGTTCTCTTAGCAATGGTACATTCATACTGTGATTTCCAGTTTATAACTAAAACCTGAGGAACAAAATACCATCCAGGTCTGGGATGGTGCACCCATAAAAACTGACAGTGTTTTCCCTTAGAGTAACAATTCAGAATATCTTAAGCTGACATTCTTTCCTTGGTTGTGTACAGCTTAGTGAAACGAAGCTGGAATATCATAGCTCTTCAAAATACAGGTGAAGAGAAGATCTTGCACAGCCACAGGCAACAAATCCTCATTAAAAGTCTTTTCCCATTACAAGCTGCAACATCCACCTTTCTGCAGCTCCTGCCTGGCACTCAGCATAATGCCTTCCTCTGTGCACAAACATTCTGTCCGGATACATGGACTTCACAGGATGAATGTTCAAATCCTTTTCACAGCAGAAGTAAATTAAAAATGCCTATTTCTCCCAGGATTTGTGGTCATTCTCCCTCTACACCAAGCTGTATTTTCTGGGAATTCCCAGCCCTAGAGCTTCTAGCCCCATTGCTCCATTCCACTTCAGACAGAGTTTTCCATGAAGAAAAATGTATGAGCTGCTCCAAATACTCAGAATTCCAAATATAAGCATGTTACAACTCCCTTTCCCTGTTTATCCAACAAATCAGTCATCAGGATGTAGTTTTACCCTTTAGAACAGTACTGCTGGCAATTTAAGTTGCCATCACCACTGCCAGGCTGGCTGCTTCCAGTGAGCTCCAGTCCACATCACCATCTGCAGACAGGGATATGCGCAGAGCACCGGAGCACTACTGCCCTTCTGCTCCCTCCTGCATGTGGAAACGAGTTTTGCAGCCACCAAAAAACAACATACGGAAAACCCACTGGAACAGGAGCAAGGTTTTTGGAGATAGACGGTGTATGCAGTGCTGCAGAGCACCCCAGGGCTGTGGCTGCTCCTCTAACACGCAAGGATCGACAGATGCTGGCTGCAGGCAGGCACAGCTCCTCTTTAGACCCCCAAGCCCTATCAGAGTGCACCTGAATTCCTCCCCATACCATCTGAGCTCACTTACCAGCTCTGTCACAGGAAAGCAGGGCTGCCTCACTGATTCCCTGCTACAGTTCCCACAGGCAGACTGGGGTCTGAATAATTACATGGGCTTGGGAGATCGTCAGAGCCCCTGCTGATGGCTTCTGTCGCTGGAGAGGGGGAGAGACACCTTGGAAATGCTGCTGGTGTGCACAGAGCTACTGAAATGCTGCACACATCACTGTGTGGCAGGGGAAAATGCCTGCACCTGGGCCAGGTGTGTCCCTGCCAGAGAGCAGGCAGGAGCTGCCATGGACACACACCACATCATTCTCCCTGGAAGAGGCTTAACTGAGGATGGCCTCGACAGAGAACTTTCACCAGCGCTGTGCGACAGACAACAAATGTTTTAATTTTAAAATGTTATAAAAGAACACCACTAGTGATTCAAAGAGAGAAGAACGTGAGCAGCAGGATCTGCTCAGAGCACTCCCAGGTGCAGTGACTGTGCTGATCTGCCTTGTTCCCTGGCTGCAGCTGTGGGCAATGGATAAGGGATAACCCCCTCCCCTGGCCAGCACACAGCTGGGACTGATGAGACCCCAACCACATGGACTGTGCCTCTGCTGGGTGCCCTCAGACACCATGAGGAAGCAATGGAGCTCTGAGAGCCAAGAGAAACCCTGGGCTGCCTGTTCAGGTGAACAACAAATGTAAATATACTCTAGTTCTACATCCCCAGAATACTGCTGGCATGGCCAAACTTAGAGAAGCCCTTCTCCCCAAAACCATGCAGAAAACACGTGCCCTTTGTGGCATGCCACCCATCACACAAACCCGTTTTCTCCTCTTGGCTGAAAAATGACAGTTCCTTGGATCTCTTGCCAGGCCTGCCTGACCTCATGCAGAACCTGCCAGGTCTGGCTGCAAACTCCAGCCTAACAATGCCATAATTTGTGATGCATGCCAGGAAGTGGGAAGCTAATCCAAGGCACACCTACAAGTGCTATCCACCACCTAGGAAACTGCAAGGGTGGGGGAGCAGGTGTATTTTTTAAAACCTTTCCTGCCACCATGATCTTGTTCCTTGCCTGAGCCTGGCAACTGTGTTCCCTTCCTGGCCACCCAATGGAGATCTCACGCTTTCCCCATGCTTGGTTTGTTTTCTTGTAAAAGGTCCAAACAGCTGAACCTGTAAAAGTGGTGGAACTGAAATTTATTTGCTGCATTTACTTTTCAATATAAGATATGCAAAAGGATTTAAGGAGCTAAAAGCTTGTTCCTTCAATGCTGAATCAGAGGGGGGAAAAAGGATAGAAAGGCTAATACAAGGTGGCACAATTACTGTCTATTGATGCAACTGCTGTGGAACCACGATTCATCATGTATTATTGATAATTGCAGCACAATGTACCGAGGGTTTTGCAGGGTGTTTACCAGAATGCAAGATATTCAGATTACAAATGAACCCAGTTGCAAGAGAATGGTCTTAATTATATCAAGCCTGATGCCTTCTCTCACAGCTAATTCTAAGGAAGTAAAATTAGCAAAACGCAGTCAAAGTCCTGCTGTCAGGTCAGGACAGATGCAATCCTGAGGATCTGATCCCTTCTGACATAAGCAGGTACCACCTCAGAGCCAGCAGCCTCACAGCCAGCATCAGTGCAAATCACAGCTGCAGTGGAAATCCCGAGGTGAGGAAAGGGAGGCAGGCACCTTGCTGCAGACCTGCCTCTGGCGTGTTTTCTCTGGCTCTGGAAAAAGTAGATCAGAGTAATTTAAGGCTCTCAGCTTGCATCTAACAAAAAAAACCTCACAAGGCTGTCAGAGGGCAGGGGAGGAAGGTGAACAGGGGGCTGCCACCCTGGCAAAGGGAATGCATGCAAGACACAGAGAAAGTAGGAGAAATGTGGGACAAACACGGGCTGAAGTCAAAAACACCTCCTGGGCCAACGCCTTCTTCCCTGCTGGGAAAAGGACTCCGAAGCTTGAGCCCTCATCCTGTTTCCACGTGGAGACTGGAGTCGGCACAGCCTCCCGGCAGCAGCCAGGAGAGGGTGTTGTGGACAGCTACAGCAGCAGGGACGAGGTGTTCCTGCATTCCCAGGCAGAGCCCGGCGGCTCCAGCGACACCCGAAGCAGCCCAGCACCCTCCCATCCCAGCCTCCCCTGGCACACCCGTCCTGCACGTTTTTCATGCGCCTCTTATGGAGGCTGTACCCGGGTTCAGAGCTCCCCAGGCACGGGAGCACATTAGAAAAACACCACACAGGGAAATCTGCTCCCCACCAAGCCTGAAACAGACTGAAAAAGACCTAAAATAAACTCCAGGCTTAGACACAGAAGTCATACAGACACCCAGGGCAGCTGAGGCTCTCGGAGCTGTTTGGATACACTGAACAGTCTCCCTGCCAGCTATTATTGTCATTTTAGGGACAGAGAAACATCCAAGGTAAAGAGAGCACCTACAGTACGGCTCACTTCCGAGCATGCCAACCACGATGGCTTTGGGGAATTCAGACTGGGTTCTTTCTCAATTATTCCTTCCATAGCCAAGTGGCTCTGCAACGCTAAATTGCTCCTGTCACTGAAGTAAGCAGATGTGATCCTGAATACACATGAGGAGACAATCTCCTCATCGTGGCATGGTGAGTTTTTGTAATTTCTCAGTGTAAGTGCACTTTAACTGAGTTGACATTCTCCAGGACCTTGGCCACTGATGGAAAAGAATACTTCAATGGCCCTTTTAATTGATGTAGAGCTTCCTGTACCCCAATACAGCTCTTAAGAGTCACAGAAAAGCACTTTCAAGAACCCTCTGAGGATTCCCAAGTCGGTATTACAGCACCACTGCGTTTATGGAAGATAACTCCCAATGCTGTTTAATTACATCTCTGACCTCTATACAATTTCCCATTATAGGCCTCATTCTTACCCCTTTTATGTCTAACTCAACTCATTCCAAAGGAGCAGGATACAAAGAGATCCTTAGCTCTGAAATTTGCATTAGGAAATGAGGGGCAAGAAGGGAGCGCGCTTCTCCATGGCTTTCAGAAGATTAAGCAAGGCAATGAAGTGTGTGACTTCCTTTAAAATCTTCCATTTAAAATCCTGGTTTCATGAGGCAAAGGTATCTTAACATTTCCTTAGCCATAAAGGAGGAATTGAGAAGGAAGTCTGTACTTCTTGCAAATGCTATAACTATTTTTAAATCTTACAATGGCCACACAGAAGCAAAGGGTTGGATGGGATCTCAAGTGGTCTTTCCAAGAGGGAAGCAGCTCCATGTAATGCCTAAGAGACACCAGTCTAAGCCTTCCCTGAAGGACCATGACTCCTCACCTTCTCAAGTACTCTGTTCCCCTGCTTCATTTCTCTTTCTGGTTACAATGTTTTCCAGTATCCAAACCTAAACTCTGCTCGTCACAGGTAAGAGATACCTGGTTATCTGCCACATCTGTGCAGAGAAGGACTCAAACACAGCTTCTCTGCAAGGCTACCTTACATTTTGCAAAGCTCATCATCCCTCCCTCCTTCCTCCCTTCCTTTCTCCCTCCCTCAATCTTTTACAGCCCAAACAACCCTTTCTGTTGCACCCCCTCGTGAAGCATATTTTCTAAGCTGATCTCCATGATCTCCTCCCCAATTCTCCTACAGCTCTATAAGGTGCAACACTCAAAGCTCAGCCCATCAGCCTGGTTTCCTCATCACTGAGCTGAAGAGTCTGATTAAATTGCACACTTGCCATGCTCCTGGTAATGCATCCCAAAGCAAAGGCTGGGGTTCTGGGCTGGGCTTTTCTGCCATACAGACCTCCCGCTGCTGACGCACAGGCAGTTTGTGATCCATCCTAATCCCCAGATCCCTCTCTGCAATGTCGCTTCTCCAGGTGTTCCCAGCTCCATGTTTGACTTCCCCATGCCAGGACCATTCCCAGATGATTTTGGGTCATATCTCCAGTTTATAAGCACCACTTTGAGCCCTGATCCTGTACTCCAGAGTGCTCATAAGCTTATGTATCTTGATGGTGACCACAAATAACTGAGACCAGGGAAATGCTGGGAAGAAACTAGGTCATAATTTGAGGGCCTTTGTGTTATCAGCGAAACAGCAGTGAGACATCCCTGTCTCTGTGCAGCAGGTACTGTGGCACCTTCTCACACAGCCAGTTGTGCCACACTGTACTCAGGGCACAGACAGAAGAAAACCTTTTGTCCTGAACTGCTTTCAAATGAGCCCCAAATCAAGGTAAAATTCCTGAAATTCATATTTCATTGATATAGAAGCTTGCATCCAAACAAAAGCTGGCTTTTGGGGCAGCCGCTTTTCCCCATGAAACAAAATTTGCAAAAAGTGTGTGTGAAGGGGAATCCATGTAGGAGACTAAATTACAAGGAGAGATGGCAATGGCAATGGATTTAAAAGGAGAACTGGGATGTCAGGAGTCCAGGGACACCGTCAGCAGCACCAAGTAACCCTCACATAAGGCTCCAACGTTAATCTTCCAGGCTTTAAGATCTTCAGAACACAACATGACCCAAGTACATGGCTCCATCACCATTTCCTGACTTCACATCAACACGCTGCTGGGAAAACCTGCTCTTCAAGGCTCTACATGATTAATTATTCATCAAACTATGTTTGGACATCCACAGTTCAATCTCAGCCTCTATGATTAGATACATCAGGATCTTGAACACCAATATTAAAGTCGTTGGGTGCCTTTTCACCGGAGTTGGCTCAACACTGGATTTGAAGCTATCTGCTATATATAGCCTATATATATAGTCACCTCTCTGCTCAAAGGGGTTTATGCCTGTAAAAAGAAAACCATCAGCACCGAGAATGAAGCGGCTGGTGGAAGGACAGCGGTGCCCAGCCAATGTCACAGCCCACCCTCCGGCCAGCTCACGGGGGCGAGGGGCACTGGGACCCCAGGCCCCGAGAGAACTCTCCGAGCATCGCTGTTACCGCCCCTCCGGGAGCAGCGTCCGAGGTCAGGGTCCCACTGGGGCCGCCTCGGCACGAACAGCTCCGGGAGAGGGCTGCTCCCGGCCGCGGGACGGGGCGGGACGGGGCGGGACGGGACGGGACGGGACGGGACGGGACGGACGGTGAAGCAGCGCGCGGGGACCAACAGGACATTCGGGACGGCCGGGACCGCGCGCCCCCCGCCCGCTCCCTCGCCCCCTCACTCACAGTGGCACCATCCCAGGTGGCAGCACCAGTGCAGGCGGAAGCAGCGGCCGTGGCTGTGGGTGGCGCAGAGCGAGAGCCCGTCGCAGGGCTGGAAGTCGGGTCTGCCCGCGCAGCTGCGGGCGAGCGCCTGAGCCTCGTCCAGCTTCTCGCTCTTCGCCGCCGCCGCCGCCCCGCTCATGGCGCCGCCGCTCCGCCCGCAGCCCCCGCGCCGCAGCGGCCAGAGGAGGAGGAGGAGGAGGAGGAGGCGGAGGAGGTTGAGGAGGAGGAGAA
>VZTE01002465.1:474265-493438 GCA_013397775.1 Eulacestoma nigropectus
CCCGCAGCACCGCCGGCGGTCCCCCGATGGCTGCAGCACCCCACGGCGCTGTCCCCCGATGGCCATACCTTCCGATGGCTCTGTCCCCCGCTGACCATGCCCCACGATGGCAGTGCCCTGAGGTGACCGTGGCCCCTCATAGTTGTGTCCACGATGGTCGTGCCCCCGATGGCTGTGCGCCCTGGCGGCCGTGTCCCGCCATGGCCATGCCCCTCGATGGCTGTGCCCCCCGTGGCTGTGTCTCCCGCGTGGGTGGGAGGGTGACCCGAGGGCTGCCCTGCGCGGCGGGGTGAGCCCGGGACGGTGCCCGAGGGCGCTGCCGGCAGCTTTGGCTCGCTGTGAGATTTCCCTGCTTTCCAAAGGCGCTTGCAGCGGCCGGAGCGCACGGAGGGGAGCGGCCACCAGCCCCGGGCGGGTCAGCCCGGCTCCCAGCAGGGCTGTGGGCCGGCTGCCAGGCTCCCCCGAGCACTCCTCCGGCCGTGTGGAGCTCCTCTCCAGACACCACCGGGCTCGATAAATGGGATCCAGGCACCTTGGCACCGGACAGCAGCCTCTGGGGAGCTTGGGCAGCAGGCGAGCAGCCTCGATTACAAGCGATCTGGGGCGCTCCAAGTGTGCAGTTCTTTGCTGTTCTGTGAGACAGGTGGACACAGATCACGCCTGCAGTGCCAGAGCCAATGGAGCAGGACACCGAGCTGCTTGCACACGTGGCCCGCGGCACAGGCGGGTTTTAGTTGGTTTTTTCCTTCATGCTACTTAATCTAATTCAGAAACCCATTTCTTTCTAAGCATGCAGTGATTTAAAAAACCCTGATAAACTTTGTCTTTCATTTTGTAAAATAATCAGTAGATATAATTTTGGTTAATAAAGATATGAAAGTGTATTGTTATTTTCCAACAATCATACCTTTAGGCCAAAATGGGATTTATCTTGAGCTGTGGCTACATTATTTGTTTCCTAAGTGTGATGGTGAACTTGTTTCCCTGCTATGTTTGAAAGAAAATTGCAGTTTTATTGCTGCTCTGCTCAGCACTGGGAGTTGAAGTCAGCTTTCTGTTAGAACAGAAATCAAACGGTCATTTTCATAGTCCCTTATCTTTGTACAATACTCAATAGCTCTATGTAGAACAGTCAAAACATACTTATTTTTCTGTGTTCTCCAGAATATGTCCCAGACAGTTCATATGGGCTCTGTCCTTGGAAAGATCCCAGAGGTGTCCCCATCTTGTAGGTGTGCTGAGAGAACAATTTGCTTCTTGCCAACAAGAAGGGCCTAAGAACAGCCAAGTTGCTGGTGTCTGGCTGTGATCAGCTCCACACTTTATGGGTCAGACCAAGGGATATGGGTCATAACTGCAGAGTACAGGTTGCACTGAGGCTTTGAACCACCTCTGACTGTGATCCCTGACTTGCAGCGCAGACCTGGTCTCTGCAGTGCTGCTGGCCCTTCCTGCTCATCCATGGTCCCCTCCTGCAGCACCTCAGTGCCACATGACTGAGTCCCAGCTGAGCCCTCACCTCCTCGGATCTGGAATGGCTACACCATTAAACTCAGCCTATCTGGGCAGGGGATATGTGCCCTATTGCACTGAGCAGGGGCTTTGAGCCTCCCTTGGCACTGGTCACCAGGAGTGGGAGACCTTCATAGGCCTGTACATTTTAAATGTCTCTTTGGTTATTACACTGGGAAGAGAGTATTCTGACGCTCCTGGAGGCTTATCTGCCTTTGTTTTGCCAAAATGCCACTGAAATCTGCAAACATATAGGACCTTGCTGAGCTGTTCGTGAGCAGAGAAGGAACTCATTGCAAATCCAGGTGTTTCTTTGACACTGTCCTGAAGTCCCCCATTTCCTGGAGCCCACCGGCAGCAAACGAGGGATGCAGCTTAGCTCCCATGAGAGCCCTGGCCCAAGGAGACCTGGCACAAAGTCCTTCCTTTCCAGCACTGTCTCACCTCCAGAAGTGCTCTCAGACCAGCCTGGGCTGTCAGATCACTTTCTGTTCAAAAGAAATAAAGAAGGAAGGTGAACTGTGGGTTACAGAAAGAGGAGTAGGTGCTTCTGGCAAGACCCAAGCACCCCATCCAATTTGGGTGTGCGCTGCAGGGCAGCACTTCTGAGCAGCCTAAGGCAGGGAGCTCTCTGCCTCCCTTTGAAGGGCCAGTGCTGCAGGGACTCTGATCAAAGCTAAGGCAATCCTCGCCTTTCGTGCACTCCCATTCGCTACTGTTTTGCACAATGCCCGTGGCTGAGCAGTTAATGGAGGCATCTGCTGCACTGGCAGAGTTCACCGACTTAATTAAAGATATCTAACAATCCTGCAGCTGCATGCGAGAGGCCACGGGTGCTCGCAGGGCTGACACTGAATCTCCTCAGACTGAAAGCGAGCACCCCGCTGTGCAGAAAGCACAGCCATGCAGCCAGACAGTAGATGAAAGCAGAAGCAGGGCCCAAAGATTAAGGATGGACTGGAGCCAGCTCGCATGGTGTGTAGCCACGGCCTCACCGTGCCAGAGAACTGTATAACCTCGGCTCACGCATAGCTTGGAATGGTCAGACATGCAGCAAGTGTGCAGAGCTGGGGACATTCCTCGCCTGTAGGGATGGTTTTACCTGGAAAATATTTTTAACAGGCATTTTCTCACTGAGTGAAAATGGTTAACTGGTTTAAAAAGACAGGTGGGAAAACTAATCCTGTACCAAGTGGTTATCAAGTTCTCCTCTGCGCGGGGCTGTGTTCTCTCCTGTTAAATGAAGAAACATTTCACTCACGGGCGTATTTCTGGCATCACTGCACATTTGAGCTGATGGGAACTGTGCAAGGCTGTTAACAACTTACCAAAGAGGCTCACAGAACAGGCTGGTGGTTGCTGCTTGGGGTGCTTGTAACCAGGCACCGAGGGCTTTGCATCAGGCTGCCGAGCACGGGCGGCTGCCCTGCAGGGCTGAGGGCCAAGGCGCTGTGGTTGCCCCCGGGCGCAGCAGGCCAGAGACCGGGGCTCCCACGCACCGCCCCCGCCCTCCCGGAGCTGGGAGCGCGACCTCGCGGCGGCAGCAGCAATGTCACCGCTGGCTGCTGGGACGTCAGGCAGACAGAACGATCGATGCTGCTTTGGTCGATGTGAATTTACAAATGAACTACTGTCAGGAGAGACATTACTGCTGTGAACAACCTCTGTTCTCAGCAATTCCTGATGAGGGAAACGGGCCCATCGAAGGCACCAGCACACAGGTGCTGCAGGTGATGAGAAGCATTTCGGCCCCAGGGTGGAAGCTGGTGGGTCTCGATGTCCTCGGATAACATTGCTGCTCCAGAGGAAGGGCATGTCCTCTGCTCCGCAGCCTCCTGCTGCAAGGGAACTGCCCTTTCCCGACTGATCCCCAGTGCGGGTGAACACCACGGCAGCAGGCACAGGAGAGGGGAGGTGAGCCCGGGCAGGGCTTCGTGTCCAGAGCTGTCCTGGGGATGACAGGCCGGCCGCCAGCACAGCCAGGGCTCTTTTGTAACGTGTCACACAGAGCCTGCTCGCGTGTAAGTCATTTAGAGCCTTCACCTTAGAGCCAAGCTGGATTGCTCTCAGCTGTGGCACACGAGTGATTTGGGGTGAACTGCCCCAGTTTGCTGGGCCTAGAATGACTCCTTCTCCAGTCCTGGAGAAAAATCCTCCCTGGAACCAGGCACTTGGGTTGGCTTGTAACTCCTGAAGGGTTTCCTGCCCTCAGTTTTGCTCCCTCACCCACTGGTGGACAGGAGTAGACAAAGGACAAAATAAAACATATTTAGAAAAAAGAGGCATGCAGCCTTTTCAGACACAAACTCCTCTAGAAACAGGAAAATTATCTCATTCCACCATGTAAAGAAGCAATGGGGAAAAAACAAAAACCAAGCACATTTGCTTTTTTTCTGCTATCCCACTTGACACCATATAATCTGTCATTAGATAATCAAAGCAGTTTTATTAAATTAAAATCAAAAGTTAAACATTCCATGTCCCTGAGAAGGGAATACGACCAACCTATTCTCCACACCAGACTGGAAGATACATTCACTAGACATGTGAAATGGGAGACTTTGTCCCAAAGCATCAATCCTGGAGCTAGTTTGGCTCCCTCTCCCTCTGCTCTGCCCTTTGCTAGCGATCTGCCACCTCCCTGCCTGCCTGCAGCAGTGTCCCTGCCTGCACAGCTCTTGTGCCATGCCCTTCTCAGCACACCCTCTGCCCATGTGAAAACCTGGTCAGTGCCAGGCCGTGTTTCAAGCTGGTCAATTAGAGCCTGTTGAGCCCCAAGACCTGGTAGCTGTAGGCAAGCAAGATGTGGGGAGTGATGGCAACACATTTCCACACTGAAGAGATGCCAGAAGATGTTTCTGCTTGGACAAAGCCATGTGGGGGTAATGACAACAGAGGATGGAGTCTGGATGCAGAAAGCCAGTCGTGAGCCAACACCACAGGGCAGGTTAGTCAGGTTGAGGTATTTGTGGCTTTTCTGGCATTTATTAGCGCCTCCTCTGCAGCAAGGAGAAGAGACAGTACCAGGGGACAGCAAGGGACTGCCCCTTGCTCTCTGCCCAGACTTGCTCTCTCCACTTAATTCGACTTTACCTCTGAAAGGTGCTGCACCCTTGTGCCATCTGTCGCTCAGCAGCAGGAAGGGAGCAGGTTCCAGTTGGCTGGCTGCAGAAGAGCCAAGGAATTGAGGAGAGGTGGCTGCACAGGAAAGAACTGAAACAAACTGGGAAATAGATTGAAGACAGGATTTGGTAGATCTGGCAGGTCTTGGGTGAACTGTGATCATAATTTTCTTGGCTCCAGCCATGATTTGCATTGTGGGCTGTAAATGCTGCTCCCTGCCTTCCCCAAAGGCAGACTGGAAGAGAAGTACAGCTGTGATGACCTTCAGGCAGTGCAAAATGAGATGGGCCTTTACACAGCAGTGTGTGAAGACAGTGGGTAAGGCTGAGGCTGAGAGAGAAGGATGGATGAAGGCCGTGATGACCTGCAGCACGTGGGGGACTGAGATCAATCATCGGTCAAAGTTATTCCCTGCAAATGCCCAGGAAGGCCCGTGACTTTGTTTATGGGCCTGTAGCACTTTGGGTTTGATTGGAAGAGACAGTGCAATTGAAGCACCCGTTTCATGAGATCAGCCTCCATCAGAGGAATCACAGCTTGGGGCTCTGCCGGCTGAGGTAGGACATCCACTCCTTGAGGGGAGGGTTCCCCACAGCCACCAGCTTTTTCAGAAAGGCACTGGGCCGTAGCCCGGGCACATCAGGGTGGGCCTCGGAGTATTTCTGCAATTTAGCCAGCACGCGGGGGAGCCCCACGGTGGAGGCGTAGAACATGGGGCCGCCCCTGTGCTTCGGCCACCCGTAGCCATTGATGTAAATGGCATCCAGGTGCTCTGGGCCTGATGCTATTCCCTCAGCCAGGATGGCAAACCCTTCATTGATGAGGGAAAACAAACACCGCTCCAGGATTTCCTCCTGGTCTATAAAGCGGGTCTTGATGCCATGGGTGTCTCTGTACTGGGACAGGAAGTTGTGGAGCCATGGGTCTGGTGTGGCTATCCTGCCCCCGGCCTTCTCGTACTGGTACCAGCCTTTGCTGGTTTTCTGGCCGAAGCGGCCCTGCTCACACAGGAGGTCTGGCAGGGGGCTGTAGCGCTGGCCGTGCCGCTGCCGGGCCGGCGTGCCCGCAGGGAGGGACGGCCCAGTCAGGCCCTGGTCCTTCCGAGACCTCCAGCCCACATCCAGCCCGGCAAGGTCAGACATGCGGAAAGGGCCTATCTTAAACCCAAAATCTTCAAGAACCTGATCTACTGCTTCTGGTCTGCTTCCTTCCTCTAAAAGAAAAACTGCCTGTTGTACGTACGGAAACATCATGCGGTTCCCAACAAACCCAAAACAATTTCCTACCACCACTCCAATTTTTTTCAGGGCTTTGGCCAGCTGCATAGCAGTGGCAATGGCGGTGGGGGACGTGTGGCGGCCATAGATGATTTCCAGCAGCCTCATCACGTGGGCAGGGGAGAAGAAGTGGGTGCCAATGACCTGCTGTGGGCGGTTGGTGGCAGAAGCTATTTCGTCGATGTTCAGGGCTGATGTGTTTGTACACAGCAAGGCCCCTGGCTTGCAGATCTTTGACAGCTTGTGGAATATTTCCTTCTTTAGCGCCATGTTCTCAAACACAGCCTCGATGACTAGGTCTACATCACGCAACAGATCAAAGTCCACAGTGAACTGGAGACGTGCAGGGTTATGGAAATCCAGGGTCTGGTCACCCTCCTCCATTTTCATAACCTCACGTTCCAAAAGGAGCATCACAGCTTTTCTTCCCTTGTTCAGATACTCCAGATCTTGCTCCAGGGCTACCACAGGTATGTTTGCCTTAACCAGAGAAGTCACAATGCCTCGGCCCATTGTTCCCAGCCCTAGGAATAAAAGTGAGATAGAATCAAAGACTATGGATAGAAAATTAATCTCTTGACAGTAGCATTTCCTTTGTATCTCCAGGATAAAAAGTGGAGGCCTCTGGAAAACAAGCAGTGCACACATAGAAAACAGATATTGAAGACTGGGAAAAAGGAAGGTGAATTTGCTCTTTCAGTGAGCCTAAATGTTTGAAAAGAGGTAGCACAAAGGCAAGTTAGTATCCTCACAGTTTACAAAATTCCAGTGCGATTCACCCAGTGTGCACAGACCACGTGATTCGTATCTTCTCTCTGCGAAGTTTTATACCTGTGGAAACCAGGATCATTGAGGAGTGAGAACCTGGGGATCAAAGAGAGAAGCTCTGAGTTACAGCTGCAACCCTGCTACCACCTTCTGCAGGCAGGTTCAAAGCAAGCTTCTCCCTGAGGGTATCAGTGCCTCACTGTTCCTGTGAGATGGTCTGTTACAGGCATTGAGCAGATACACCCTTCCACCCCCTCCCCGAGATTTTGACATCGGCAAAGTTCAAAGAGTTGGTTTCTCCCTCGTCCTTCCAAGCTTCCTCTTTGTCTCCCTCCTTTTCTCCCTCTGTGCTTCATTGCGTGATCTTTGGAGCAAAAAAAATTCGGCTGCTATTTCTGTAAAGACTTGGATGCTGATCTGCTCTAAACTTTGTCTGCAACGTCTTGTGTGTCTCTCAGTGCCAGGTCAAACAGGATGGAACTAATGCAGCATTCTTAATCTAGATTTCAACATCTTCTCTCTCCTTTTAAATCACACTGGCACATCAGCAGCCTTTTGCCTGCTGTTCACTTTATATCAGGCATCTCTGCCCACCAGGAACTCTTAAGTCCTCCAACACAGGCCATTCCTAACTTCTGGAGATTCTCAAAGTCAGTCTTCCTTGTCCAACCACACAGTTAAAGCTCTTGCCCAGTATTCTTGTAACTGAGAATCCATTCACACTGCAATTTTTTCCTCCAAGATCCATAAATGTGCTACCCCCAGCTCATACCCCCAGGAATCCCAGTGTAGAGATTATTGGCTTGATCCCTTGCACCAGCTCTGCCCTCTGTGACATTAAATGAAGCTGCACTTTCCTGTGACACACACCCACACCACTGATCCTGCTCTCCCACGGTGGAGGCTTTTCCAGCTAAATTAATACAAACTAGTGAGGGAAGGTCTGCACAATTTTACCAGCTTTGAAAGTGGGAGGAGGAAGTGGAGAGCAAAAAATTGGGTTAGTGTGGGGTTGTCTACTGAAAATCCTCCTCAGGCTCATTCTACTAATGTTTGTCTGATGTAAGGGATTGCTGAGAACAGGTTGCTAATGACTGTGGCTCCTCAGAAAGATATTTGTCCTCAGGGTAGGACGTATCCTCCGAAAGCAGTTGCTATTAGGGTTAGGAGGAGGATGACTCCAATGTTTCAGGTTTCTTTATTTAGGTAGGAGCCGTAGTAGAATCCTCGGCCGATGTGTAGGTAGATGCAGATAAAAAGAAGGAGGCTCCGTTTGTGTGGAGGTTTCGGGTTAGTCATCCGAATTGAACGTTTCGGCATCTATGGGCTACTGAAGTGAAGGCCAGGGTAGTGTCTGCTGTGTACTGTGTAGCTAGCAGGAGGCCTGTGACGATTTGTGTGATTAGGCAAATGCCTAGTAGGGATCCAAAGTTTCATCAAACTGAGATATTTGATGGGGTGGGGAGGTCGATTAGGGAGTCGTTGATGATTTTTAGTAGGGGGTGGTTTTTACGTAGGTTGGGGGCCATTAGTTAGTTCTGTATGTGGATATGAGGATGATTAGGATGGATAAGGTAAATGATCCTAGGTAGGCTTTGATGAGGCCGGTGTGGAAGGTAGTGGCAGTTTTTGCTGCTATTACCTGTAAGTTGGCTAGTCCTTCTGGGCCTATCCTTTTTAATCAGGAAAGGTCTACCAGGTGTGATGCAATATTTTGGCCCCCGCCGAGGAGGTTGGTTACACTGAAGCGGTGCATGAGGGGGTTGAAGTATCCCAGGGAAACAGAAAAGTTTGAGAAAGGGTTCTTTTTAGGAAGTATTGGGGCTTGGGTCATTTTTGACAGTTCTAGGGCTAAGACAATTCCTAGGACTGTGACTACAGTGGCTGTGATTTTGATAGATAGGGGTATGGTTATTGGTGGAGTTTTTGAGGGTGGGATGTATGAGGTAATGAGGCTTCTCCAAGCGTCTGAATGGGAGGATTACTAATATCCTAAATAAAGCAGCAACCAGAAAAAGTATAGGTTTGTTATAATTCTGTAAAAAATGATTTTTTAAATCTCAGATTTACAAATGAAAGTCAGCTAAACAAATAAACAGAAACAAGGGGATTAAAAATTTTGTCTAAAGCAGCTTTGTAAAGAAGAGCTGAAATGATGTCATCATTTAAACAAGTTCCAGCAACCAAGGTCAGACAAGGTAGGATGTTTTTCCTGCATGCTACACACTCTTGGTTTAGTTCTGCCCACCTTCAGCTTGTGTGCACACAGGACATTTCAAACATTCCCTGCTTAGCCACCAGAAGATAGTTTTTACTGGCATCACTAGCTGGCAGCCTGCTTACAAACCATCATTACACTCCCAAGCCAGTGCTGAAGTTCCTTTCTAGGAAATTAGATTTGCTACTTCATAATCAAGTTCTGCTGAAAACTAATTTGAAAATAAATCTAGAATAACATGAATCAGCTCTTAGTAATTCAGTGTCTATGGTTTGCTGACTGAAAAACCTGAACATTAGTAGCTCCTCCCACTGTGCTCACTCTCCAGAGCCTTTGATGTGGGAGCAGGTACAATTAGAGACAGGTTTTCCCTGGCTTTGGCAAGCTACACAAGGTGCTTTCTTCCTGCAGTGCAGGAGGTTAACTCACCCTGCAAACCCAGCCCCAGCTGTCAGGCTCTCCTTAGACATCAAGCTGAAGTGTTTGCAGTTCCACATGGCTCCCTCTTGAAGTCTCTTCCTTTCCACGGTAGAGGCCGAGACTTTCTCTCTACAATTTCCAAGCTCTCCACACATCCTGAGGGTCTTATCCACTCCTGATCCTCCGAACTTCAGTCTCGTGACTGAAATCTAAGTAGTTCTCTTGCCATATGAACACACCGCCTTTTCCTAAATCGAAACCTCTTTTGTGAGCAGATGTTCCCCAAGCTTCTTTCCCAGGGAAGCTCTGCAGTGGTGCCAGGTGATTCCCCTGGTTGCTTTCATCATGAGTACTCCATGTAGGTTTTCGCCATCCCATGAGAGACAGGCACACATGCTTGTAGTACTACACTTTCTAGGCTGTGGGAACAGGCTTATAGATAAGAAGATATGAGCTTGCCAAGCTTGTTTCTGACCTAGAAAAGCTGTCTCTCAACTTCCTACAGAACTCTGCAATGGCCTGTATGAAATGATGCTTAATGAAGCTGGCAGAGAGAGTAATGAAAGCCCCAAGGGGTTTGTTACATTAGAGCTTGCACAGCATGATTCCCTTGGAAATATTTTCTAAAATTGAGCTATAAAACTAAGGAGAGCTTTGGCTATCTAGCAGGGAAAGAGGCATTTCTGAGGACTCCTCTTTTGCAATTCAGAAAGCCAAGTGATCTTGGGGAACAATATGTTACAGCAGAAAAAATGGTAGGGGATCATTAGGCATTACATGTGTAGAAGGCTGTGGAAGAAAGAGGAAGGGAGGTGTCTCATGCTCAGCTCAGATCACACAGGCTGAAACACGGTGAGGAACTACTCCACAATTGCTACTGTATGCTCCATTTTCTTACTCAATAGTGTTCTCCCTTCCCTCAAACCAGTAAAAGCCCTATATTCTCATCTTCCATGCAGGGGACTATTTTCATGTCCAAGGCACATCTTTCCAAAAAAGACTGAAATCTGCTTCAGGAGCAAGAACAGTGCCCAGCCATCCTGCTCCTGGTCTTTTACTGTGAAATGAAGCTTTGACATATAATCTAAACTACACTTGTACATATGTAATTTCAGGCCAAATATGGGTATGACAAATCCATTTGCTGGGCAAGCTAAGTGAATAATGATGGTTAATTATTGATCTGTCATGTGAGGTACTTAGAATACAAAAAAATCATACAAAATTAATTGAAGGACTTTAAAAACAAATTTCAAAACAAAAGAACTTGAAATATGTACAAGGCAGATCATGTACAGTCACACACACTATAGAAATACTGATCAGTGGAAAAAACTCTCAACTATAATGAATATTTGGACCTTAAAATGCCTGGCAATGGAAATAATCCTTTATAGATTGGTAAAAATATGCAAGGACTGTTCCGGTTTTCCTGATAAAAACAATAATAAGCAATTGGCAGTGACAAGCTGCTGCAGGCTGGGGCTGCTGCTTTCTCTGTTTCAGGGTATCAGTTTCAAGCAGAAATGATGTGATATTCCAGGCAAGCAGGGAGCTGTGGGGAGAGGCATTTGGAAGGGACAGAGAGAAAAGAACCTTCTTTCTGGGTGTTGAGGAACCAGAGAAAGTGAAAAGAGGTGGGAGCCAAGAGTTCAGAACAACAAAAGCAAATGAAACCAAAAGTTAACATGAAAAAGCCAACACGATCTTCTCAGTTGCTTCCCACCATGCAGCAATAAGAGATGGAAGCAGCAGCATAAAGCAACATGGGTTTAGTGTGTGAAACAGCACAGCACTGTCTGTGGGAAAGTGGGGTCTGCATGATTTCTGAGGAGCCTAAATTGAGGCAGCATCTTTCTCTGACTGCCCTCCTCTCTGCAGTGAAAATAGGGAGACTCTGGGTCACCTAGGTAGACTCAATACTTGCATGGATGAGCAGCACTATTTTAAAAGGTGTCAGTCCCTCATCCCTAGGATTTTGATTTCTGGTGCTGCAAGGATACACTTCAGGTCAAAACCATGAAGTTATAAAACACTGTAGAGCATTGTACTGGCTGGAGAATGACTTTTTGTTACAGAAGCCTGAAAGAAAAAATAAAATTGTGTTGGCATGCTCTCTGCCTGTCTCTAATGGACTCACAATTTCACTTATATCAAAAGGCAAAATAGGAGGAAAACCTTCCAGGGGAAGGAAAAAAAAGCACAACAAGGTGCAGAAAGAATTGACAGAAAGCAGTGACTCTTTGGTGTGGGGTTCAGGGTTAAAAGGAGGTGATCAAGAACCTCCAAGGTAAGAGATGTCCCATGAAATGAAGTATGACCTGAACAAAAGCATAAGCAAAGCAGGCTCTCCTGGTGAGATCCGGGGGCTGTGTAATGGGAGCAGTGGTTCAGCAAGGGCTGGAGTCTGGGTGAGTGTCAAGGCCCTGAGTGCACGGATGGGATTCAACATCCCTGACCAGCCACACCTGGAGCCTCCGACCACCTGCACTGCCCGTT
The DNA here is from genome assembly GCA_013397775.1 of Eulacestoma nigropectus. Taxonomy (NCBI): domain Eukaryota; kingdom Metazoa; phylum Chordata; class Aves; order Passeriformes; genus Eulacestoma; species Eulacestoma nigropectus. The sequence continues at coordinate 486,083 of VZTE01002465.1, forward strand.
GCCTCTGAGCCCCATTTAAGCTCAGACCTGGGCTTGTAGCCTCTTCTTAAGCTTCCTTGGAGGAGTTCTGGTGGCTTACTTTGGCTATGGCCACTGTTGATGTAGACCTCAGCCTGCAGACTGGCTTCCTACCTTTACCTTGGACCTGCATCATCCTCGGAGCTTTGCTTGATCGCCTGTACTTCCAGTAGGTCCTGGCTACAATCTCTGGGCCTGCCCTGCCTGCCTTGCCCAGGTACTGTAAATATTGATGCAGCAGTAGGTTGTGCTGCCATCCAGAGGAACGGGTGGGCAGGATCTTCAGGAACAGGGAAGTGTAAAGTCCTGTGTGTGGGGAGGAATGCTACATAGTGGGGGCTGGCTTCTGGAAAGCAGACCCCCAGAAAAGGGTCTGGGAGTGCTAGTGGACATCAGGTTGACTCTGAGCAGAAATATGACCTTGTGGCAGAGAAGATTAATGGTATATGGAGCTATATCAGGAGGGGTCTTGCTGGAAGCTTGAGGGAGGTGATCCTGGCCCTCTATGTGGCACTGGTGAGACCATAGCTGGAGTGCTGGGTCCACTTCTGGGCTTCCCAGAACAACAGTGATATGGACTGATTGGAGTGAGTTCAGTGAAGGGCAGATAAGATGGTTAAGGGACTGGAGTATGTCTCATGAGGGAGGGCTGAGCGAGCTGCGACTTCAGCACAGAGAAGGTTTGGGGATCTCACCCATGTATATATAAACACCTGAGAGAAAGGTACCTGGTAAAGAGGATGGAGCTGGACTCAAGTGGCCTTGGTGATAAAACCAGAGGTGATGGGCACAAGCTGAAACATGGGAGCTCCATCTGAACATAAGTAAACAATTCTTTTTAGTATGGGGCTGACTGAGCACTGAGACAGGTTTTCTAGAGAAGTTGTGAAGTTTTCATCCTTGGAGATGTTCAAGAGCTGTCTGGACGTGGTCCTGAGCAACTGGCTCTAGGTGACCCCATTTGAGTTAGATATGTTGGACAAGATGACAGTCAGAGGTGCCTTCCTGCCTCAAGGATTCTGTGGTTCTGCCCCCTGTTATTGTGATTGGCTCCCCATCTCTGGGGTGCAGCTGCTCCCTGCCAGTAGATAATTAACTGGATGTGTTGAACATGGCTAATATGAAGGTTGCCTGTTACCCTGGGCACACTAAGCAGGAGCGAGGAAGAAACATCTTGCTACTTGGTCTTGGTGTAATTACTCCCGGAATGCTGTTCCCACTATGGCTATGCACATTTTATGAAGTGCTGAAAAATTTGGGAAAGTTCAGGGTCATTAAAATGACCAGAGTGTGGCAGACTGTGCTCTGCAGTATCAAAGCACTTAGTTTATATGTTCTGCAGACATAGGAGTTAACTTAAAAATTGCCTGTAATCAGCTATGCAAACACTGAAACGTGGGGGTGAGGTTGGGGCAGTTTCAGACCAGAATTCAGAAATCTGTCCAGAGATGAGTGGCAAATACTTAATCCAATGGAAGAGACATGCAGCCCAGCCACTTCTGTTTGGAAATAAAATACAGATTATGTTTCTACTAGAAACTTTCAAATGGAGGTTGCATTTGTCCTCAGAATTCCCTCTAGCTCAGTTACAGCCCCAAAATAGGCAGCTCAGCTATAACAGCCCTTCTGGCTAAGCTGTCACTGTGATTAGGTCTTTTCAAATGTGTTGTTCTGGCATGGTTTAGCAGCACAGGGCAGATAATGTCCCTCCTGGTCACCTGGTCAGTCCCACAAACTCCAACATGAGCCTTCCTGCAGGACTGACAAAAGTGTGTGTCCAAATTTCTGTGCTCTCCAAGTCATGGAATAAATCTGGTAATAATTAATGCCTCTTTTACCTGAATGCTTTAACAGCCACAGATCCTTCTCACAGGGTTTGTGGACTGATGTTTAAAAACCCATTTCTATTAAAAATATGGCATGGCAGCTAATGAAGAGAAGAGAACTTCCAGAAAAATTTCTATGGCCTAAAATGAGCTGTCAGACAGCTCGAGAGCCCTGAGAAGCACCCAGGAAAAAAGCAATGTTGATCTGGTGAGATTTCCTTGAAACAGAATGGATGTTTTCCAAGTGCTTCATTACTTGTCTAACCATTTTTGAGTGCTACTATCAACAGCTAGAGCTGAAAGCTATTTTTTTTAATCTCAGCAGTGCATCGAAGGTTTTATTTAAATTGCTCTTATAAAAAATTAATGAAGGCATTATCTTGCTGGGCTACAAAATGGCAGGAGTGGATCCCAGTGAGATGAAATCTTCTTAAAATACAGCTGTCAAAACATTTTTGCATTCATATATCCCTGAGTGACTCTGTGCACATAGACTTGCAGTACAGAACTAGACCAGGAGGAGGAGAATTTCCTACAGACCTACGTCTAGCACGGAGCAAAGCCAGGTCTCGGTGTTTAACAGGGAGCAGACTGCCTATGGTCCACACACGAAGCTGTCTCTGAAGTGAAAGCTGTTTTTCCAAAGGAAGAGGAGGCATCCGGTACTAATCTAGTGGCAGTGAGTGGCCACCTGAATATGGAGCTTCCCAATGCAGAGGCATCTTCACCCACGGGTGTGGAGTGTCTGCGGGTGTGATGGGTGTGGGTGACTGCTGGGGACTCCCAGCTCAGCTGTCGCCTGTGCCCGGCGCTTCCCTGCCCTTACCTATGACGGCTGCCTTGCGCACGGGCTGCGGGGCAGCGCTGCTCCAGGAGGCTCCGCTGGGAGTTGCCCACCTGCGCACGGCTCTCTCGGCGAAGAACGCGTACTGCAGCGCCTGGGCCTGCCCCGAGGTCAGCAGCACCCGGAACAGCTCCCGCTCCCGCCGCACGCCCTCGGCAAAGGGCCTCTCGGTGGCGGCCTGCACGGCCTGGAAGCACAGCTCCGGAGCCAGGCACCCCCGCGCCTGTTTCTTCACCTTCACAAGAGCTTCCCGCAGAAACGCTTCCATGTTGGGCAGCTTGGGAACTGGCTTCAGGCTGAGCCTGCGGGGTCCCAGGGGCTGGCCTGGGGGGAGAGAAATGGAGTTACAGAACAAAGCATCCGCATCTTTTCAGATGTAGTCTTTCCAGATTTCCACCCTTTTCCACAGGCTGGGAAGGCAGTCTGCCTCTTCTCCTCCAACTCCCACTGCATTAGGGCTTGCATGGCACAGTGAGCTGGGTCTAGAACTAAAGCATTTGACATTTCTCCTTATCTCTGTTTGCTCTGACAATTATGATTTTTCAAGTCCCTTCTCAGACTTCAAAAATGTAAGACTTCATTTTCAAAGAAGTAATTCTCTCCTTCCTTTTCTCAGCTTTGGAGTGCCCTGACTTTCCAGTTGTCTCCCTCTACAGTCCCAGCTGCCACATTCATATGGATCTTTCTATAAACTTCATTACTGAACTTTTCCTCCAGTGTTGTTTAGTAGTCAGGGCCCAGTTGACACTTAGCCAGAGGAATTCCAGCCAGAGTCCCGACCCAGACGTTGACAAGAGAGTGGAAAACACACCCTGACTTCTTCCCTGACTGAAGGAGCCCTTCAATTCACTTTGGGACTAACCAGAAGGAGATCTCACTCTGCATGAGTTGGGCAGCAAATGAATAACAAGGGAGAGTTCATGTTTGTGTCAGCAAGGGATGAATCAAGCAGCCACACAAATATGTGAAGTTCATTACAGACAGAGGTTGCTATGGTGATACCTAGAAAGGATTTTAATTGAGAGACGTTAGTTACATTTCAGATGCCAAAATTCTCTGTCTTCTTCGTAAATACAGACCTGGCCATACTCAGGTGTTCCTCTGCTCTTAATGGCAGCTTGCTCAGTAAAGACCATGGAGGAACAAGATCAGCAGTTCAGGATATATCCCCTTGAGACTGCAACATTCTCACAAAGACCCTGCTGTTATCGCAGCCATATCCAGATCATTAACTGTAGCATGGCACTGCGTGGATTGCTAGTGCTGTTCCCAGAAGCAGCCAGGACTGCCACCAAAGTCAGGTGGTGGGCTGAGAACCTTCTGCTGAAGCTCTCTGGGGACAGCGTCTCATTGCTCTTGCCTCTTAGATGAGCTGTGCCACGGGGGCACACTTCCTTCCAAGGCAGCATATTGCATCCAGCTTCCCTTTCTCTTCCTGTTGTCTGAGCTAGGGAAGTGCCAATGCACCAGCAGAAGACTCAGGAAATCCTACAGAGGATGCTGAAGAGCAGGAATAATGGCAGCACTGCAGGCATGGTTGCCTGAGGAACATGTCCTGACTCTAGCCCTTCTTCCAAGACTCAGCAATGCTTAGGAGAAACAGAAATACAAGTTTCCAGGATGAATTAATATCCTGATTTCTTGTAATAAAGGTCTTCAGAGCTCAGGTTTTTTAATTAAGCCTCTTAGTGAGCACAAAAAGATGAACGCTCACTGTGTAAGTAGCTTCCCTTGTAATCAGCGTTCATAAAAATGTTTTCACATTGACAGTGGATATAATTTGTATCAGCCAGTATCGCAGGTTTTAGTCAGGATAATGTTCCTTTATTTTGGAATTTTTTTTCCCCCTAAATCTAAGTTTTTAACCCAGAAATGTTCTTTATCTGCAGTTCTTTATTTAGGACTTAAATAGTGGGTTATATTCCATCACAAGAGGAAAGCTCAGGCTTGTCCCAGAAAGCTGATCTGATGGCTGGAAGACTGAGCAGATCAAGGGACTTCATACAACATCCAGTGGAAAGGGCTAGTAAAAAAGGAATACCACTGGGAGCCTTTAAACTTGGTCTTCAGACAGCAAATAGTACTGTAAGCACAAATACTGATGGGGGACAGGAGACAGTTCCTCAGACTAAAAAAAAACAACTCAAGGTCCTGTAATAAAACTCTTATTTTAGCTGCAAACTAAATAGGGTTTTACAGCACTTCCGTGCAGTATATTAGCTTCTGCAGTGCTAGTAAGAGTAAAGGACATGTTTATGATCAGGAAAGAATTATCAGAATCCAAATCTGGGGAGAAGAGATCAGTGTGGGACACCTGCAGCTTGATTTCTGAAAGCAAAGCAACAGGAAAATGATGAACAGTGTCAGACATCAGTGCTGCAGGAAAAGCATCATCCACACACAGGAGCTAACACAGACTCCTGCTTTGTTTACCAGGTTTGTAGGCCAGGTGGCACAAAGGGCAGATCAAGTCTATAAAATATCAGCAAATGCACCATGTATGCATGCAGTATCAAATATTATGTTACTTAAAGAAAGAAATAAAATCCCAGAGTTGTAAACCCTTGGGATACTATGGGATGGCACATGCAAGAGACAGGGCAAGCCTAATGTTATTCCTTGTGCAGGGAACTGCTTGTGAGTTTTTGAGGAATAAAGCTGAGCCTGGCCCCTACCCCTCAGGCTGCCAGAGACAAGTCCAGGCTATGTCAGACCTTTCACAAACTCTGTTTGTATCCAAGAGACATTTGGCTAGGCCTCTGTCTCAGGAAGGTGTCAGCCAGAACCTTGAGTCCTGGGGAGAGATTAAAATGTCTTGATATTGTGCATCTTGGCAGAGATGACTCACGGAAAGGCCTTGCAGCTCTAAGGGAAAGCCTTTCCTCCAGCCTCCATTTCAAGGATGCAATTACCCACCAGCAGCATCTGTTCCGCCCCTGGCTTTGATGAGCCTCAGAAGGAACAACTGCTTCCTCCGCAGCAACTCCCAGTAGCTTACAGGCAGAAACTCATCATCTTTCCACACAGATTAATACCTGGGGGACTTGAGCTACTCCAAATTGCTCTGATTTTCCTTGGCTCTTTGGTCCAAGGCATTGGCACTGCTCTGCTCTGAGGTCAATCAGCAGATGGGGTCAGAAAAACAAGGGGTGTATATGGAGTGCTTCAAAGTCTGCTGTGTGGAGGCCAGGAGCCAATTTCTCCTCCAGCTGAGGAAGACTAGAGCAGGCCAACAAGAAGTGGGCAGGATGAGCTGCAAGCTGCTGCCTGACACCACTAGTTCCAGCCATTTGTCAATTTTGTGATGCCATCAGCTGGGAAAAGCCTGAAATGCAGCTTTGGATTACTGCAGTGATTGTCAAGCACATTTAATGAAAGGATGTTCTCCTTGTCCCCAAGGATTTAGCTCCTGTCTATTCCTTTTAAAAAACGCCTTCAGAAGTGAAGATGTTTTCTTTAGCCTGGAGAGGCCCCTTTTGCCTGGAGAGGTCAGGGAATTTTTCTCACTTCCTATCTGCAATACATAAATACTGGTTTTCAATGAAAAATCTAACTCGAAATCAGTAATTGCCTCTGTGTATTCCTACACCCACTTTACTGTTTCAGAGCATCTTTTGAAGGTTTTCTTCCGTAGGAGCAATCCATAAAAATGTATGGATGAGAATGCTCTCCCAACATGCCGCAAAAGCAGCTCTGGCAGCTGTGTATCACAACAGTAATCAAGGACCCCTGACACAGTAAGGCAGTCATTTGAGACTGATCTCTTGCCATGAGATACTGCAGCTCCAGCACGGAGAAAGCTTTAGAAGAAAATTATTTCTGAATTGATTCTTTGAGACTTATCTTGCAGTACAGCGTTCCCAGGAATAGAAATTCCAGTGGTGACAAAACTAGTTATTTAGCCAGACTGCTCTGTGAGAAGTCAGCAGTTGTAGCTTCCTGTTTAAAAAAAAATCTCATCAGAAACAAAATGCTGCATGCCACACAAAGCCAGTGCAATTCTGTGATGGCTTTTTTTTTTTGTAGATTCTGTTTGGTTTTATTATCTGAAAAGCATTCACTGAAAACAGAACTCCATGTGAATAAACTCCAGACCAGCTATACAAGACTCATCTCTTCTGCAGCTCTGTTAGTGCTTGATGGAGAAAAATGAAAGTGCTGCATTGCCTTTGTATGACAGGAAAATTATTAACTTCAGGCAAAGGCCAAAGCAAGGAATGATTCAAAAGAAATGTACAGGCTCTGGGTACACCAATCTTTCAAATTATTAGACAACCTGAGGGTAAATGGTGCATCAAAACTTGTCATGGTCTTCTGCGGGGGTCTAATGAGAAATTTTTCAAGCAGGAAAGAAATAGATTAGCTGGCTCACCAGTGTTTTCACTGTTAAAACGTGTACTGTAAATGCCAGTAACGCTGTTGGAAAGAGTCTGAAAGCGTTTTAAAGTCCTGTGGGAGTTGATATATAGTGTGATGTGAAACACCATCAATGACATTGCTCATTTTTGCTGGGGTAACTCAAACCAGCAATAAACAGATTGAAAATCTAATAATGAGTAAGACTGGGACAGGCTACCTGCTGGACATTCAGCCAGGATCCTTGTACGCTTATACAAAAAAAAAAAAAAAAAAAAAAAAAAAAAAAAAAAATATAAAGACAATTTTCAA
>VZTE01002465.1:493450-510661 GCA_013397775.1 Eulacestoma nigropectus
AAAAAAAAAAAAAAAAAAATTGTAGTGACAATTTCCTAAGAAGATGAAGCTAAAGAACAGGATTTTGCTAGTATTGGTAGTGGATATAAGCTCCAGAAAGCAAGTTATCCTGAGGAATAGTGTGGTCAATGCTTCCTTCCTGAGGGTCTCCTCTAAGGCCAAGCTGGCTTTCACAACTGTCAGCCACTGCACAATGTCTGTCATGGAAGAAACAAGTAGGCAAATTTCTAAACTTCACCCAGTTGCACATAGCATTTGTTGAACTCCAAAATGTTTTCTGGTTTGCCAGTTCCAGCAATTTATCCATTACTCATTTCATGACACACTGCTGCTGCTGCCATCAGTACTGGTATAGATCTTGTGCAAGGCATCATTCAGAGCCCAGAGGGTACATCACAGGGAGCACTGTTTGTTGGGTTAATTTGCCTAGAAGAGTGGTAATATTTCACTGCTCTCCCAACAGATGGAGAAACAGAATTCTCATTCAAAACAGACAAACTCAGTGAACCAAAGTACCTTTGTTTTTCTTAGAAGCAGCAGTGAAGTACATCACCCATCTCTTGCTAAAGAATTATATTTAGTCTGATGACATACAGGAAAGAAAAAAGAGGACTGCTTATGTCATTTATTCTGCACTAGAAAATTAAGTCCTAAAATACTGTAGGATGAATACAGTGAGAAGGAAGGGCATCTGCTATAGAAAACCCAGCCAAAGAATACCTTGGCACCTGTCTGGTACATCTCGAAGTGTGGAGAAGTATACAAGACACTGATATTTAAGAACAGTCCATTCTTTGAAGTACTTTAAAATACCGTGCACTGTCATCTAGGACGAAGCTTAGGCTGCCTCAGTTTGTAGCATGGAGAAGGGGCCTTGTCTGTAGTGAAGAGAACTGGAGGAGCAAAACCAACACCCCAGCTTGGAACAGCATTGCCTGTAAAGGCCATGTGATCAAAGCAGAAAGGGTTTTTTGCTTTCCTGCATTCATCTCATTCTGACAGAGCCCCAGATGAAATCCAGTGGTCAGGTCCCAAAGGTACAAGGAGGTCAGTAGTGGAAAAATGCCCTGTTTTCTCTCAAGGCAATGCTCCTCATGCTGCACAAGGAATGTTCCTCTTCCTAAGTTAACTCCAGCGGATTTGATTCTGTTATTTCTAAGATGGGGAAAAAAAGTCTCTCCCCATTCCTCCCATCTGCACAGGCTATTTTTTTTTTACATGGCACCCAAAGGATTAGGGACAGAGTCACTCACAGACCATGGATCATTAAATTGAGCAGAGGATGTGCCAGCCCCTCCACTACAGGGAGAAAGTTATTTTTGCTCAGCCATTATGGATGGTGCAACCAGAATGCATGCAATGCCAGCTGGGATCCAGAACTATATATGGAAAGAGCACTTACCTCCCCAAAACCTGCGGAATGCAGCATCCCAGAGGAGCATGTGAGTTTGGATATACGATTAAAAAGCAGAAGGACTTGATATGTATCTGTTCTCTGAATCTCACTTGGATTTCTGCAGCTTTCCAGCATTTGATTTTTTTCACTTCAGACAACAGGAAACAAATTCTGCAATTAATTCTATCTTATATGGCTGCCAAAACTCAAGAATGGAGCATATAAATTGGAACAAACTGGTGGGCTTTGTTCTGACTCTTTTCAGCCCTGAAACGTCACCAATTATTTCCTGGCACTGCTACAATTTGTTCCTCACCAGTCACTTTGTTTGCCAAACGGATTGCTGCCTCAATGGTGTTTTCTTCCACAATTTCATCAACCAAGCCCAGCTTCAGTGCTTCAGTTGCTGGAATGTGTTTTCCTGCCATAAAAAGAGAAATAAGGTTACTACAGTGGAGCCTGATGGACAATTTTGTTCTTTTCCACCTGATCAAATGACTTATGCAGCTGGAAATTAGCCCTTCATGGGTGGAAGCAAGTAGAATTACAACCCAAGCAGCTACACAGGTAAAAGATTCCTGTTTTTTAGACCAAGCTGGTATGACTCAATGCCATGTTCTTCTATACAGACACAGCACTTACCCGTAGTGATCATATCCAGAGCAGCTGGTACTCCAATCAGTCTGGGGAGACGCTGAGTGCCTTCAGCACCTGGAAGTAACCCTATGGTGACCTCTGGTAAACCCATCCGAGCCTAAAATGAAGTAAAATTAAACAAAAAATCTGATTAGAAAGAGTGGTAATTGCAAACTGAGCAAAAAAAAAGAAAGACAAGCAGATGTGAGTCACATTGCTCCTCTAGGAAGCCTCAGAATTTCTACATAGAAACTTCATCCTTGCATTTTGCTACATAAAATACTTAAGAAAGAAACCCACTTGACCATTTCAAGGATTTCTGTACAAATGCACAAGGAAAACATGACCTTTCCAAAGATTTCTGTGCTAGTAGAAAAGCACTGGGGGAGAACTGTAGGCCCAACAGCATTCCCTAGATTGACACGTGTCAATAATGCTTTCAAGTAGTTGTTACCGACCGTTGGAGGGCACACTGGCTTAACTGTCACCTCCCTACTCTAATTCTTGCAAGTTTAGTAAGGGGTTGGAATGAACCTTGAAACCATCTTGTTTCACTACCTGCCATGGGCAGGGACACCTTCCACTAGACCAGATTGCTCAAAGCCCCATCTAACCTAGCTTTGAACACCACTGAACTCTTCCCTAATCTTCCTTCAAATGTCTCTTGGTGCATTTGACATCTGGTAGAGTCATGGCAGATAAGCCAGGGGCAGCAGGAAATGTATGGGGGTCTTCTCTTAAAAAATGTGTCTAGATTTCGTTGCCTTTAAAAAATAGTTTGCACATTTTCTATTGAGCTTTCAAGAGATTCTGAGTTACTGTAAGACCACTACTTATAGTTCCAGTAGTTATGGCACTTCATGATGTGGTTTAGTGGGCATGGTGGTAATTGGTCAAAGGTTGGACTTAGTGGTCTTGGAGGTCTTTTCCAACTTTAACGATTCTGTGATTCCATGGCCCTCACCTTAGGTAGCACAGAGGATGATGTGGGATATCTCTTTATGCTGTTACAGCAACCCACACTGCCACAGAGAAAGTGACTCACTGCAGAAGTGAGAGGATGGCCTTGTCAAGGAGGAGTCCCTACAAGGAGACAGGTACTGCTCAAGGTGGTTCAGCATTCCTGAACCTTGAAGGAGGGGATTAAAGAAAAAAACCCAGATCATTCCTGAAGACTCTTACTAAAGCTGTCTTTTGGTCAAAGTGCTACTTGGGGACACAGAGCTCATGGGGAATCTAACCATAAATGCTCCATTCTAGCTGAGTTTCAGCTACCTATAGAAACTAGGCCATGAGCAGAAAGAAATGCAAAATTCACAGGGCTGGGGAAAAAAATAAATAAGAGAAAGTCACGCTGCATGAGTCAGTAAGATACAGCTGTCTGCATCAGAATATAGATAATGAGACCTAGTGCAAATTAACATTTGGTTACTGAAGCTTCTACACAGCCATCTTATCCTACTAGTTACAAATCAACTTTATATTTAGAAATGACTTGAAATTAGTTAGTTAGTAAGACTTAGGAAAGATGTCAAGGGTGGTAGTGTTGGTGAAGAATGACTGAGCACACAGAGTTGTACCCTATAGCTATAAAGCCACTCTCCTCTGGGCAGAGGGTCCCAGGAAAGACACCCTGTCCCTCTGCTCGTGCCATCTGTACCTGGCTCCCGACGCCTTCAGCAGCCCCTCTGGCCCGCGGGGTGTGTTACCTTCACGTGTGCGATGCGGTAGTGACAGCCCAGCGCCACCTCCAGGCCTCCTCCCAAAGCGACGCCTTCGATGGCCGCCACCACGGGCTTCTCGCTGCTTTCGATGAGAGACACGATGGGGCCCAGGGCAACTCCATGTCTCTTCGGAGAGGAAAATCCTCGGATGTCAGCTCCTGAGGGAGCACCAAGAGGTTAGGAGGAATTAGTGGGCAAGGCGGTGACTGGAACAATCCTTCCCTCTGTGCCACTGGGCACAGCTGCTCACAGATGCCCAAGTCCTTGCAGAGCATGCTGCTGGCAGGAGAGTGGTTAACAGGAATCAACCCCTTTTGGGACCACCTTCAAGGAACCCTGCATCCTTGATCCTGTTCACAGAGCTCCGGGGAAGGCTGAGTACGAAAATACAGAGTAACTGTAAGGATCATGTAGTCACTGCAGAAATTTGCACACACCCTTGGTGTAATATTGAGCCTGGAATAGTTAAGTGCAAGTTGGTACTAACAAGCAATGTAGAGCTCCACAGAAATTCCCCAGCTTTCCAGCCTTCTTCAACTGGAGCAGATCTGTTATTCACCACTGCCCCACCCCAGGTATATTCCATACACTAGACCAGTAAATGGTCCAGAGATTTTACATAAACAAAGCTAAAGAGACTGAGGAAGCACCAGGATGTTATGGAGTTGAGCAGCTGTCCCTCATTTCAGTATGAACAGACCAGCTTATTTCTGGCCTGGACAGTCCAGCTCGTCATGTGCCCCATGTCAATGGTGGCACAGCAAAATAGACAAAGCACCCTGTCTTGTGGCCATTTCCAGCCAAATCAGGACTTTTGTCAGCAGTGTTATGAGGCAGAGAATCTTCAGATATGATGGGTGGAGAGTGTTTCATTTTTGCTCAGCCTGTGTTTGATCTCTTACCTGCACTGAATTTCCCATTTTCACCACAAATCATAACAGCTTTCACTGAGGGATCTGCATCTGCTTTCTTCAGCCCATCCTCTAAAGCCTGGAGAACTGCCAGACTGAAATAAAATAGAGATTCAGTGAGTAACCATCAACTACACCCCCATTCCAAGAGGTCTGTGCTATGAACACTGAGCAGCCCAGTGAAAATGAGCACCATCTCCAACAGGCTGTCCCCATGCCTGGCTGCTGCCACAGCCTCTCCAAGTGAATCCTGTCCTTAGTCTCCCTCTTACTCCAAGGACAAGCACACAAACCCAACAGGCTGACAGCTGACCTGTCAGTCACTGCCTGGAGACTCATCTTCAGGCTATGACACTGCTGTTTCCACAGCAAGTAGCACAGGGAAATGTTCTTTCAAAAGTGTCTTTATGAATTAAACATTCAGATTTTCAAGAAAACAGTTTAGCATAACTTAAAAGTAATTAATGCTAAACCACTGACAATCTAAGGACTTTTTGAAAGGAGCTCTAGGGATAAAAAAGTTATCTTTCAAACACCTGACACAGGCTCTGCTGATGTTAATAATGCTTTCACTTTGTGAAGATCTGTATATAAGTCCAGACTTAAACTGGTGTGTGATCCTGTCAGAGGGAATTTGGGCATGAAACACTCCACAGAACATGTTTTGACTCATCTGAACAGGTTGTTCTGCAGTAAATGTGGCCAGCAAAGAATTAACGAAGAATTTCGAAATGGATCTGTAGAAGTATAAATAGAGTTTTTTCAAATCAGGTATTTTAAAAGTCTGACCCAACTGTATGTTCACTTTGCATTTGCCTCTTTAAAGCTACTTTATGTGTATGTATGGATGGACATGGAGAGCCTGTTTTAGAAGGGGGTAACAATAGTGATAGTAGTTAAAAATAGAAGCATTGACACTTTAGTAATAGAAATATTGATACAAATTTTATGCATATATAATTTTGATACTAAAATACACTGATAGGCACACAGTTTTAAGTATACAGTTTATGAGAGACCATTCTGTGTGGATGTGTAGAGATGCCTCTGATTCAGAAAATCTGAGCCACAATAAGTTGGAGGCTGGAGGAATATCCATGAAGTATCATCCATGCTTGCCAAGTCCTTTATAAAACCAGCTTTCCTTCCCAGACCTTCTCCAAACCCTGAGCCCAGCTCCACATGTAAGCTTGGTGCTGAGGAAAAGGGAGCGAGCTCTGCTGATGCCCAGTGGACAGGAGTAGTGTTAATTACACAGAACTAATAGAAAGGCCTGAGACATTCAGCTTGTGCATGTTGCTCTATGTATTAGAGGACATTTCATCTAAAATGAAGCTTGTTGTGAAGTAGATGTAAAACACATCATTGCACTCTTGTGTACACACATTTTTACAGAGCAGTGCTTGCAGCATTCACGTGGGAATCAGTCTGAGAAGGGAAACCTGGGAGCCTAAGGAGAACCCTGTACAGCAGCTGTGGGAAGGAATCCCAGCCAACCTCTGCATATTCCTCCTTCAAAATCAAAAATTAAAGACAAACCATTAGTGAAGTCTATCAATCAGGGCTATTGGCCGAGGGGGGCTGTCTAGGAGGGTCTCCAGGACCATCTGCTGCCTGGATAAGGCCGTGTTACCTAGAAGAGTCAGTGGGAGCCCTGAGACCTGACAATCAGAGACTGGGAGATGTGTTATTTTTGGAGAGAGGACAGCCAGTTATGTACCAATTGCCCAACCCAGACATCAAAGACTACTCTGAAGTCTGATGTTAGTAATGGTTCTGAAAGCTAAAACTCAAAATGAGAATAATTTGGCTATGCCAAAGTAAAACTGTGAGGTGAGTCAGTAAAGGTCTCTCCACTGCATGTAGCTCCACATAGCAGAATATGAAAGCCTTTCCAAATTTTATACACTAAATGTGTTTTAATATGTTAATTTTTTTTAATCTCCCTTCCCTTGGCATATCTGTGGTTGCTGCTATTTGAGGAGCACCCACAGGCTGCACCCAATGCTTGCTGCTCTTGGAGTTTTGTTTGTGCATCAATGGAGAGCCAGGCCACAGCAATACCAAACTCACCCAGGGGCTGGGAGATTGCAGGGAGAGCCATTACAAAATGTCATTACACTCTACAAACCATGGTGCAAAGAGGGAGAAAGTATGTCCCATGATCCAAACAAATGTGAAGTTATTAATTTGCAAATATTGTATAGACAAATGTCACAATTCTGTCAAGAACAGGCAAGAAGTAATCAGTATTTCTGTGTCTGTCCCAGGCATGTGATCAGCAGATGCAAAATGCCCATCTAGAAGGGTTGTCTGCAGCAAACGGAAAGGTTCAGAGTTCTGTGGAGGAAATCAGTTACAAGCCCTCAGTACTTACAAAAACATGCTACTACCAAAATAAAAACTAGTCATCAAGGCTGCCACAAAATCACAGTTTGATCCCTACCTTCCCTTTATTAACACAACAGGACTGTTTATGCCAGTGAATAATTTAACTTGGTACTTGCATAAATATCTCTTCTCTTTCCATATAACTTTTTCCCAATGGGAATTTTTGTGGGAAAAAAAGGAAGGAAAATCAGACTTTTTGCAGTTTCTTGTTTTCCTAAGAGAGAGTGATAAGTTTGCCTTGGATATGTCACAGTCCAACATGCAGACTGCATTGCTTTGTCACTCACATGTTATAACTGGCACTAAAAGATGTAATTTTCAATTAAAGCATCATAGTAGAATATATGACAGTAGAATTGTAAAAATACTCAGGAGAATCCCAGCTTCAAACTGCTAGAGCATTAAAGAAGCAAAAAGTCACTGTAATTTTCATACGTATTTCATTACTGTGACACTGTCATTTAGCAGTAGCAATGCGAAAGTTCCCTCCGTACTTTCCAAGGTTGCATCCCATGCCATGCAGTCAGTTCCACCATGGATACTATTTTGACTGCAAGAAAAGTTATTCTGCCAAGGTGATTCAGTGTTCCAGGTTTCAGAAACTTGAAACAGGTGCTGTTAAAGAGCAGGTGCACACAAGAACAAGAGAATATTCTTGGAGGTTACCAAACCAGGTTGTTTTTATTTTATGGAATTCATTGCAGTGACTGTGATGTGCTGGATTCGTAACAGGGTTTTAATATTTACCTTAATTATTTCACATTTTACCTGGAGTTTGTGAAAGTGAATTTCTTTCATTAAAGAAAAAAGTAATATAAGGGAATCCTGGAAATTTACTTAGTCACATTTAAAGAAGTGAGACTCAAATCCAACAGCAGAAAATTGTTTTTTCCATGTTGTTTATGGAAAACATGCAGGTCTGGTCTTTTCCCTTTGTACTTTTCCTAGCTTCTAATAAACTTTAAAAACCTGAAAATCCCAAACCTGAACAACAACAATCCAGGCTCTCCCATTGTCGCAGGCTCCTTTTCCTTCGGATAGCTTCCTGCAGTGTTTTTCTTTGGACTAACTGCTGGGTATTATATAATCCTCTACTTGAAATTGAGGACTTGTGTGCTGGAGTTACCTGCTCTGCTCTCCCTTGCTTCTGTGTTAGATCCAGCTGTGTAGTAGCTACTGTCACATGTTGTTGTGTGACAAGTTGCTAATACAGCTTGAACAGTCCTGCACATAAATTAAGGCCAGAGCCAGAATGGCATCTTCTGGGTGGAATTTTAGAATAGTTGTTTTAGGGAGCAGATACTTAGTCATCCCAGAATTTTCTCTCTGCATCTCATCCTGATGAGGTGTTGATTCAGTCCAACACGGGTAATCACATTCTCCCCTCATTGCTACCTGTCTGAAACTGCAGATTCTCTCACCTCCTTTACATTTTCTGATTTTTTTGGTGATCAGGGTCAGAAGGACAATCCTGGCAGCCAGGGATAGCCTTTCCCAATCAAACTTGTTATGCTGTCACACTTCATAGAATCCCACACATAAGCTCCCCTACTGCATGGCCTCCCCTATCCTCCCTGGAGCTTTTCTGTCCTTGTCAGCTCAAATGTTGAAATACTCCTCAAAGTCCTTCTAATTCCCAGTGCCAGAAGCCTGCCTCTGCTGAGAAAGGGTAGTCAGTCCTTTCTTTTGCAAGTCTTGTCCTTCTGTTTTCCCAAACTCCTAGTTCTTCGCATATCTAAATCCCTTCTCTCAATGCCGTGGCCTCATAAATGCAGATCTCTGAATACTAAACTTCTGCAAACCAGGAAAAAACCCTCCAAACAAATAAAATTTGGCACATGCCACCTCTCCTGGTGGAGAGAGCAATTAGCTTAAAGGAGAGTCTGTGTGGGAACCAAATTTGCTGCCAGACTCTCAAGTCAGCACACATTCCTCAGGAAAGCACTGCCCCGCAGGTACTTGTGCAACAGAGGATGGTGTCAGACAGGAGAAAGCAAATTCCTGTCCCCCAGTGGCTTCTAAAGTGCTAATGGCCAGCTCGATGGCCCAGGAGGGGGGAAATGGATAATGGGGAGAGGTAGGGGAGGCTAGAGCACAGCAGCAAAAACTCACCAGTCTTAAAAAGCACTTGTGCCTGCTGTGAAATGAAATTTTCAGGATTGCAGGACATGGCTCCTGTCTGTAACCTTCACTGCCTGCTATCCCCTGTGCAGTCAAACATTTCCAATAGCAGGAACAAACCTGCTCCCTGTGGTCCAGTACAGAAATGTGCAGAAGCAGAAGCAGCACCCAGGGATCAGAATGTGCTCTAGCTTTCCTAGCTGCAGTCAGATCTCAGCTAAAAACTACCCAATGGCAAGGGAGTGAGAATTATGGATCTCTTTTAAAACAGGTATTACCCTGGCATGCCACCAAAGACCACAGACGTGTCTCAAGTTGTAGTTTAATTAATCTGAAGTCTGCCAGGGTCTTCCTTCTTCCCTGTGGGGCTGGGGGACAGGACCACAACCACACCAGCTGTCACCCTTGGTGTATCAGAACTGCACCTTGCTGTGAGGGCACTGCAGGGCCAGGAGGAGAGGGCAGTAAAAGCAGAGGTCTGTCCTGAGGAAGGTGTGCTGTTGCTGTTCAAAGGCAAAGGTGGCTTTGGGTTTTCTCCAGGACTTCTCAAAAGAGGGGAGTTAAGGTTCCTTAAGCATGTGTCTGTTACTGCTGATGATTGGACTCAGTGATTTTAAAAGTCTTTTCAACCGCAGCAATTCTATGATTTTTTAGCTCTGTATTTTGTATTTTTCTTGGTAAGGATTGAAAGTTTATTGTGAGCACAGCCTGGAGTTTTCTTAGACTGGTCTTGGGCACAGGAGGTCCAAAGGATGTCTTACACCCTACAGTTCTGGGAGTCCTACATGTCTGGTTCATCTAAATTCACCAAGTCACTTCAAGTTTCTCATGGTAATCGCCTGAGCATGTGAAAATGTTCTTATTGCACTTGTAGACAAGTTGCAACAGAAGAGTGAGCACTGCCAGCTACAATGTAGCTTTGCTACAGCAGAGCAGCAGGTTTCATCTCCTTTTCATGCTCTTTCTTGTCTCTATGAGCTTCTTTTTTAACACACTTTCTCATTTATAAGTCAAGCACAACTGCAGTGGGTTTTTTTTGGCTTGTAAATATAGACTGAAAAGATACTGTGGTCACTGTTACTGAGCAACTCTAGCTGCTTAGAAAAGGTTTACGTACTAATCAGAACTAAAGGAACTAAAACGCACACCTAATGTAAAGCCAAAAGCATATAAGTCCTTTTCAAGACACATGAAAAACTAAAATTTCAAAGGTTCCTACAGATTGGCGTTGGACTTTGTTTTTCACTGGCTTGTTTGAGATTGCACGGGGTCTTTCCTGACCAAGATCAGTATTTAGAGGTCAATTCCTTAATCGTTTTTAAAGGGCAAATGAACTGCTTTCTGATAGCCCTGACTGGGTTTAACCCTGGTCCCAGCTCAGCTTGTTGAACCACGCCTGATCCATAGAGCCCTTTGCCCTCTCCCCGCAGCACACTTGGACAGCGCAGGGATTTGCCAGGCAAGCACTGAGCAGTGTGTGGGGCATGCAATCAAACCAGGAAATCTGAGGATTGACTTCTACCAAACAGCGCTGAGCTAACGCTGCTGTGCTATGTCTGGCTGAAGCAGTGTCTTGATGTTTAAAGGCTGGAAAGTGATGAGAAATAGGCAAAGTTTTTAAACATCCTCCAGGGGAGATGACACAAAGTACAGTTTGCTGAGCCTGGCACCTCTCCAGTGAAACGCTCCAACTAGAAATTATAAGAAAGAGCAGAAGTTATGGCAAAGTTCAGCATGTTGTTTGCAAAGCGAGATCCAAGCTACCTCTGAAGGAGCCGCCCGGGCCTCTGCGGGTACCGAGCGGTGTAGATGTCCCGGCTGAGGCTCTCTGCTGCCGCCCCAGCCCGGGACTGAGCGGAGCCTCACTCGGGCACGGAGAGAGAGAATGAGGTGAAAAGGAAGGAAATCGGAGAATCCCCCACCCGCTCACAAGGGAGCCCCCAGCCCCGGGCCGGCGCTCCCCGCGGACTGCCGGCCGTACCTGAGCGCGTTGACCGGCGGGTTGCGGAGCCGGATGACGGCCACGGCCGAGCCCCTCGCGTACTGCGCCATGCTGAGCGCTCCCGCTGTGTCCCCGTGTCCCCGCCGGCCCCGGGCCAGCCCCCGCCGCGCCCCGCCCGCAGCCCGCCCTCACCGCCCGGTCACCGCGGGGCTGGCCCCGGCCCCCCGGCCTGCAGAGACCTGCCTCTGCTGGGGTTGCAAAATGCGGGATATGGAACATTTTCTTAAGAAATAATGTTTGATCTTTGTAACTTTCAAGCCTAATCAACAAGAAAGGCGATTTAACCCGTGAAACAGCAGCTCACAAGCTCTAAGTGACGCCCAGGTGTTGGAAAGTCCTTGTTGGTGGAATTGCCTTGCTAAGGTGTAGGGCTCCACATGTTTCAATGATCTCAGTCCTAGGGGGGCAGGTTGACAGTGCTTGGGAAGAAGGATGTGCCACTGACAGTGGGCACACAGAATGCAGAACTTAGAGGCCACAAGGACATTTGGCAGAAGCCCCAAAATAAGGAAGAAACTAGTAAAGCCAACCCAGCAGTTCTGCTGAAATCAGCCCTGACTGGGTAAAAGGCAATTCCAGCAGGGGCAGATCACGACCACCGACTCTCAGACCACTGACCCAAGAAACCACTGACCCAAAAGAAGAGAAAGACTGAGCATGTGGACTAATTATCATGAGAAACGAGAGAATCATTAATCAGTAGAAGATAGAATACTAATTAATAAGGGAATGATGTAACTTGCAGCCAATGAACATCAATACCTTCATTTGCTAAAATGTATAAATAGTGAAAATTTTTGATAGTCGTCATGCTGGCTTTGTGGATTTGCCACCCAGCCCCCTTTCTGTGCAGAAATGTAAATAAATCAAATACCTTGACTCAGTGTTGGATTGGCATCTTGCACACTGGGTGAAAGAACCTATTCTGGGACAACACTGGCATTTAATGTGTGCTCCCAGTCAAGCTCTGTCCCCCTGGTCCCCTTGGGTGTCGCTTCATACCAGCCTCTCAGCTCAGTGCAGTGGTGTCGCTCTAAAAAGAGCTGAAAGGTGGTGAGGGGAAACATAGTTTCTAATGTTACAAAATGTATCTGTTGCTCTAAAATGTTATTTAAGGCGCAGAGAAGTTATCTATTTATTATTATATTCTTATTTATATATCTATAATCTCCCCTTTATGTCTCTTGGCCTTTAAAAGTCAGTCCCTGGGCAGAATGGCTACAGCTCCTTCCCTGGTCTGGAACAGGTGTAGACAATTTTAGAAATTGATTTACATGTACAGAAAAGTTCTTCACTCAAAGCAACCTTTATTGCTGCTTTTATATAACCTTTCTTGTTATAGCTGTTGTGGTGGATCACTCTAGCTCTTCTGGCATTTATTATATAATGTTACAAAACCCCCCAAAATGGGGATAATACTCTGCCATTTGCTTGTAAAACAGCATGTTCTGGGAGTTTATAAAAATGGTGTAAATTATGCCTTGGAGGGCTAACTGGTCTGGTGTGTTTTTATTAACCAGAATGAAACCAAAGATCACTCTAAGGTTCACTCTGTGTTTATAATTTACAGGTCTGATCTATTTGTCCTTTAATAACACAGCTGCTGTAGTTGTGATAAAACAGGCCCATTCTGAGCCTGAATAAACACAGAAGAAAACAGTGTTCAGGAAAAGAGAGCTCATAGGAAAACAAAGAATAAAGTTCTACATTGTCATGGAAAAGCTCCAGTAATGTTTAAGGTTGTAGGCTTTATGCTTGTCTTTTTTTCCTTTTTTCCTTCAAGATGAATGGAGTTTGGTAGTGAGAAGAAATGCATTTCAGTGTATACAGCAGAGAAATGTTAAATTTTGGAAGTTGTGCAAGGACCAAGTGCAAAGGCCTGAGCTTAAATCCAGCTCCCAAACCAATGGGGAAAGATAAGTGCGTGGCACAGGCCCCAGTATGCTTCTGGCTGTGTTTTCCTCTCCCCGCGTTGCTAGTTTCACAGCAATCAGACCCAAGGCTGTGCAGCTCTGCTACATCTGAGCCGACCTTGAGCATGGCAGGGGTGCAGGTTGCAGAGCCTGTCAGTGCACTTAACCTTGGCAAAATGTTATCAGGATGGTTCAGTTTGTTCCTGTAGCTTTTGTGTGATTCCCCAAGAGCTTGTGCAGGTGTCTGTCAGCCCTGCTGTTCTAAAGCTGCGCAGGGGCTGCCTGGCAGTTTGTGCTTTGCTGGAAAGCAGCTGTGGGCTGTGGAACTGCAGGACAAAGTGGTAGCTTTCTCCAGCCCTAGGCCTGCCAAAAGAAAAGAGATCTCACTGTTCCAGATCCCTATGATTACTGGTCTTTCGACCACACATTAGAGGATAATGCTCAGAAAATACACCTGGCATGCAGCTCTGGAAAAAGGCTTCTAAGACAGGAATAGTAGCAAATCCTTAGAAACTCCAGTACTAGAAGTGGGAACAAGGATATTCACCAAAGGACAGATTTCAATGGATGTGAATGTTGTACTTTGTCTTCTGAACCCCTCAGAATGTGCCATAGTAGGAGAAAAAGATTCCTGCTTCTTTCCGAGCTGGAGCAACACGAATTTGTCAAGTATCCTACAGCCCCCTGGGATCATCAGCCTGTTCAGGAAGTGCTGAATGATAAAAACAAGTGCTTTATTTATAGGAGCCTCAGCTTCATTTTTATTCCAGTATATCAGTGCTGCAACGTACTCCAGAAGCAGCACCTCGATTTGCTCTAACCTTATTCACACAGAACAAAAATTCCTGGAAAATGCTTCTTTGACAGCTGGACAAACCCTGTCCATTTCTGCGCCCAGAGACACTGGAAAAGGTGAGTGTGCAGTGATGTCCCAGCTGGAGGAGTAGAATATTTCTGTGGGAACAACCTCTGAGGAATATGGAAGGTCTGATCAGCTGTATTGTGCAATCTGAATGGAGATTTGTGGTGAAACCCACGGCCACAGCGCTGAGACGGGCAGGAACTGAAAACTTACTGGTTCTTGTCATCAGCTGGCCTAAACTTCAGGCCTGAATTACACCTCGCTGTTGAAATGACAGCTTGGAGCACCAGCTAAATCCAATGACAACTGTTTTCTGCTTTCCCTTTTACAGCTATAGTTTTAATTTTTTTTTTTCCTTAAAAAATTATCTGTTGTAAAAAGAGCTTTGAACTCCCCACCTTTGTAATTTTTGTCTGGGCCGTTCATTCATGGTAAAAGACAATACTGGTAAACATTTGATCACAAAATAGTTTTCAAAGTCTGCTTTGGTTACCACACCATTAGGAGGCATCCTCTGATAACTTTAAGGTTCTTTTCCAAACTGTATCCAAAACCAAGCCTCCCAGAGCCTCAGTGAGCTGGAGTTCAGTGCCTCAGGGCTGGCACAGAGAGCTCTCACAAAGGCACAGCTGGAGCAAGTGTGATAACTAAAGCTACACAGCAAGGCACATTGTGGGCCATGGAATATCATCCTATTCCAGAGTTTACATTTCTGCTGAAGAGCCACAGCTTCTTTCGGCCATGAAGGTTGTTTCAGCTGGATGTGATAAAGACATATTTAAAACCTTTTTCATCCTAGCTGGCTATCCTTTAAAGAGTTTTTTTCTCTAGTTAAAATGGGCTTTAAATGTCTTGGAATCTTTTTTTCCTGTTTTGTCTTGTAAAATAAGGCTGGGCATAATTAAATGCATAATTAACTTTGCCCCTGTTAATACATTTAATTACTTAAAACCTAGATGCAGTTGGAGAACAGTTGTCTATCCAACTCTGCATTCCCCCTTAGAAAAAAACAGTTCATTTTTGTTTAAAATGTGTGTGTGCAGGTGTGGAGAGCAGCAACACAGCCCTGTGAGCATGACAGCTGTTGGCATGGAATCACAGACTGGTTTGGGTTGGAAGGGACCTTAGAGCTCATCTCATTCCACGCCCTGCCATGGCCAGGGACACCTTCCACTAGACCAGGTTGTTCCAAGCCCTGTCTAACCTGGCCTTGAAGGCCTTACTTGTCTTACTGAGGCTTTACTCTGCTCCTTGGCTTGTTGAAACCCAGAATTACCCCTCTAAAATTCCCCACTGCATCAAGCCTGGTCTGTATTTATGTATATTTTAGCATCCAGCCCTGCGAACACAAAGCCGTGGACAGCTTTGCACACATAAAGCTGGTCTGACAGATATGTTAGCAATGTACAAACTCACAGCATTTGCCACCGAGTGGGTTGCCTGTTCAGCATTTATCTCACTCTGTACCATGCTGGGCATTTAAGATTTAAATTGTCTTAAACAAAAATTGCCATTTCAAAGGTAGGACCTCGATTTCTCCTTGCCAGAACAAAATATGTTGGTTATTTTTAGTAATACAAGCCTATTTCATTACTTTTGAGTTCTGATACTTGCGTGGTTTCAAAGCAACACCTCCTGGCAAACCGTGGTATTGCTTGTGCGGGGAGAAGCCTTCCTTGTGGGATGATACACGACAAACCAGGAATGCTGTGGAGTGATAGAATCACAGGATGGTTTGAGCTGGAAAGGACGTTAAAGCCCATCTCATTCCAACCTCCTGCCATGGGCAGCGACACCTTTCACTATCCCAGGTTGCTCCACGCCCCATCCAACCTGGCCTTGGACATTTCCAGGGATGGGGCAGCTACAGCTTCTCTGAGAAACTGTTCTCAGACTATCAGTGACCTGAGCAAAAACCTTTCCTTGCTTAGTGTGCAAATCAGGGTGTGATGGATGTGGCTGTTCCAACTTCCACTGGAGGAGAAATAAAAGTTGGGAGCGTGGTCCAGAATTCTTTAAAATGAGAGCACACATAAGCACTTAGTGCTGTCTGACAGGTATTGCTTTGTGTGTGTGTGTGTGTTTATACCACAGGTGTTGGTTTACAATGGACAATAGCACCACAAGCTGTGCAGGACTTTATCCATTAAAGAGCAAAGCCAGCAAGGGATGCTTGCTGTCATCCCTACAAATGGTGAATGGATGTTAGTGTTCATCTTCGCCCTCTTAATTTGTTCTCTTTTCCCTATCCCAGCATAAAACTGACTACAGAAGCAGAAAATAGAAGCATGAAGGGAAATTCAGACCAATTTCAGAAAGATTCCTTAGTGCTCCAAGGATCTGATCCCATTCCCTCAGCGTTAAATCAACGTGGGTGTCCTTAAGAGCAAAGAAAAATACTACAGAAGACTTGGAAACACCACAGGACAAAGAAGATGGTGACAGTGCCCTCACTCACAGCATCACACATGGTTCAAGGCACTGTTGTGCTGCACTGGCATCAAGTGGAACAAACCAACACCCTGGAACAACGCGAGGAGTCGGACTGAAGAACAGCAGGCGATGGATACAGAAGGCTGAGATGTGACGTAAATGTTCATATGCTCACAGTAAAAGCGACACAAGTCGCTATAGAGGGATATTTCTTGAAGGAGACAGTAACATTGTCAATGAAGGTGATAAAAAGATACGTGTCATCAATACGTTTTTCTGTTCTCCGTTCCAGATCCGTTGATGTAGCAATAAAGAAACTCTTTTGTGTCCAGCAGTAAACTACAGTGTTAAAAGCGTCTGTCAAAGCTTGGCATCTGAATATCTAGTTTGGCCACTGTAACCTGGTGTTGAGAGAACTGGCAGGTAATATTAGAATCCTGGGGCTGCTGTCACCAAGTACTCGAAAACAGGGTAAACCTCAGATACCAAGAAACCACGTCGTGGTTTGGCCGCCCTTATTGCAGTCAGCCACGAGTCCAGTGCTCGTCTGTCTGTGCCGGCCCACGCAGGTGACGCTGTCCCGATTCTCGGCAGCCCTGCCCGGGCCAGCTGGGATTCCTGCCCGCCACGACCAGCCCCTCACGGGCACGGCCCGAGGTGCTGCAGGGCCGAGTGTATCCGCCATGCCCGGCCCCTCACGGGCACGGCCCGAGGTGCTGCAGGGCCGAGTGTATCCGCCATGCCCGGCCCCTCACGGGCACGGCCCCAGGTGCTGCAGGGCCGAGTGTATCCGCCATGCCCGGCCCCTCACGGGCACGGCCC
>VZTE01002465.1:511595-587871 GCA_013397775.1 Eulacestoma nigropectus
GAGCGCGCTGCGCAGGTAACGGGGGCTCGGGGGTACGCGGTGCGCCGGGCACTGGGGGCGCAGGGAGAGTGATGTTGCGGGAGCGCGGTGTCCGAGTGACGGAGTGCTGAGGGAATGATGTGCTCGGGGGTACGGGGTGCTCAGGGAGCGCGGTGTCCGGGTGACGGGGTGCGCGGGGAATGCGGTGTGCAGGTAATGGGGGTGCTCAGGGGTACGAGATGCTCGGGGAATGGGGTGCTGAGGGTCACGGGATGCTCGGGGCGTGGGGTGCCCGGCTGTCGGGGTGCTCAGGTCCTGTTTGCAGGCGCGGAGGTCTCACGCTTGTATGTCTGATATGGAAAAGAGACTTCTTCCAATTTAAGAGAGCGGTCAGAGGTGCATCAGTGGCCGCGGCCGCCGCCGAGGTGCTGGCGGTGCCTGTTGTGAGGCGGGTGAGCAGTCCCAGGGTGTTACCGCTGCTTTCCGGGCGCAGGAAGCGTTTCAGCCTCCAGACAACCTGGAGCAAATCCCGCCGGAGTTCAGCCTGTGGTATCTGCCCTAATCCTGTCTGGAGGCTGTTGACAGCAACAAAGACCGGCGCAGACTCCGATGGTTTTGTGCCCTCTCCAGTAAAATAACTGAGTGTGGGAATTTTGATGCTTCTCTCACCTGGCAGAAGTTTGAGAGAGTGGAAGGGATAAATTTAGTGGATGCTTCACTTGGGCTACGTGGCTTAGCCCGGAGAAGTGCAGCTCTTAAGTTAAGGAGGGAAGGCAGGAACCGTAGTGCCAGGGCAGTGGGAATGGCTTCCCACTGCCAAAGGGCAGGGATAGATGGGATATTGGGAAGGAATTCCTCCCTGTGAGGATGATGAGGCCCTGGAACAGGTTGCCCAGAGAAGCTGTGGCTGCCCCATCCCTGAAAGTGTCCAAGGCCAGGCTGGACGGGGCTTGGAGCAGCCTAGGATAGAAGAAGGTGTCCCTGCCCAGGGACTGGAATGGGGTGAGCTTTAAAATCCCTTCCAATCCAAACCATTCCTCTTTTCTCCTTGTAGGGAAGGGCGTTTCCCCGGGCACAGTCTTGTACTGTGTCTCCTTTTTGCCAAATGGATGGCGATTGTGTGTAAGTAATGCTTGCAGGTGTAGTGCAATGAAAATAAAACCTTTAGAGAAAACAGACAGGAACCTGCCTCCTCTCTCATTTGAGCTCTGTGGGAATTTTGCTGCTGGAAACTGCTGAGACCTTGCTGAGACTTCACTTGCAGTTGTTCTTTTAACCTGTAGTTTTACTACTTCAGAGGTAGGCTGGTCTTAATATACTGATCTCATTCTCAAAGCACAGCAGAAAAATAAAGGTAAATACTTTCTGCATTCACTCCAAGATGGAATGGAGTTGTGATCTGATTGCTCCAAGGAGGCATTTCAGCTGTGAAAGCTTGCATTTTTGTGGTAACTGTATGTATGGGGAAGCGTGGAATTTCAGGAGCGGGTTTGAGATTATATTACTGCTGGAAAGGAGAGCCCTGGGCACCTCTTTTCCATCCCTCTGCTTGTCTGTTTTCCTCAAGTGCAGGTGTAAGTGGTGGTGTGGTGGGCTGGATTCATGTGCCAAGCCCACCAGCGATTAGCACCATATGGAAATGGAATCCATGGAGCTGTGTGTCTGTACCTGTGCATCCAACAGGGAGAGACAGGCCCGCCCATTAGGCAGTGACAGGGATCAAAATCAGTTAAGCTGCTCCTGAAAGTGTTCCCTGAGGCTACACTTCGCTGGACAGTCCTGGTGTTTGTGGTTTGGCTTTTTGGTGGTGTTTGTTGTTTTGTTGTGGATTTTTTTGAGATGAAAGCTGTGCGCTACTCCTTATTTCCAGATGTTCCTAATATCCTCAGCCTCTTCTTTCCACTCTTTACCAGTAGAAATATTTTTGTTTCTTCAAAATTTTCCTTTTGGGTGCTGACCAAACTGGTACCTGTGAAGAGTTAGAAATGTAGAACTGGGGCATTTTTAGAATGCTGTCTGTGGTAATTTTCACCCATAACTCCACGGGAATCATTGCTACAACAGATGTTCTTGTTTAGAGAACAAAAGCAGTTTTTGCTAAATGTTAAGGTGAGAGTGCTAACAATAAATAAAGAAATCACAGAGAACAGGTGGATAAAGAATTGAAACAGATGTAGAAAAGAAGGAATTACTCTCTGTTGCTCACTTTTGGCCTCAATTGTATTTTAACTGTTGTTTCTCACAGCAGAAAGCTCTCTGTCCAAAAAGATGAAAGGTGAGACTATTGGCAAAAATTTATATCGGATGCATACAGGGATTTTTTTTTTAATATAAACAATTTTCTTTCCCTCACTAAGACTAGGAACAATTAACCTGGAAAAAAATTGCTTTTGTTTATTGTGTTATTTTAAAGTCTGTGTTAGTACAGCAGTTCGTACTTAGTGGTAATTAGTGGAGAATAAATGCTTCTCCTTATAATGTGCAAGACTTTTATATAAGCCTTTGTGACATAGATTAATGGCTTAATTGCAATGGTAAAATACTACTTCTGGGACAAATGCTGAATTTCCAGACCTCGGTGTGGTTTAGTTTTAAATGCTTTTTGCCGTGTGGCTCTTGCCTCTGCCCTGAATCTGCTCTGCAGTGTACACATCCCACTGTTTAAATCTCCTTTCCTGGAAGCATTTTCCTTTCGTTCCCTTATTAAAATTACTTATGCTGGATCTAACTGCTGCCCCTGTAGAATTTTTCTTCATAACTTCTCACGAAGAAGATAACTTGCCTGTTATTATTTTTTTGTTAGAAATGGCATCATAAGCTTTAATAAGTGACTATATCCAATATTCCAGGTGGGTCTCAGCAGTGCAGAGCTCAAGTTAAATATTGACTTGTGTAGGACTTTGGTCTTGGGTAATCCCTGCTGAAGCAGCAGCCAGGAGAAAGGTGTTGTGGCAAAGATAATCACTTTAAACCACCCCCTGCCAAACTGAAGCCAATCTGGCTGCGAGGAATGGTCTCAGAGGAGGCTCAGAAACCCCCATAGTGTCCCCATGCCCAGGGCTGGGAGTCTGCATGATGTGAGGAGACAGGCACGTCTGTACCTGGTGGTGGTGACAGCCCTAGTCTGTGTCTCTGTAGTGAAGTGACTGGAATTTGGGATCTCCCTGGTGGTGCCAAGTCTGGTGGTCCATTCCAATCTTGTTCTTATTTGAATTTAACCGTCCCTCGAGCTAGAGGGAATTGTGTGTGCCAGGAGCCCAGCTGGCAGGAGGTCTCTGCTCTGGGACCGTAGCTCCTACTACAGAAGGCTCTTTGTGCTTTATAGACACGTGATCCCTAGAAAAAATAAACATTTCTCATTCTTGCAGAGATTTGCTCTCAGATATGAACTAAGCAATAACTGTTTCAGCACTTTCAGGCTGCTCCATCCCTCTTTCTTTGTGTTGTGGGCTTTTTTACAAAAGTCTGAATTCTGCTTGCTAAACTTCATTGGAGATAGAATTCCTCTGGGACTGACAAGATAAATTTTGTTCTTGGTGATGTGGTGTGTATTGTTCTTGACTGCTTTGCTGTGGGGAGCTCAGCAAGCAACATGGAGCTGTATATTAAAGAAAACTCATTTTTCTCTAGCTAAGATGCTTTATAAGAGGTGGGAGGCATCTTAGACTTTATCTGCTTGTGGGGAACAGGAATTTCAAACTAATCAGAAGGTTTTAGCAAAAAAGGATCATCCAGTCATCTATGGTGCTTTAGGTAAAAGAATTTTGGCATCCTTTAATAGTAAAATATTTTGAGCTGTTTATACCTGAGGGAATAAGTTATTTTATATCTGTGGTAAGTCTGTTTTCTGTCAGAATCTGGTTCTAGGAAGATTTTTCTCCTGTGTTATTGGAAGAAGGTTGGGTATGTCATTTGTCAACTTTGTTTACTATAAACTGAGGTTTTGATGGAAGAAACATTTTGTTTTAGATGCAGGATTGGGTTGATGACTCCTGCTTTTTAACTTTATATTTTTGAAACTATTTCCTTAAGTGTGATGGTTGTGAACTGAAGAACCTGTAGAGTGAAAAGTGGCTCGAGCTTTTAGCATTCCTGTCAACTTTCTCTACTTTGTGCATGCAGCGTAGTGGTGTGAGTCACTGTCAGGTGTGTGTCACGGATGTGTGGCTGTCTGGTGTGACTGAGGTCAAGGTTTAGGCTGAGCTCCAGATGGTGGCCAGAGGATTACTTTGAGAGTTAATTACAAGGCTTCTTTGTGTAACTCTGAATAGTTATATCACAAAGGTATTTCTTTAGTGATTCATCAGGCAGTTTAGTGGGGGAAATAGCCCACAAGTTTTTAGCTTTCTGATGAGGTGTGTTTTGCCCTTAGCCTGCCTGGTCTATGTTGAGCTGTACCCCAGCACGTGCAGGCTATTTTAATGGGCATTCATTTCCTGGCTCTGCCAATGGGATCTGTGGCATCTCTGAACTCTGGATGTCTCTTTTTCTCTGCATATGTGGCCTGTATTTCTCCTCGCATCCATCTCTGGAGTGGGTGAGCCGCTGTGGTGTGGGCTGTGAACAAAGGCCACTGCCCGTGGTTTATTCAGGCGTGGACTCCCTTGAGCGAGCAAAGGCTATTTTTGGAGTTCCCTTGGGGAGAAGGTGGTCAGGAATCCAGCCTCGGAGCTGAGCAGAGGGAAGCGCAGCAGTGTCAGCCTTGGTGTTACTGTGCTGCGTCAGCTGCTGGTGGTGATTCTGTCAGAGAGGATCCTGTCTCCTGCGGAAGGGTGTTAGTGAGGTCACCCAACAGCAAATTGCTGAGAAAACATTCATTTTACTCCTTTGGTTTATTACTGTTGCCAGGAAACACCTTGTCCACATTTCAGAGACTTGTGAGTTTTGGTTGCTCCTATCTTAGCTCAACAGATTTGCCGTACAACTCGTGGATAAAGGGCATTGTCCCCAGCATCCATATCTCCAGATCAATGTGCCAGCCTGTCTTGTCAGGTTGCATTGTCGCTCTCTTAGCTGGTGCCACTACAGTTGTGATCTTTGGCCTGTGGCAGGATGGTTCAGTGCTAAGGGCGATGAAATTCCTTGCAATGTTATCCTTCCCTGTGTCTGGGCTACTCAAGTATCCCTCAAAGAGGAGTTTCCCACTGATGCTGTGTATCCAGTGCTGCTGCTGGCTTCAGGTCAGCCCGACACCTCCATGCTGCTGGAGGAAACAGAGTTCTGGGGTCTCATGCTGGTGGTGCCATGGACCTCAGCAGGTGGCAGATGGATGGCTGAGTTTTCATAGAATCATTTGTTTTCTATCTGTTTTCCTTACAACAACCTGAACACTAAAGTTCACCAATGCTTGGTGGTGTTGGGACACCACCTTGGAAAGGAGAATGTTTAGCAGTTGCTTTAGCTGTTGGGTTGCTGGAAGATCTCCTGTGTCCCTGGGCACAGGTCAGTATGTCATATACCTGACACGGAGCACTGTGTCCTCCCTGGTTCCCTTACAAACAGAGCTCTCCTTCAGTGGGTTATTTACGTTCCCCAAGGCACAGTGTCCAGTAGTTTCAATGTGCTTGCCTGTCTGTACTGGGAGGAAATACTGGTGCTGGCTATCTGATTCAGTGTGTTCTCTGGGTAGAGACTCCTCCTGGAGCCCGGTGGGCAGAACAAGGGTGCTGGCTGTAAGCTACAAGTATTATTTTTATGTTCAGTCATCCATTGCCTGTTCCTGCGGGCAGGAGCTCTCTGGGCAGAGATAATCCAAACTGTCGATGTACTCTGTGTGGTGCAGTCAAGTTGAGGAGCTCTGGACTGACCAAATGGGCAGTTGACTGAGGACATACCTGTATAGAAGCCTCCTAATGCTCGGACCCTTAGGGAATGTTTGCACAGTCATTTTTCCCCATGTCTAGGGCCAGAATGTACAGTCTGCAACCTTAAGTCATCATGATGTCTCTTAAGTGGTAGAAGGATTTGTATGGGTTTTCCTTTGCTTTGTTAGGGAATAGCTGACCTTGGGGCCAGCCATGAGCTGGCTGCTTTTCTGTGTTTCTGTACACACTGAAGCAGCAAAGATGAGTCCCCAGAATCTATGTGAGATTTGGTCAGTATGCTTTTCAGAACCCAGATTACCTTGAAGTCTCTCTTTGCCTTAATTTCCAAAATAATTCAGTTCTTCTTTAAAAAATCTAAACCTAAGCCCTGGCTTCCTGGTTCATGGAGTGGGAGGCTATTGTGTGCCTGACCTCAAACTGGCTGCTGCTCAAGGTTCTGCAACATGTGATGCCTGGTGTTGCATCAGGTGATGGGTAGGGGATTTTGTTGATTCCCTCTTGGCCAAGGCATCTTGAACCTTCTATTTTGAGAGGCCCGTATGGTTGCAGGACTGAAAGAAACACAAACTTCAGTGTTGGATCCCATGGGCTGGTGCTGGGAAGTTGTTGACAATTACAACAGTCCTCGCTTCTCCAGAGTGTCACTGGAACCAGGAAAGGTGGTGGTAAAGAACCTGCTCAGCCTCTTTGTGCTTGGTGAGCTCAGTGTTTTCTTTGGAGGTCACTTCATATTCCTTCATTTCCCTTCTTTCCCTGTAAGTCATGCTTTTCCTAGGGTTGTTCCCTAAGATTTCATTTCCATCTTTTTGCTGAGACCTCACATCTCCAAGAAGGAGGTGCTAGACTACACTTGTTTTTCCTTAATTGGAGGAGTAAATCTTCCAGACATTCTTCAAAGCCACTGAGAGAGCAAGGCCATTGCCAGAGTCACCTGGAGGTGCATTAGGGACTCTTAGGAGCTTGTTTATTCTCTGTGGGATGAGAGATATTCCTTGTCCTCCTTTCCCTCGGGCTAGCTCAGATTATGCTGATAGCATTAGTGAAGAACACTTCCAAGTCTGATGTCACTCTACAGCAAAAACTTGGAGCTTTGTTGAGACAGTCAGCAGGCACTGGGACTTTGCAGAGTAACCCAGGAATGAAACTGCATTTTGTGGAGCAAAATGTTCTGAGAGGGTGTTTGCAGGGGGGACTGACACTTGTGTTTGAGAGAGCTGAAAGAAGGAGCTCCAAGCAGAGCTCTACACACATGTTGTGCATGTGTGGAGTTACCTGAAGTTCAGGAGAGGTGCTTTTTAAGCACTTTTCTTTAATCCCTGTTGTCTATATGACACTCTGCTCTTCTTTTTGTAGTTCTTCCAGCAGCAAGTTGACAAGGACTGTGAATTTGGGATATGTGTAAAACCTGTGAGCTTGCAAAGAGCTGTGAGACTTGTCCTGCAGATATTCCCCAAAGGGGAAAAACCCTTGGGGAGACTTTGCATCTCCAGCAGTGAAGTGTGAAAGTGGAAATAGACAGTAGATACTGAGCTGTAATTATTGAGAAGCAGGAGTCTTTTCCCGACTAGTGGGAACCTTGAGAGGGTGACCTGAGTAATCTAAAAGAGTTGAGGGGTTTCACTGCCTTGAGCAACTTTGTGGCTCTTCCACAGACACTTCCGAAAGGACACAACATTGATAACGGGATGTGCCGTGTTGTAATTTTATCTGTCTAAGTAGCTGCTAGTCCAATTCCATTAATGTTTGCATATTTAATAAACTTCTAATGTGGGATTTTAATGAGTTGGCCTTATCTCTGAACACCCAGCAGCAGTCTCAGAGTTTAGGTGGCTCTCAAGTGGAGATTTCTCTCACTTAGAAGGCATGTGGCCTTTCCTTGGGCAGTCAGCACTTGGCAGGCTCTGGAATACTTTGATTTGGTTTGTATTGATGTACATCAACAGTGAATTTTTAATTTGGATGGAGCCCTGGGGTTAAGTTTTTGGGGGAGGCATCTTTTCAGAAAGCCAGATGTAAGAGAAGTGACCTTGGTTAATCTCGTAACACACCATTTATCTACTTGGGATGTTTCTTGCTAGTGATCTAATTATTTTGGCTGCAAAATAGGACTGCCAGGGAAATTGCTTCTAACGTGGCATTTGCTCATTTACACTCCCAGTGCTTTTGCTTTGCCTTTTCAGCCTAATTTTGCAAACATGTGTCCAACTCCTCATAGTCCCAAGCAGGGTAAGAAGTGCCCTGGTTGTGCTGCACAGCAGGACCCAATTGTCTCTGGTGAGGAGAAGGAACGTAATCTGTCATCAAGGGAACTGTAGCAAAATTCAGCAGAACAGTTCAGTGTTTATGCTTTTGAGATAAACTTGAGTGTAGTAAATATATGTCAGTATGTCAAATGTAGCAGGCGAGGTGAAAAGGGACTTTTGATAACACAGTGTAAGTCTCAGTTCTGGCACCAGTATGACTTTAAATAAGCTCCTTGCCCATTCCCAGTCTTCAGGATGAATTCTCAGTATGCTAATGGGAGGGAAGATGTGTAAGCTATGAGAGTGGCAAGGGTGAGGAAATAATTCCTTACAGCCTCCTTTGAGAAAAGACAGCAGACCTGGACCATCATATGGGTTTCAGGTGACCTTTCAGTGGGCTTGCTAAAAAGCAGGAAAAATTTAGTGTTTATCTGGGCCATATTTTAAATTGAAGTTCTTTTTATATCTCCAGAACACCAGTTTGGAAGGAACAGCAAAGAGCGTTAAGGACAAAAACTGATGGACCATTACATCTTCCGAAATGAGCCTTTTCACACTTTCCTGCTGGAAAATAACATGTCCTGAAGGTGAGTAGGTTTTGTATGTGACAGATGAGCTGCCCGATGTCTTGGGCCTTGAGGCAGTGGGCAGATCCGCCCTCACTCCAGCTTGGCCTGACACTGCCTCTCTGGGCTGGCACAGCCCATGGAAACTTGCTTGTGAAAATGTGTATTTTATCACCAGGAGAAATAGGGAGGAAGTAGAGAATATTTTCCACTAATGAATTATCATCGATTTAGAAGCCTTTGAAAAAGCTGGAGTGCGTAGTGAAAGAGGTGAGCCTTTGGGAACGTAAGTCTTTTCTGATGGGTGGAGAAAATGTAGGTGTTTTATTTGCAGCATGAGAAAGTTAAGCTTGTAAGACAAACTTTGGTTTAGTTTGGCGAGTGTATTAAATTACATAAGGCATTTTCAAGTTTTGTTCCAGTTGTACCTCAAATGATATTTTCAGTGTTCAGAAGACCTGAAAAAGAGTGCTTGCTATCAAAGATGGTAAAGTAATTTCCCCAAAGTAAAGAACATAATGCTTGAATGAAATTAAATCAGAATTGTATTTTGTAGAGTTTGTAATATCTTTTATGTTATTTTTGCACTCAGCCCCTTAGGGCTGTAGGCAGTGACCGTACAGTTTTGTTTTAAAATCCTTTAATAACAGAAATCAAGATGGGAAGCGTTATATAAGTCCTGCACTCAACATTGAAATAAAACCAGCATTTCTGAGACCGTTAAGGTTTAAAATATCTTGGTTTAGACTTTGCTCTCACTTTAATAAATAACATATAAAAGGAAGTCATGAGCTATGTAGGCCTAAGTTTGCCTACTTAGCAGCATTAATTCTGATTTTTTTAAATTAGGCTAATAGATTTGCTTTTCTGATGGCTACTTTATTAATAATTATTTTTTCTGGTTTTTGGCGTGAGCCACCTAGCAGCTCTGAACTCAAAGACAAGAGTGGAGTGTAAATGGTGAAAAATAGGTGGTTGTCGTTGTCGTTCTGTCTGCACAGAAATTGCTTGAAAATGTTCAGCACTGGTGTCACAGGCCTTTTGTACATAAATGCTTTTCCATGTGAGGAAAAAATCCCGGTAGAAGTTCAGTCTACAGTGAACTCTTCATGTGTTTTTATAGATTTGAAGCTCATTAGCCATGTGAGTTCCTTGAACATTTGTATATTTGGTAGCACTGAGAGCCTCTCAGGAGTGTAGGACTTGACAGGTACTAGAGGATGCAGTGTCAGGGGGTTTTACTTGTTGAGGAAGAAAAGTCTTGTAGCTGAAGAGAGAAATACTGTTCACATTCATTGGTGCTCTTTGGTGTCTGATATGATCTGCACAGTTCTGCGTTAAAGGATGGAAACCTGAAAGCCCCAAAGCAAAAGGTGTGACTAAGTTCTGAAAGTTCTCGTCTTTCCTGAGTGCCTGTGTTTTCCAAGTGTACTCTTCAGATGTTATCTGTGGACCTTTTGCCCAAAAACCCCCTAAAGCTGGGGAATCTCACTGGGAAATACTTATTCTGGTGTAGTCTGTGTTTTGCTGTTGTGTGGATGAGCAGAAATACCTTCTCTGCCTTTTGCTCTCTCCTCTCCCGGTCTGTAAAAGGTGCGACTTTAATCTGTGGAGAAAGATTGTGCAATAGGGTGAAGAGAGAGTGAAAAGAGGATATTTTTTGCTGTTCTAAGGCTTCTTTGTTCTCAGAGGTCAGGAGGAGCTGAGCTCCAGTGATTTCATACGCTCTCCTATTACCTGTTCTCATGCTGGCCGTAAGCCTAAAGGGACGGATCCTCCTCTGGATGAGTCATTAAGTAAATATCAGACTGTGCTGGTTTTCCTGCTCTGAGTACTTGTAAATATTTCTTGTGTGTTGTTTACTCGCTGTTTTCTTAGCTGCTATCACAACCCCAGCAGATTTTGTCAGCACAGGGACTTCTCACTGTGTGCAGCTGGGGTGAGGCACCTGCATTGGAGCCAGGAGCTGTTCCAGCCTTGTTCGAGGAGGGATTTTCCACAGTAGCTGGGAAATACTTGGAGAAACTTCCAGTAAAACGGTTCTGGTTCTTGGCTCTTGATCAGAGGCATCTTGCCAGGTGGCCCGTGGGCTGGATGTGGTGCCTGCTACGGCTGCATCCCTCCTGCAGGACAGGGCATGGGAGGAAGTGCATCTCGTGGGAGCACCAGAGCACACCATGTTCAGAGCTGTCACTGGAGCCTTCAGCAGTTTGCTCCTGCTGGGCTGCTGCAGGGAGGGCTGGAGCTCTGTGAGCTGTGCTTCTCCAGCAGCTGCTGCAGCCAGAGGTGGCTCAGGAATGATTGTAGAAGCCTAGAATCACGGAATGGTTTGCGTTGGAAGGGACGTTAAAGCTCATCCAGTTCCACCCCCCACCACTCACTAGATCAGGTTGCTTAGGGCCCCATTCAGCCTGACCTTGAACAATTCCAGGGGTGTGGAAGCCACAACCTCTCTGGGTAACATATGATGACATGGTGCATCTCCTGGAGGAGATTTGCAGCTTCCATGGGGACAGGGACAGGGTGCTTCAAGTGTTGGTGCTCACTGGAAAGCTCTGCTAGCAAGGGACAAGGCCATGTTATCCACTGGCCCACCCATTCACCATAAGACTGACTTGCAGTGGGCACGTGTTCTGATATTGGATAACCACTGGGTTTTGTCTGGAGTCTGGATTTGTGTCTGTTTTTCATGCAGAGATTTGAGTGTATCAGGCTTCTATCCTAACTATAAAACTTTGGATAGGTGTGGAGGACCCTGGCAGGTTCTCTCCTTGCCTGTCTGCCCCAGTATGTCATCACTAATGGCCTTATGGGATTTGAAAATGCCTTGGTGTTTGTGGATTAAATTCTTGTCTCATTAGGACGAAAATATGCCATCGATTTAACGTGTATCTTGACAAAATATGGACAGTTTGAACCTTGGGCAAAAGCTGGATGATGCTGCCCAGCCAGAATCAATTTCCATCCTTATTTTCTCTGGGAGAGGGAATGTTTCTGGTGCTGGGTGGCTGAGACTGTTCTGCGGGAGCTGACCAGGCCATTGGAGGTGAGAGCTGTGAGGCAGAGCTGCATCAACTTCTAGTTACATCTTTATTTTACTGATACTTCCTTCAGGGCTTTGCTAA
Organism: Eulacestoma nigropectus; assembly: GCA_013397775.1. Classification (NCBI taxonomy): domain Eukaryota; kingdom Metazoa; phylum Chordata; class Aves; order Passeriformes; genus Eulacestoma; species Eulacestoma nigropectus. The sequence goes on from VZTE01002465.1 coordinate 523,334, forward strand.
TTCCCTTCTGCCAAGGGAAGCCCTCCCAGCCACCTCCAAAGACACTTAAGGAAGTCCAGCTAATCGTGGGGTTCTTTTTCTTTCCTGGATCCCGAGGGTTCCATGTTATAAACTGCAAGCCTGATAGGTGCTGCTGAGCTGTGGCACAAGCAGTGAGAGCAGCCTGAGACACACCCAGTTTCCTACAGGAAGGTCCATAAGATTAATCCCCACATTGAATTTACACCCAGTGTTACAGCAGTGGATTTGACAGCTTGGCTGCTGGATGTACGTGGGCTTTCTGGGATGTTTCAGCTGCTGTGTTGGGAACCATTTGTTTTGCTTTAACTGGATGTGAAATATCACTGCTGAGGCCTGATGGATCCCCTTAATGGCAGAGTGTACAGTCAGCATCAGCCTGAGGCGAGCTGTTCACCCACTGCACTGTAATTAACTTGCCATGAACAAAACTTCAGGAATTCCTGGTCTGGGACCTTTCTGTGCCAGGAGTTGTCGGTAGCCCAGTTTAGTTAGAAAGTGTCCAGACTAAAACCACTGCACATTTTTCTTTTATTAAGGTCTGCTGTTAAGAAAATAATTCTTGCCAAGCAGAGCACTTTAGGCTGACATTTAGTGAAGGGAATAAACTGTAAAAACCTGTAATCACACTGGAGGGAAAAGGAGACATTGCTTCAGATTCCCATGATGTTTTTTTCCAGCTGCCTCAGTAAAATAATTCTAATTTCAATATATATTTATCCTACATTTAAATATTGTGTGGATGCATTTAAAAAAATGTTTGATTATGTTCTGGTCATGTGTAACTTTTGGATACTGATTAGTAGATACAAGTGCAGCAATAAAGGAACTGTAAATCTGCCAGGTAGCATTGCTTGTCTGCAGGTCCCCTTATCAAATAAGATGATATTGTTTCTCAAGCACATTGCACTTGCCATCTTGAAGCAGAATTACATTTCTATTAAAATAATGTTTGCTCAGTGCTTCCAGGTAAAGGAGAATTCAGCTTTACTGATAAGGACCACAATCCACTTTTATTTAATTCATTTACCACTTGACTTGGTCTCTATTCTCTGGTGCCTGAGAATTGCATTGTCTGCTATTTTGGAGTAGCTGTGTTTGGAAAGCTGCTCAGTTTTTTGTGCTCTGATGTCTGTTACCAATTTTTTTTTGCCTTGAAATCTAACCACTGTCTTTGAGTTGATGCATCTTTTTTAATCTCAACTTTTAATCTCTGATTTTCTCTTTTTTGATTTACACAACCATGATAAAGGCAACCAGATTATGCTGGGGTCAATTTGATGATAGTAAGTTTCCTCTCTCCTTCCTTAAGCCCTAGTGCAAATGAAGAAAGCTAAATTTACTGGCTGTTCTTCATGCCTTTTTGTCCAGTGCAGAAGCAAATTAAGCTATTTTGACCTTTCTCGGACACTTGTAGTCAGCGAAGATGAGGGCAAGGCTTTGTAAAAGTAAATGAAGTTGGTATAGTTTTTTTGTAAAATTGTTATTAATGCGCTCTAGCATGCTCCAATTTAAGTCCCAGCCTGTGAAGGCAAGTGCAGGCAGTCTCAGCTGCTGTTTCATCCACCTTCAAGGGTTTGTTCGTCTTTGAAGTGCCCTGTGGCAGAGGTTTGAGGTGGTGGCTCTGAGTGGGCACCACACACCTTTGGTGAGCTCTGTCCTACCCTTCTCCTGGCATTGCTGGTACTGCCAGAGCATCAGCTGGGTGGAGGCTGAGCAGGGCTAGCTGAAATCAGGGGCCCTGCCACTGGTGCATGACATGGAGCAGAAAAAGGGCTCACAATAAACTGGATGGTTTCAGAGAATCCCAGAATGGGTTGGAAGGGACTTTAAAAAACATTTCATTCCACCCCCTGCCATGGGCAGGGACACCTTCCACTAGCCCAGGGTGCTCCAAGCCCCGTCCAGCCTGGCCTTGGACACTTCCAGGGATCCAGGGGCAGCCACAGCTTCTCTGGGCACCCTGTTCCAGGGCCTCCCCACCCTCACTGAGAAGGATTTCTTCATACATCCAATCTAAATCTCTCATATTTTAGTTTAAAACCATTCCCTCTTGTCCTTGCATTCTCCATGGCAGCTGTAACTTAGGAAGGAAAAGAGTGTGCGTAGTTTACCACCCAAAACCTGATTGTGTGCTGCTGCTTTGTATTTTTGTGTTGTACTTGAAAAACGAAGCTGTGTGCTCTTAAATGGTTGTGCTCTCTCCTGAGAGGGCAGGTAAGAATGAGAATACTTAATGTTTGCTTGACAGAATGTTGCAGCAGTAGCAGAGGATGTTGTATCTCAGTCCAGGTCATTTCAGGTGTAACAGAACTCTTGCTTACACTTCGCATTCGTGCTTCTCTCCTGTGTATTTCCTAGACAGCTGTGCTTGCACTGGCTGCCTTATCTCAAAGGTGATTACCCTGGTATCTTTATTTGTTCTGCCCTGTGCTGATACCAGCCCTCAGCCAGCCCTCTCTGTTTCCAGCCCCAGGATGGGCAGAGTGGAGGCTGCAAAATGAGCTGGTGCTTAATGCCTTGCTCGTGGCTGGGAGAGTGTTGTTCACTGAGAACCTGGACAGCATAACTTAGTGGTGGACTCTGACTGTGGTTGCTTGTCTCAGGCACAGATTCCAGGAAATGGAAACCAGCCCTGATTTTTCCCTGATAGAAATGTTTCCAAACAGGTTATGTGTCTCCAAGTAAAGGCTTTTCTGGATGCACTTCTCTAGAAAGTCATAATACATTTATGTAGTGTGCTGTCTTTTGCAGTTAAAATGATTGGCAGTTTTTGGGTAGTGCCATCTGAAAAATGCAAGGGATTTGCTTTCTCACAGCATAGTACAGAAAATTTCTCTTTGCTGTTTCCCCACCAGAAATGGCACAGCTCTGTAACGGAGTAAGGTGTGGGTCACTGCAATTTGCATTTTGCTTTGCTCTGAAAAGAGCTCATCCCTTCAGAGGTGCACATGGTGTTGTTCAAAAACTGCTGCTGCCATCAGCCAAACCAATAATTGTACTTACATTGCTGTGAAAAATGGGGTTGTGCAGAAACCAATTTGCATCCGTTAAAGAAATTAATGGCACCATGGTGTTGATATTGGACATCAGGTGATACAAAGTAAAGGTCAGAGTTTGAGATGAGTGCGCCTAAAAATTCCTCTCCTTTGGCTTGGGTGGCTGAATGTGATAGTTTGGATTAAAACAGGCCAAGGGAGCCATTGTGTAGCCAGCTTTTGAAAGCCAGGCCTTTCAGCTCCATGCCTAAACTAGTGGATGCAATTATATGTTTCATCGGTGTGTAATACTTACTGAAGTTTTTGTTCTTAAGTATGGTAAATGCTTTTGCATATTGCTTAAAAGGATGGGCAAAAAAATCCATCTTGCATAACGAATAGCTCTGTTTTAAGGTTGGATAGAAATTTAGCTTATTGTGAGCTCTTGGAATGAATGCTGTTAAATGAGCTTTTCTGAATTTTCTTAGCATTGAAGGATTTTTATACAAAAAGTTCACATATATATATTTTTATATATATATGGCTAGAGACATGTCCAGTAAAAATGGGCAATTTGATTAAAGCAAGAATTTAAGGAAGCGTTAGAATGGTTGCCTGGGGCTTCAGTATGATTTTTGCAGTGCTCTGGATGGTTAATACAGAATAGACTAACTGCTAGGACAGAGAAGCCCAGAATAATTTTCCTTGTCCCAGTTAAGTCAAGAACTATTAGAGCAGTGGAAATAAGGTTTTGACAAGAGGGGAAGAAAGGGTGAGGGACGTGTCAGCTCTCAGTCTTGGTGGTGAGAGGGGAGAGGACCGGAAACTGGAATGGAAGAAGGGTGAGTAGCAGTTACCAGTGAAAATAGATTAATGTTGCATGTAAGTGCATTAGAATGATTTTCATTTTTTCTGGTGCCTTTTTTTTAAAAAACCCCAAACTATATGAATATTTGCAGTAAGACACGGAGGTCAAAGGAATATGGGATTTTCTTTGACCTGCATGGTTGTCAGGAAAGGCTTTTTCTCTGCTTTCAAACCTAATGTTTGAACCATTTTGAGTCATTTCTCTCCAACCAAGTCCCACCAAACCAAGCTACACTGGCCATGCAGGAGTTTGACCCTCATTCCATGTGGTGCTGGAAGCAGGGAGGCCACAGCAGCTCAGAGGCTCCAGTAAACCCCGTTCACTGTCTAGCTCATACTTAAATGTTTGGAGGAGTGACATCAAGTACTTTTTTAATGTACCTTTCCCACCTTTTCCTAAGGTGTATTTCTCTCCTGTCATGTCTTGAGGTGTTGGATTGTGACGCTGCAGTAGAAGCAACATTTCTGAGCAGCATATTGAAGGACCAGGAGCTTGAAAGCAATTGTGTGAGAGGAATCTTTAACCCTCTCTCTGCCACACCCTCTGGTGGTTCACTGGGAATTACTCAGGAAGCAGAATTTCTAGTCTCTTTTGGAATTGCAAGTGTAACAAGACAACTGGGAGGAATGAGAAGGTGTTGTGGTGTTAGACAACAGTCCCATATGCAGCTGCAGCTGTGAAGGCTGTGTGCTCAGTAGCCACGACCAGGAACCATTATGTTTTCTGGCTGATAGCTTTCTAGTCCAAGGTGACAATCAATAACTGACCTGTGAGAAGAAATGGGCTCCTTGCTAAAGGAGAAATCTTCTGCTCTGCTCTTCTTTGCAAGGAGCTAACTCAGCATTGTGCTTGAGGATTGATCTTCAGGACTAATTTCTGATAGTGCTTTATCTTTATTCTCCTATCAGCAGTCTGGCTTCAGAACCCTCCATACCTCATTCCATTATTCCCTCAGCCAAGGGAGTGTTGAATGCAATACTCCTGAGCAGTTCATTCGGTTGTGCTGCGCTGCCCTTTGCCCGTCTTTGGGATGACCACAAGAAGGTGGCCTAGTGTGTTCCAGCTTCCAGGAGATACTGCAGGGCCTAGAGAACATACTTCTACCCATTCTGAACTGATGATGTGTCTGGAGCAAGAGAAACTGTTCTCACACTTGGGTAGAAATACAATCCCTTCTCTCACTCTCCCTGGTCGATATTTTGCAACATCAGGGTTAATTTCTGTGGTTTTCAGGTTAAAGTCCATATGTTCCTGTATAGTTGAGACTCATTATCTGTACAACACTGAGAGCAATGAGCCTGTGTCTGCAGTGCCTCCCTCCCCATGGAGCACGTGGGAAAGAAGAAGTTTGATCAACCTGTTTGTTACAGAGGAGAGTAAAGGCAAACCCAGAGGGGAGGCAGAAGGGACCATTAAGTGTTCTTCTCTGCAAGCTCCTCTCATGTGCTGAAGGAAATTGTTCTTCTTATCATCTCAGATGATTATATTCACAAAATCTGAGCCCGAAATACCATCCCTGTATTAGACACTGACCATCTACAGTCAGACTCTCATTTTGTGCCTTTATTTTGATTGCTTTTGTTACCTTGGGCACTTGGCAGGAGCAAAAAGCCTCATCATTCTGATTGCTTCAGTTTCCCAAGATGTCTTTTGAGAGAAAATGTTTCCTGAGCTTTGTTGCAACCTCTTAAGTAGAATTTGGTCTTTCTGGGAATCATGTGAGATTAAGTGATTGCCTGGAGCAAGAGAAGGTACTGAAGCTGCAATAGCAAAGACCTTGATATCAAAGGCTACCTGCTACTGCTCTCCATCTCTTCAGCCTTAAGTTTACCAGGTTATAAATTCATCTTGTCTTCCTACAGAACGGCTGGCAGGTCCTCAGCAGGTGAACTGGGCAGTTTCTCAGGGATTAGTTCACATTTGTATCCTAGCCAGAAATTTCCTCCTGCATGAACTTTGTCTAGTCTTCACAAGACATACTGAATTGTCTTTTGGCCTTCTATCTGGGTGCTCCTTTTACTATTTTCTTGGTCTTCCTGGTGTCAGTCAACAAATCCATGTCAGCATGTAGCTTTGACCTTCAGGTTTGCAACCCAGCTTACACAGACACCTGGTAGGAGTAGAAAATACTGTCCCACTGTAGAATTGTAATAGTTGTCTGTTTTTTCCCAAACCTTGGTTTATTGATCAGCTTGTGTAAAGAATTTCTTATGAAAAACTTAAATGAACTCCTGAACACCTTCTGGTTGAAGAAAATGGAGAAAAATATCTTATAGTCTATATTGATGTGGCTAAACTACACACACGTGCAGAGCATTGATTAACTTGGGTCTTCTGCTCATGGTGTGTATTTTATTTACTGTGCTCAGTCAGAAATGCATTTCTAGCAAGCTGAGATTGTATTTATGGAGTGAACTGTGACAGTGTTGTAATACTCATGGAAAAATCTTTGCTAGGACCACTGTCCACGTCCAGGCCTGCAGGCCCGTGATCCATCTCTGATATTCTGGTCACATACCCTTGTGGCCTTTCCTCACCTTGGATCTACAGCATAAAGGACAGAGCATCTTTTCAGTCATTTTGCTTATAAGCAGCTTTAGTAATTTAGTTTAGTATAGCTGTTCTAACATTTTTTCATTTGAGCCTAAACACGGATGCAGCCCCATCAATTCTCTGTAGCTTCAGGTATTGCAGTATATGCAGGTGGCATTGTTTTTTTTCTTTGGTTTGTTTTGTCTGCTGTTTGGCACAAGAGAAACTCCCCTGGCCCCCCTGCTGCCAGCAATTACAGACAGTTGCCAATCCCCTGTGTGAATAAGTATTTCCAGCCAATATTTACAGCTGGTTCTGTCCTGGAGGGATGGAGCTGCTGCTGTCAGCTGGAGGTGAGGGAGGTTTCCTTTTGGCTCTCCATTGAGAAGCAAGATGTGAAATGCAGCTCTGGTGGTGGCTGGAAGAAGGTTTTGATGGTTTATTTATGGCTCAAGCTGTTTAATGTGTCTGTGCTTTCCTCTGAGGGTCCTGGTCTGGGGAGGAACTGTCACCTTGGTCTTGGTAAGGAGGGAGCCTCTCTGGCACAAAGCATGACTGGCTGAACTCCTGAGGTGTTCTGTTAGTCTGTCCAAGAGCTGCTTCCTTGGAGTGTTCTCCCTTCTGCAGCCTTGGTACAATACGAGGGTGAGGTCGCCAGCCAGCACTTGGTAAGAGATGGGACTGCTTCCCTTACTCAGTGCCATCTATCTTGTATATTCAGAGTGAGTTCTCATAAGAAAAAATGCCATGGTTGTGTCACAGGAGATTGCAGTTACAGTAGAATCATATCATAATGTGTCAGTGTAAATGTTTAATGTTTTCTGCCATTGGAGTAGCAAGGCACACTAGCATTTTCCTTGTCATCTGTATCTTTTTAGTGTTGGACTTGGCTTCTTTCTCCGGAGGCCTGCAAAGGTCATTGTTTTGCAAGGAGAAATGCCGTGACATCAGCTTTTGGGAAGCTGAAATTCCAGAGCAGCCAGCGGTGACAGTTGAGGTCCTGCTTTATCAGAGGTGATACCTTCCTATGTCAGGTGTGTGTGGAAGAGTCCAGAGTGCTGTCCTGGCATTGCAAGTTTTTTTCCCCAGCAGCTTAATGCAGTGAAAAAGAGACTTCTGATATGTCTGTACTTGCAATGAGTAGTTGTGTCCTTGGAAGTTAATTGGGGCTGTGCTGTGGGTTTCTGTTTCCTCCTAATTTTTTTCACAAGCAGAAAACCACTTGTTGGAGTTGCATCTCATAGTCACTTTCTCAAATACACTCCCAGCCTTGAGAAGAGTGCAAAATATAAGAATACTAGTGTATATGTTTTTAAATCTGTTCATGCTTTTAAAAGAGAAAATCTGTACTCATGGATGACCTTCACTTGTTGTGTGGAGGTTTTCCAGAGGCTGGACAGATTTCAGTAGCGTTTGTGGTGCACTATTCCCTACCTTACCAGTGTGTTCAGCTGGATGAGGCTCTCCTGCTGGGAGTGAGGAAGGCTGAGCCAAAGGGTTTCCTGCTCTCATTCTGAGCTTGTCCGGGCAGTTCTTGGGCATAGCTAGCTTTGGGATAAGTGACATAATTCCAGTAAAACACTTATGCTGCTGGGGTAAAATCTGGGTCTAATTGAACCTTTATGCTTGGTTTTAGTGAAGCCACGTTTCTCTTTAGGATTGCAGACTGGGAGGAAGACTAGATATGCTGGTGGAGGCAGCAGAGGAGTTGTCTGAATTTTAGCAAGTGGATATAGAAGCAGGAAAAAGAGTGATATTTGAGATGAGAAAGATATAAATAGGGAAAGGAAATAGGCTTCTCTCTGATGGTGGAGGGGAAAGAAGCAGATAATGGTGATCAGGTGGCAATCTAAGGTAAGTAAAGAGCAGGAAAGGGAAGAAGAATGGAGCTGGAGATCTCACAGGAGTCATGGAATGCATTTATTTCTTTTTCAGACTCTTATTGCATTTTAGGCAGGAAGAAACACTAATTAGCAACTTTTCTTCAGGATTTATTTAACCAATCAGAGCTTACTGTTTTGAGTGGGATGGGAATAACTCAAGGAAGTGATGGGGAAAGAATGATCCTTACTGATAAGTTTTATTTGTTAGGAAAGGAGTACAGAGAGAAAGTCAGTCCTTGTAGGGACAGCTTTGCAAGAGGAGCAGTTCCAGATGGGTCCTTTTTCTGCTCCCAGGGCCTGGAGATCCATTTTCTTCAGTGTTTCCACGTGCATCTTCCTTCTGTGGTTCTCCAGTTTCACAGTGTTCTTAGCAGGCAGCATGGTGCCTTTTATTAGCGCTCTGCAGCCCTGGCTGCTTCCTCAGGTGCAGTGCAGTAGCTCTTGTCCCCTGCACTGTGTTGGGCTGTCAGAGCTGTGAAATCGAGGGCTGAGAACACTCAGAGCTCCATGTGTGCTGCTCACCCTCGTGCTGCTGCCCTGAGCAGGAGGAAGGGAGGGAGCTGAGTGCGTTGCTGGCTTGTGCAGCTCTGTCTGTAGTGCCAGGTATGAAAACCTCCCTGGTGCTTTTCTCCTATTTTATTTTTATGCTTATGTTCTCACTGTGTGTCATCTAGAAATCAAAGCAGGAGTGTGCAGTTCAGCAACAGCAGCAGAACTGTGCTTACTACTAATCTGCTGCTTTGCTCAAATTAAACATTTATGGGGCCAGAGACTCCTCACTGCTCCATCTCAAATCTTTCAGCCTCCTACACTATGATGATTTTTTTTCTTTGCATTTTGACACAGCTCCTCTAAGAAATACAGTGAAATCAAATTATCCTCCACTGGCCTCTCTCCCCATCTTTCCTTTGTGTGCCCAGTTTGCTTTTTTCCCTTGACCATGACATACGGGGAGCAGCTGGTGGTAGAAGCAATGCTTTATATTCCCTGTGATTTGAGGTTTCCCCCCAGTCTGATGGGCAGAGACGTGCCCTCAGTTATTGGTACCTATTTCTGTTCCCTGCTCTGTTCCCAGGTGGTGTGATTGGGTAGGAGCTCCTCACTCCTGGAAGCAGGGAATAACCCAGTGCTGCAGCACATTGCCTGTTGATGCTCCAAGCTGTGTTGGCTGACTTGGTCTCCATGGAGAGCAGTGGGATGCTTTCCAAGGCCTGGATCTCATCTGCCCCTGCTCTGTGGCCTGGAGTGAAACCTGGGCAGTAGTTCTGTTCCTTGGGCGTGCTGGAGTGGAGATAACTTTTGCAAAAAAAGGGTTATTCCTGAGCCTTGCCAGAGACTTTTACAGGACCTAGTGCTCAATTTTCCCTGCCAGAGCATGGTCTACTTCTTTGATTTAAGTTTCCTAGCTTAAAGCAGTGCTGCATGGATGCTGAAAGCCCACGCTCCTAAAATAGATCGAGTAGAACAAGAACTTTGGTACTGACTCCTCTTCAGGAGAGGAGAGGGAAGGTAACACTGAGCAGATGGCAGGTATTAGTCACATCACCTAATATATCTGAGCACCTCAGACCCCATGGGCACAAAGGTGCTGGGGGAACCTAGAGGGAGGGAATCCTCCCAGCAAACCAGTCTGGGTGTTGGAGTTGCACAGGATACAGGCAGAGGGACCTGAGAAAATGAGGGGACTTGCAGCCAGATGCTAACCCAAGGACAGTGTGTTCACAGAGAGCCCTGGCCAGAGCCTGGGCCTACATTTACCTGCCCAGTTTTCCATGCCATTCCCTCATGTATTTGACAAGCCCTCAGAGCATCACCCCTTGAAGCTCCCATGCTTTGTTCCCTCTGCAGAAGGGGTAGACCAAAGGTCCAGTACCTCAGAAATAACTGAATTCCCCCAATTTCAGGATCAGCTGGAATGGCATTATCCTAGCTTCTACTCTAATAAACGCAGTACAGAAGCTGCTTGATCTTTTCCTGTAGTATCTAAATTGCTAGAGTTTATTAGAGTAAATTGCAAGGTGTGCACCTTGCAGTCGAGTTGGGCTGGCTCAGCATCCCGTCCCTTCTCCAGGTCCTTGGTATCCACACATTGGCCCTGGCCCAGCTGGCAGCAGGCTCATAGGAGAGCCTGGAGATGCTCCCTCCTGCTGATGTGCTGGGAACACAGCGTGGAAATGAAATGTAGAATCTGTACAGTCCCTTGTACAGCGGTGGCTTCCGGCAAACCTGACACCACGGAGCAAGTAGGGCACGGAAGTAGCTGCGGAGGCAGCGTGGAAGTGCTGCACTTCCAGTTGCTTGCTCTGGCTGCACTGTTTGTATAATCATTTACTTCACACCCAGCCTGGCCAAAAGGCAGCTGTGGGCGCAGTAGAGGGAAGACAGGTCCAAATTTGGGCTCTTCTGACTCCCCCCGTGCAGAGATGGGGTCATCAGGAATCGCAGCATTGGTATGCTCTCCCTGAAGAATGGCTGTACCTTTCTTTTTATTTTTTTCCCCATTTGTTTTGGGTTTTTATTGTTCTGAATCTTCAACAACAGAGGCTGAATGTGTGGTTTCCTCCTCTTTCTCATCTTTTGTTTCAACTTTTTGGCAATTATTCCTAAAGAGCTGCTCTGCTGGAGTTACTCCCATCATTTTTCACACTTGTGCTCAGCCCTCTGCGGAAGCCAAGCACCCCACGGGCCTCTGAATTATAAATACCATTTTGGTGGCACCTTGCATCCTTGGGCTTTAGCTTCTGCCAAGCACCTAATGAATGTAGGAAGCGAGTAAAACATTTCTGCTGTGAGCTCTGCTCTGATACATAAGGGGTTAAACTAAACTCTGTTTATTAGTGTTGGTGCTTTAAATTGTGCCAGAGCGTTTGAAAATGCGGCAGTGGACAGGGCAGCAGGCAGTAAACACCGTTAAATGACAATACTGTTCAATATTTGCTGTTAATTGAGAGAGGCAGCAGCTGCTGGTATGCAGCTTCAGCCAGGATGAATTAGTAATGAGTCTGTAACTGGGCTTTTTTTTTTCTGGTTTAAGGTTGCATCAGCCCTTTACAGTTCCGTAACATGGTTGGGATAGAAATAAAAATCATAGCATGCCCTAAATTGAAGATTTTATTTTGTGTTTGTTTTCCAGTGAGTTGTCATGGAGCTTGGTGTCAGTGATAAATTTGGCAGCAGTAATAAAACTGCCTTGTATTTAAGGACCGAACTTAAAGATTTTGGTTCGCTTTTCCATCCTGTGTGGCAGCCAGTGGGAGTGCAGCAGGCAAAGCAAGCTCCTCCTTTGAAAGAAAGCACTTTTGTTGGGTTCGCAGATGTTTTCAGTCAAACAGGAGTTTTGGTTGAAGTTTCTTTGCTGGCACTGCTGCAGGTCGTGGGGTATGAGAGAGTTCTGTCCCTTGCTGCAGGGGCAGGAGTGGGAGCACTAATTCAGCATTTCCCTTGTCCTTTCCTTGCACTTTTGCCATGCATGTGTGTTGAGCTTAACCTTTGAAAACCTGCTGATAAGCTGTTATCAGCCAACAGTTAAGATAACAAACCCTCCCACCTTGCTGAGTTGGGATGGGGACTTCCCAAGGCTTCAAAGCCTGGGTATGGAACAGGAACATCATTAATCCCGAGCAGCCAGGCTGGGGGCAAAGTTTGCTCTCTGAAGAAACCAGCCGCAGCTGCTGCTTTCATGCTGTTTATGTAACCTGCCCTGCAAGTATTTATTTTGCACAAAACGCTTTATTTTGAGCTATAGATGTTGTTGTGAAAGGTCAAAACTGTGTTCTAGTGGTTTTTAGCAGATCTGAAGTGGAGCACAGGAAATGAAATTCCAGCTCAGTTGAAAACAATGCCAACAGTCCTATTGATTTCAGCACAGCTCGGCTTTCACCACAAGTAGAAGAATTTCGAAGCAAATAATGTTTTGTTTGTTCAGTTATTTATACAAAAATCCATCTGCAGGGGTTTGCACTTGAATCCAAATACTCAGAATTCTGCTGGTATTTTGGTAGGATGAGAAATACTAGATTGAAAGAATTTTTTTAGGTCCACAATGATTATGTTAAAGAGGAAGAAAAAAAATCCAATCAGCAGGTGTGTTTGTAACCCTGTTCCCAGCTGGGGCGATTTCTGTATTGCACACCTTTGGTTTTGGGTCTGTTCTGTTCACATTAGCAGATTTTACCCAGTGAGTAAGTGCTTTTATGCATTCTTAAGAGCTCGAAGCTGCCACGCACCATGCTGGCTTCTGGACTGGAGTGTAGAGGCAGGAAATCTTTCGGGTTGAAAGTGGGAAGCAAGTGTTAAAAGCCAATCGAAGGCTATAAAAGGTGGTGGTAAATGGAACTGCAGGAAGAGCTGAACTCCTCTGGTGCTGAAGGTCCTCCAGCCCCTTCCCATTTAGGCACTGACCATTCCCACCTTGGCTGCCAGTTATCAAATGGTGGTTTCAAACCTGTCCTTAAAAGCTGTATTTTTTTTTCATGTGAAATGCAGTAATTTATTCCAGTGGCATTTGGCCAACTTTGGGCATCTGGTGTCTCATGTTTTTTATGAACATCTCTCCAATTTTCTCTGCTGTCTCCTATATACGTATGTGAATTGTGTTTACAAGGATAAGGTATTCCAGTGCATTTTTTCCTACTTTTCTTCGGTTTTGATTATTTCAATCTTTATTATTGTTTCATCTGTGGTATTGCTTACAGTGTTTGTTTTTTTAAGCAGGAAAATAAACCTTGTGTTTACATGCACCATTCCTGTCTTAAAGTAGTGGTAAAAATTATGATTACTGGCTTTTGAGGCTTTTTTAATTGATTTAGTAGAACCATGTAATTTCCTTGTGAACAAAGGCAAATATTTACATTTTAATATATGAAAGTATAAAGTTTGTCTAATAAAACTGTTAAAATACATGTATATTTAGTCTAGATTTTATTTGGAAATTGTTCTATAATTAAAATAGTTAATACAGGGCTGGTATGGGGCCACAGAGGCTGCAAATTGATACTTTGCTGTGCAGGAATATTGCTATATCATCATCCTCCTGTTGCCCAAATAGAGCCTCTGAATGGAGCCTAACCTGGACCTCACAAGCTTTTCCATATTGAGAATGTGGAATTACCTGTCCTGTTTTTGTGGCAAACCAGCAAAGATAAGGAGAGACCTAAAATGAAATGACAGTGGTGAACAAAACTTAGTGTTTTTCTCAAATACAATTGGCCCTTGCTCCGACTTCAACAGAAGATTAGGAATGTGCTGAACTGCCCAAACATTGTGAGTGGCCTTGAGAACAGCTGAATTGTGGTGCAGAATGTGAGGCAGATGGTGCCACATGGATTTTTTTGTCTAAAGTCTCTTAATTTTGGCAAGACACTGGTGCTCTAGGGTATTTCTAATCCTCTTCCTCAGTGTTGTAGTAGCTTGGTTGTGTCTGAACGATGCTGAAAGATATAAGGAAAACAATATGTGTGGGTAGAGAGAAACTCTTTTAAGACCAGGTAGTTTAGTGTTTGCATTAAAGTTCTGTAATTTCAGGGTGTTGATTTATCTTTGCTGGGCCAAGTCTTGCAGCCTGTGAAATTTGGGGGGCAGGAGAGCACAGGGGTGGAAAAACGATGCCATGGGCTCAGGACTGAGAGTCTCAGTAGTTGTTGTCTCTCTCCTTGCATGTTTCTGGTAGTAACAGGAATAATGCTATTGTGAGTTGTATGTAGGTAGGAGGACTGTAATAATTTATGCTTTTCCTAAAATTTGCTTAAAATTAGGAAAACAAATAGCTTGGAGTTTGGGTATAAACGTAAGTGTAAAATATCATTAATAGATTACCTTGAAGTATGTTATTTTACAGGCTAATGCTGATGTAATTTTGTAATGTGGAAAGCTCTGAGCTCTTTTACGGGAGTTGCTTGCTTAATTTAGATTAAAATTGTACCATAAAAGGATTATAGAGTGTGTGCCTGTGCTAAGAAAGGATGTACTAAATATGTTGAGGTATTTTTCTACTCTCAGCTTCTTTTTGAAAGTGCATACTTAATTTTGGTTGTTCTCTGCTGCTTTCGAATGTGCCACGTAACATCACGATGTGCTGAGGGGATGTGCTGGGTTGGTCTTGGGAGCATTTTTTCAATACACTTCAGCGGGATTCTGAGCTTTCTTGTTCTTTCTAGAGAGAAGAATTCAGTGCTGGACTGTCCTAAACATTACCCATGGTGCAGCTTCTGAGGACAGCTTGATTTCTGTGACTTGAAGAGGAGGCACATGTGCACTGAGCCAAGAGGACATGGGCTTCCAGTGCATCTGGAACAATGATCAGGTATCAGCAGTTGTTGATATTTGAACTGTAGTAACTAGTCAGAAACACAAAGTGTTCGCAAATGATAATGTGCTCACTCCTGCAGTTGTCCTTAAATTCTAAATATGCTTCCCTTTCTAAGGTAGGGATGAGCTGAAATCACCTTCTGGTTTTATGTTGTGTCCAAAGCAATTTCCCTGCTGAACTTGCAGAGGCCTGATGGGATCCAGCTCCCGTGGGAGTAACAGGAAGGGACAAGTGCCAAAGGGGTGTGTGCATAGACTGAGGTGAAGTTAATCTTAGTGTTTACATTTTTCCAATATAACTTGGAGTCGGAAAGCATTTGAATCTATTAATTCAGGTGTATTGATTTTGTGAGGGGATGGCTTTAGGATATTATTTTCCATTGTTATAAGTACTTTTTCATGGTATTTCCCTGGTGACTGGCTGGAGAATGCAGATTCTCAGAGGAATCCAGGCTGTTGTAGCTTGAGCAGAGATGCCAGCAAAGTTCCAGAAATGCAGAGATTCATGGTTTGTTTTGTGTATTGTTGTTCCTAGGAATGTATCATCTCTTGATTCTGTGTCATATATGCAATTTTTTAGTTTACCTACATCTATTTTATGTATTGAAACTGAAGTGGTAAAACTTGTATGTTAGCAAACCACATCTATCTATCTATATGAAGAACTGAAAAAGGAGCAAATTCTATAAAAACTCTGTAAGCTTTGGGGAATAAAGTTTAGAAGCAGATGTAAAAAATAGTTTCTTGTTTTCTTTGTAGATGCTAGTTGAAAAATCATTTATTCTTGTCTATAAAATTATCTAGAGTTTTCTTCAGTTAGTGGCTGGATGTCTGTGTAATGCAAGGAAATGTAGTTGTTTCACTCGAGGAGACTGAAAATGGTTTTGTTCTACACATTTTCTTTACGTTTGTGTGATCTTTGTTGTACAGAGATGCTTCACGTAGAGAAAGCTACAGATACGTAATTTTAGGATGTGCCTGAGCCGCCTCTGAGTGGGATTGCAGGAAGATGTGAGATGGAGCTACATTTTGGGATTTGTTTCTTAATATAAAAGCTGTCAATTTTTACCCATTCTGTGAGGAGTGGTGGGTGCTGTAGAGGCAGAGCATCCATATATTTAGATTCTGGCTGTCTCTTGTTATGAGCTATAATTAAGGTGAAGTATTTTGCTGAAGAATTGAATCCTCTCTTGATTTGAACCTGGTTCCATCTCAGTGAAAGCAATTAGTTGCTTGAACCACCCTGTCCTTGCTTCATCAGTGACAATTCATCACTTGCTTCATCGACATTGCTGCTTCTAATTTATCTGATTTTTTGTGGTTGATAGACAAGGCACTGTGTATGTATATATCTGTATGATAGTGGTGAGTAGAGGAGGCTTGAGAATGGAAGGTCTGGCCCTAAGGGGGGCGGTGACATTTATAGAGGACTGGAGGTTGTAAAGCACGTCCCGTGAAGTCCTGAAAGGTCCCAGGGTTAATGCTTCAGCTGATGTGCTTTTGAACATGGCTCTCAGTCAGCCTCTCTTACCCATGACTTGAATTTACTAACGTGGTGCTGCTTTTCCCTGGATGGACAAATCCTGTGCAATACAAAGCTGCTGGTTTGAGCTGGAGTATTAGGACATTGACAAAGCTTGATGTGCCCCTTGGGTGAAGTCTGTTTAACTTTTGGTTGTCTCTTAAGAGCAGTTCTGTGATTTAATTCAGAAAATATTTGGGGTGCTGTGCAGTGACCCCTTTGGGGTGCCTTCTGCACCTTACTGCAGTGTCCAACATTGTGCTTGAAAACAAGGACCAAACGCCACTGCTGACAAGTTGTGTTCTAAACCCCAGTATTCTGCTAATCATGACAGTAACTATTTAAAGTGCTGCCACAACTCATGAAGTGAGTAATTCTGCGTTGTGATACCTCACAGGTCAAGAGGGCTCTTCTGGGGTTTGCAGTGAGCACTGGGGGAGCAGAAGTCTCTTGGGAGGGAGGAAAAAAAAAGCAGTGAGCTCTGAAGCAAAGCTTCATGAGTGACACGAGTCTGGGAGGAAGATGCTGAGCAGGTTTTGTTTGCCTGGAGAATATTTACATAGAGCTGATCCACTCTTCTTGAAGGAACTTTATCACAGTACTACAGAGAAAACTGTTGGTACTAAATATAGAGCCTTATTCTGGCAGTCTCATGACTTGAGTTCTGCTATCTTAATGGGCTTTCAGCAGTTTTTGTAGGTTTTTTGGTAGAAAATCTGCATAATACTCCTCGAAGGGGTTGTATAAGAGTAGCAAGGACAGAAAGGTTTAATTTGGTGAGACCTTGCACTGCAAGAGATCAGAGGAATTTTTCAGCTTCTGCTGTTGCTGCAAAGCTTTCAGTGCTTCCAATCTTCACAGAAGATCCCTCAGAGGTTCCAGAAGTTCATCTTGATCTTTTGCATCAAAGCAATATCACTATTGCTGGACAGTTTTTGTGAGATGATTTTTTTTTTCCTTCCTAATAGAGGAAACAAGTTCTTTAGTCTGGTGCTTCACTGTTTACCATTTAGAAAAGTTCTTCTCACAGCCTAAGTAGTTTTTTCTTGTTGCACTTTGAGTGCATTGCTTTTCCTACTCATCGTAGATGTGGAGCATGAGTTCCCTCTTTCTTTGCAGAAAC
Organism: Eulacestoma nigropectus; assembly: GCA_013397775.1. NCBI lineage: Eukaryota > Metazoa > Chordata > Aves > Passeriformes > Eulacestoma > Eulacestoma nigropectus. Next base: position 540,564 of record VZTE01002465.1, read on the forward strand.
CGTTTCTGTATTTAATAGAAACATATCATATCTCATTCTTAGCTTTTCATTTCACTTTGTCCAGACTGAGCCACCTCACTGAGTTACCTCCCCCATCCCTCAGAGCTTACCTGATAACCTGTCTGCCTTTGCTTGTCATTCTGGGGTGGTTTCTCACATTCCTGACAAGCCTTTCCCAAAGTGGACTTTCCCAAAGGCTTCATCAAAACTGAGAGGAACAGGAATTTGTGTTCCTGTCAATGGATAGAAGTTGTCTTATTTGTGACAACTGGATATTTATAATTTGTGCTCAGTCTCTGATCCTCTCCATCCCCAATCCTTATCTACAGTGCAGCTGCTCAGCAGTTGTTTCTATATTTATGCAGGTGATTTTTTTTTTCCTCTGAACAACACCTGACCTTGGGGAATTGGACTGCATTTTTTAATCACTACTTCAGTTTCATTAATTCCTCCCTGCAGTAGCTTCCCATTTATGCATGTCCTTTTGTGGCAATAACATAAATTATAGGACTTTTCTTTCCACATGGCACTAATACTGAGGCTTCATTGTCAGGTCTCATTGCTTTTTGCAGGTTCCTCACCTGGCAAAGTGACTGTGGCTCAGCTGGCTTTACAAGTGTCCCTTATAACTGCTATTTATGAATACTTATTTTTAAAACTTTTTTCTTCAGTATTTCTCACTGCTGGGAACTCTATTAGAGTTAATTATTGTTATGGAAGACTTGATTTCAGCCTGTTCTCTGGCAGGAATATTATTTTGTGCCTGTTTCTCTGAACAAATAGATCTGGTTTTCTCTCATGGGCTCTGCTCAGCTGGCCACCACCACTGTCAGTCTGGGGAGGCTGTTGTTCACTTGCTGCATTAGCTGCCCTTTCAGCAGCTATAATGTCTCTTACGTAGCACCATTTTCCTTCCTGATGGAATTCCAGAGCTTCTCTTTATGTCTCAGGAGCTGGGCAGCCATCCTTCAGAAGATTAAAGTCTGCAAACGTAGTTTTTTTAACTTCTCCAGCCTCATCAGTGCATATTCTTAACATTACAGTGTTATGTCTCCTAAAACTACATAGACTCGAGCTCCGAAGGCAGGGCTCACCTGGAAAGAGGAGGAGAAACCACTCAGAAACTCCTTAAAAAAGGAATCCTTACTAACCTCACGCCTAAACACGCAATGCTTTTTGCTTTGTCATTGTGTTTTAGTGCCTTTAGTGTTTTTATTTTATTTATTGTTGATTCCTGGAGTGTTGCTGAAGGCAATACAAGGTTAAAGGAAGTCACTGTAAATGTAATGTGCTCCTACTCATCATGGCTTGCAGAGGACACTCAAAAACACTCCAGGCAACAGCGTGGAAGGTGGCTTTGTGTAAGAAACCTCACTTTTGGGTAACAGAAGTTGGTAGTACTTTGATTTGGAGACTGTGCAATGGTGGAACAATTGCCTGTGAGTTTTCTTGAGTAGCTTTTAGGGATACACTTGTGAGAAGGGGAGCTTTCCCTTGGGATATTGCAGACCTGTCAGTCTGTGCCTGTTTCCCTGCTTTCATTTTTAAGCAGACCCAACGATCTCTTGGTGGCTCACTGTAGCTGCTGTCCAGAGAGCAGAGGCAGATCTCAAGTTCTGATCTGAAAGGCTCTGAGCCATGTCCTGGGCACAGCCCTTTTGCCTGGGGAGGAGCAACTTGGGCACCAAAACCTAACCCCAGCTTTGTTTTACCCCTTAATTTGTGTGGGACTAAACTCTCAGCTACGGGCTCTGGGCTGTGGTGACTCAGGAATGGGATCTGAAATCACCAGGGCTGTCCTACTGTAAACAGACTTCCTTTGCAAACAGGGCTCCTGACTGGAATTGCAGCTCACCTTTCTCTGGGGGTTGCACATGTCTCACTTTGGGGCTTTTTCCCTTTTCCTCTGGTCACACTTCTCAGCTCTCAGTGCTGGTCCTGTCAAATTACAGTCTTGTTCAGCTGCCTCTGCAGGGAGGGCTTTGAGAAGTCCCAGGTCTGGGCACATTCTGGATAAAATCCTATATGATAAATACATAAATTTCATTCCTGGTCTTAGTAAAGTGCCATCGAGACAATTGATTTAAAATTGTGTTGTATTTGGCCTACTGAGCGTGTAAGAGAGGTATAAAATCACAAAGAAAAGGAAAAAGGATAAAATAAATTGGCCTATACTACTGTGTTACATGTTCAATTCTTTCACAATATTCCAGTCTCCTGTAACTGATATTTCTAGAATGTTGGGGCATCAAATAGGGTCTAGTCATAAATCTCTGTAAATAGCAAGTTTGGAAGGATGTGGCATAGAAGCTTTGCTCCTTACAAAAGAGAAATTGAGTTGCACTAGGTCAGGTCTGGACATAATAACAGCACAAACAAGAATCTGATTCTATGATTCTGATTTTTTTCCTTCCTTCCATCCTGTCAGCCACTTACTACTGAAGGTTAGGGCACTCACAAGAGGGATGTGTGCCTAGGGCTGGGAAGAGTGGATTCAAGATTTCTCAGGTGTTTAGAACTTGACAGTGAAATGCCCCTCTCACCACCTTATCTATGCAAATATTTACCCAGACTTTTGCCTGTTGGAGAATCATTTGCTGTCTCACTTCCCTTATTTACTCATCCAGGTAGGAAGTTTTCACAGAGCAGTCCCTCTTGTACCTCTCAGTGAGTGCTGAGTAGGTTTATTAACAGCCTTACTGCTGCATAATTATGACATTAACCTTTGAGTCACCCCCATCTCCTTTCTAATTTTCTGCTGTTGTCAGTGGACTGTGCCACAGGAAGCGTTAAGGATTTGCTTTGGGTTTGTGCTTCCCTGTGTGGCTGTTATGGGTCACTGTCAGAGGCAGGATCCCGCGATAACTCAGCCTTGAGGCAGCAGAACCATCCTTGCCTGTCAAAGGTTGGCTTAGGATTTTTTCCCAAGTTGCCAAGGCCTACAAATAACCACGTATGCTATTTTTGAATATTGGCATAATATTGGTATTCTCAGTCTTCTGCAATTTTAGTCATTCACCAGTTTACTAAAAGTGAAGGTCACAGGATTGGAGAACTTGTTAAATGATTATTTTAGGACTGGGCTCAAATCAATAGGGTGTGCCAACTAGAAATGTTATGCCTAGCAGATGCTGTGTAACATTCCTATTAGTTATTAATTGGCTTGGAAATACTTAATTATCTTGTATTTTTCAAATATAGTGAGTAGCTAATTTTTTAAAATACTTTTAGCTTTCTTTTTGCACCCATTGCCATCAATTTGGCCTGTTATTTCTCCTACTGGTCTAGTTACTTGGTTGCCCATGGTTCCTTTCAGAAATCCTGCTGCCTGTCAGCTTTTCACTGGCACTCTTGTAGCCCCTTAAGAACTTTGGATTTTAGTATCTTACACCCTTGTTGTATATAGTACATTTTCCCCCTTATTTTCACATTAATACTGAGCCAAATTGTATTTGGCATCTGATACTTGAGTTCCCTGCTTTTACCAATGATTTTGTCTGAGCGAGAAGGAGGAGAATAATTTCTCTTTCTAATATCGATCAACTTAGTTACTGACCAAAAGAGCTGTGTAATGTGTACTTTGAAAGTACCTACCTGGTTGCAACACAACATAATTGTGTAGCAGCCATCAATTTTAGGACAATGTGGGTCGTTTTTTTGTTTCACAATGAGTTAAGATATTACCTTGTATTAAATTCAGGACCTTTGTGTTTAAAAATTTTAACCTGAGCAGTTGAGGCATAGATGAAATTGAGTGTTGGGATCCTGAACCAAGCCACCATGGACAAGAAAATGTGAAATTCTATGCACAAGCTCTTTTCTTCTTCTGGAGTCTTCCGGATTTTTGTTCCCACTTATTTTCTCTGCTGGGTATTTTTTTTTTTAAATGTCACTGCAATTAACCCTTGGAAACCTCTGAAAATTATTTTCCTTTCTATTTTTATTCTGACTTTTCTTATTCTATAGCGATATTTCTCCTTTTCTTCTGCTTCTTGCATGTGCTACTGTGCTTCCCCTTCTAGTTTCTGAATTGATCCCTTTAGGGTAAGAGTAAATTAACATTTTAGTCTGTTTTGAAAATGCTAGGGAAATCTGGAAGCTATTTCCGTCCGATGGTGGTGTAAAGCTGAGTGCTGGGCTCTGGAGGGGAAGGGAAGGCAAGGCAGGGAGTCAAAGCAGGTGCAGCTGGGATTTGAAATGGGGGCACAAAGTGATGCCTTTGGAGAAGAGGTTTCTTTCTCCATCCCTCCACTCGTGCTTCCCCTTGAGTACGGGAGTGCTCAGGCTGCAGCAGTGGCATCTGGGCAGAAATCTTGTGCTTTGGTGACTTTTAGCTCTTAAAGAAGAGCTATTTCTAAGCAAAACTAAATTTGTGGTTTCTTTGATCTCGAAAGTAGGTAATAAGAAATTTGCATTCCTTTTTGTTTTCCCTGGCCAGATTTATAAATCTCAATTCAGAAACCACAGTCCAAAATCCAAGCCCTCCTCCTCCCTCTGCAGAAGCTGGTATCCGTGGTGCTGGCTCATGTGAGATCAAGTAGGCACAAAATCCTTGGTTTTTCAGCCCAGATCTGTGGTGTTGTTACATCCAGTCCTGGTTTATTTTGGGATGTTACCCACTTTCCATCGGGGAAGGTGGGATTGTCTCAGACGTTCTTTTCAGATGTGCCCCACCAGAGTAAATTTTGGGACACCCTGTTTTGGCATAGTTGCTTCCTACTGGCCGGGAAAAGGTGTGGTGAAAATATGGAAGTTCTGTCTCTTAATAATTTTGAGGCTGCAAATTGTTCAGAAGGAGTTTGAGGCCAAACTGATGAATTCTGGTCAACCCTGAGACGGCGTAATTGCAGAGCCTGCAGCCCAGGCTATCCTTCAAACCCTGACCTTCATTCCTTGTCATGCTCATCCCTCCATTCCTTCCCTCGTGTTTCAAAGATACAAAAAGAAGGCAGAACTTGTGCTCTTTCTCTGTCCATATCCCAGTGAATCACTGCTGCTCGTGCCGGCGGTCACCAGGACTCTGCCAAGGATTTGGGTGTCCTTGCCTCTGCTCTGCACAGTAAAGTGTATTCCATTGGCTTGGGGTTGGAACTGGAGTGGGAATGGCTGGGGGGCTGGGGTCCGTGGGTGCTGTGCCCACTGTTCCTTATGCAGCCTCGAGTGTGAAACTCTGCCTGCTCTGATCTTTGTTCCTGGATGTTCCTGAGGTTGTGAGCTTGTCTGCCCGCTGCCGGGAATGTTTGACTGGAGCTGAATGTGGGATTTTGTTGATGCTCCTATTTTTATTTTACTGATGCTTTTGCATCGCTGATCAAACAGAAGCCTATTGTTCTCCCCGCTTCTTCCTCCCGGTACACGTTTATATTTAGTTATTTTAATAATAATACGCAGGGTTTGTAATCTCGCAAGAAGCCGGGGCGGTGATGAACCCCTTTTCTGATTGCCGAGTGCGTTCGGCTGCCCTGGCAGATGGCTGTTATTTGATCCGCCGCCGTTCGGGAGCGGCGGGGAGCGGGGCCGGAGATGCGCTCCCGCCGCGGTGCCGTTCCCGGGGGCTCGGGCTGCCGGAGCGGGCGGGGACTGCCGGCCCCGCTCCCGGTGCGCAGCCCCCGCCGGGCTCCATCCAGCCCGATTTCCATCCATTCATGAATCCGTGACGTCAGCACGCTCGGTGCTTCTTTGCAGCAGGCTGCAGGATTGTGTGGGTGGAATTTCCTTTTATTTTGCAACACTTCCTTTTTTTTTTTTTTTTTTTTTTTTTTTTTTTTTTTTTTTTTTTGCCTTCCATCTTTTTAAAACAAGAAAATGGAGCATCACATAGGAAACCTTCATCCTTGTGAGTATTTGGGCTGAAATGTGTTTCTGTGAGGGGTGTGTGTTTGTGTGTGGTGTTTCATGGTCAGCGTTCCCCTTTCGCCATTTATTTCAGACGGACAGATGGATGTTGCATTTGCGATGGGAAAGGGCTGAAAAAATGATGCTGAGAAAGGGAAGAGGAAACATGAAACCTTAATTTGTCCATCACTGCATATGAATCCGAGAGCTGGCCTGGCCTTTGCCTGTCGATGTGCTGGACATTTTTCACTCGCAATTTCGCACGTTATCTTCTCGTGCCCCCCTTTTAAAGGGGAAGGGAATGGCAATGGAGAATGGATATAAATGGAATATACAGGCAATGACATAAGAATTACTAGATAGTGTAAAGAGGCAGAATTGTAATTTTTGCCGTTTAGGGAATTGTAATTTTTTTTTCCTTGTGGGCTTATCAAACAATTCCTCTTGTGTGTTACAGTGATAAATAATTTAATTTTATTTCTGGGATGAAGGAGGTGCATTTTTCTTTCAATCAGCCGGGTAGGAATTTGCTCCTGTATTATTGAAAATAGCAGTTTGAGCTATCTCTGATGTGCTGAACACAATTTTCACCCCTCATTTTCCTAATAAACGAGGGAGCTGGGAGTATCTTTGCAGTTAACGATACTGTTCACTGGGGCAAGATTTGTCATATTCCTGCTCACCTGAATGGGCATGATGTCATGTTTTCTCCCAATGAAAAGAAGAGCTGCTCTTTATTTTTGTTTTGGGGGGTGGTTTAGGTGCTGCAATAGCTTAATCATATCAAACCACACGTCTCCCTTAAGTAAATGAAAAATGGGATATTTTAAGTAGATCTGGAGAAAGATGACATCAGGCCCATGTGTTTGGATATACTGATTTTAGCAGTAGGCAGTCTGCTCAGCAGAAGATGATGAAGGAATGTATTTGTATTTGGATCAATAATTTTGAGGGAGAAAACACGAAAATGTTTGAAAGGAGAGAGATGCAGTTGGTGTGGCTGGGAAATGTGGGCACTTTCCACAGTACCTGCTGTGTGGGTAGCCACAGACACCTTGGGATACCCTAGAATGGGGAGGGTAGAGTTGTCACGGGTTTAAAAGTTTTTGTCACTATCCTTTTTGTTGTGCTCCTGAATGTATACGGGTTTTGTTTCTAGAGAGGCAGCCCTTTGAACCTCTGTCTCTGACAGCCTTCCACTGAGAAACACAAATACATCCAGATTTTGATGTAGTGGGGGTTTTGTTTGTTTGTTTTGCTCTAACACCAGTTTTGTTTCCTGTCTTTGGGGCCTCCAGTCTGAGTCTTTGATCTAGAATGGTCCTGTCATTCAGATTTGTCTTTGTCCCCTGCTGCACGATAGTTAAATTTATAGCTGGCATTCATTTTGACCCCTGTGCCTGGAATTAGCAAGTAACTTCTAGCACAGAATATATGGTAGAGACTCCCACTGTTCCTCAGCTGTAGGTGAACTTGGGTTTAATCATGTTTGGGGTTTTTTTGGTTGCATTTTTAACCTCCCTCTTTTGTCTCCTATTGTAAAGACTAGGTAAGTGGCTTATCTCCAGTGGATCAGAAAATTGAGTAATGATTTATTTGAAAATCTCTGCCTAGGTAAGACCTTTCACAATTAGGAGTTATTTAAACATGGGTCTGCTCTAAGCAGTGGCAGGATAAGAAAAGTTTTAAGTATTTCCTGTTTTCTTAGGACTGTTTTCATAGCAAATGTGAGATGGTGGCTGATTAGGCTGGAGCTGTTCCCACCTGGTACCTGTTCCAGGCTGTCTGCAGTTGAGATGTGGGGAGTGGATTTGCAAGAGTAGGGCTTCTCAAAATGGCAGAGTTATTAAAAAAAGCTTTTTTTAAAATATAAAAATAAAAGAAATCGGGCATGGCTTGTGTGAACAGATTTTAAATCAGTGCAGGTTGCCCTTCAGCTCTGGTCCTTGGAGCCTTTTAGCCAAGCTCTCACCTGAGATCCCTGTGGAGGAAGGCAGCAGCAGGTTCCCTGCTTGTACAACTTCCAATGAGTTCTCAGCCATAACTGAAACCAAATGAGTCAACTGAGGCAAATGTTACCTCTGAAGCTCTGAGGAGTTTGGCGCTTCACCAAGCCCTGTCCAGCTTATGGGACTTTGTTTTTTATCCCTCCTTGGCAAATACATCCCGTGCAGGGGCTTAGGCTTTTGTAGGCTCCTGTTTTGTGACATTGGAGCAAATCACTCTCATCTCCTGGGGAGTGGGGGGTAAATATTTCACCCAAAACACAGACTACTTAGGGCTGAATAGCAAGTTGGCAGCTGTGGCTGGGCCAGGAGCAGCAGCTCTGTGTGTAGTTACTCCCACCCCTATAAATACTCAGTGTGTGCTTTGGCCTCTGTGCTCTCTCCCTGCTACAACTTCAGCTGAGAAGTTGGTGGTTGGAGGGGGTTCAAAGGCTTTGGCAACAGTTGGCAACGGGAGGAAGAGCAGATTTGTCTGTGTGAAGTCTGTGGTTTATAACCCTCTGGTGACACTGATTGTTGGTGCTGTTCCCTCTGGAGCTGTTGGTAATGTAGCACCGAGGTGCTGTGAGGGAAGGAAGGAGGAAGTCCTGGCAGGGGTGAGAGGCTGGACTTTTTCCAGCATGGTGGGCTGGAGAAATGGAGGTCTCTGTGCGGACGTTCTGTTCATTCCAGGGATGCTTGTCCTTTCCAGTCCCCTGTCTCTGTTACCTTCTGGAGGACACCAAAATCAGTAATGCAGCTGTACAGCTGTGACTCTCCTGCTGAAACACAGGAAGTCCAGCCTCACCATCCTTCTGTGCCTGAGGAGTTCCTCAGGTGTTGGGCCATCAGCTGCAGCCCAAGAGTGATCCAGTTGGGGTGTGCTGAGTGCTGGTCTCTGCAGGGTTGGGTGGCACGAGCTGTGCCAGGCCTCAGGAGCTGCTCTGGGATGCAGCCCCAGGGCTGTGTTGTTTGTGTGTTACCAGCACGTAAAGCTGTAGTGGAGCAGGCTCACACCTCTAACCCTGTGCTGTCACTAATACAGGCTTACGAGAGGCTCCTGAGCGGGGCATTGTGCTGCCTCTGTCGAGGAGTAATCCTCTTTGCTCGTGTATGGTGCTTGCTAAATACAACTTAGTACTGCTGTCATTTCCCATCCGAGATCTACCAGCGGGATTTCGAGTGTCCTTCCCCTTCCCAGCAGGTGCACCCAGGCTGGGACCTGGTGTGGGGTGACAGGGGCCAGAGCACTGCACCTACCCCGGGACTCGTTGTACCTCCATGGAGAGCTGTTGAGTTATGTTAATACTGGGTGTGAAGCACATGAGCTCTTAGTGCTGAGAAGTTCGTGTGAGTAGCTTTTACATGTTGAATGTGCTTTGCAAATGTTGAATAATTCATATCTACTATAAAAATAAAAACAAGCGTGGGAGTGAGTGAGTTTACCTGAGACCAGTCTGACACCTCACGTGAGTTAAAGTGAGACTTTGATTCATTCACTGGATTCCTGAAAGCAGCACCGTGATATTGATCTTCATCCTCAAAGATCTTTCAGACATTAATTAATTTTAAGGCTACTCTTTGGAGGAAAATAGGGTGTTTCAGTTCTGTGAGGGGGGGAAATTCCAAGATATTGTTCTCATTGGTAGGACTGGAACATTTAGTGCCTTCATGTGGCAATGCCAGTGAGGCTGTAAGGCCTCTGTGAACTAAACTGGAAATTTTTTTGGTGTTTGTTGTTGTAAAATATTTCAGTTTGAATCCTTAAATCTGTTGTTATTACTTAGTAATAGTAATATAATAACATATAGTAATTGCATAGTAATATAATAACATATGGATTGATAATAACATGGGGATTGTCAGTGAGGTAAAAGTGCAGAACTGGGAAGGATGAAGAGAAAAGAATAGAGCCTGAAGCCTGTGACTGGGTTTGGAAAGTTGTTTCCTGCTATGGAGACAGCTGGAAAGGCGAAAGAGAAGAGTGTAACTTAAGGTAATTTCTACATTTCAATCCGAGATAGATTTCAGTAGTAATTCTGTGGTATAAAAGGCTAATCAGCATTTAGTCTGTCTTTATCCCAGCTGAATGTTTTCCAGTAGATTGATGGGCCTGTGGTGGAGGGTGTCAGTGGTAGGTGAGATGCCAGAACACGGTGTGTGGAGCTGCTGCTGTTCCCTGTGTGCACGTAGCTCACGGCATGCAGCAGCCATGGGGAGCGGAACAGAGAGCAAATGGGCGACTTAGTTATGCTGATTTTTGTGAAGGAACTACGTGGTACTTGGTTTGTTCCCCTGCTCCCCAGAGGCAGGTGGCTCGTGGGTTCCCCTTCTCCCAAAGCACCTGGGCTCGGAGCAGGGCTGCTCTCCAGCAGGAACGTGCAGTCCCCGGTCCCTGCAGCCAATACGAGAGTCATTATGCAACGCCACTTATTTCCTATGGCATCAGATTATGCAATTTCTGAGCAGAAGAATGCAAAGCCCTGGAAGAACACAGTAGCGTTTTAGCAGATCCAAAAATACCTTCTGCAGGATAGAGGCAGCACTTGTGTGTGTAGTGCTGAAAATACGCCGTTATGTAAGGTGCTTATTTCCCAGCCGGCGCTTGGCAGGGCTGCCAGGTGAAGCAGGACGTGCTCTTCCTGCCACTGGAGAGAGATCTCCCTGCACTCACGGGAGGCTCTTTGTCTCTCTTCTTCACCAAGATGAATTTTTACTGCCCTTTTTTTTTTTTTTGTTCCTTTTGACAAAATAAAAGAAGTGGATGCTTGATTTCTCTTTCCAAATCAAGCACTGCTTCACCGCTCCCCACAAATTCGTGACCTTATGCTGAAGGAGGTTCTAGTGAAACATTTGTCTCGTGGTGTTGGAGGTAGAAATTCATTCCTATGCTGAGAGCCGGGGCAGATGCACATATTGCATGTGGGGATAAGAGTCACCAGTTCTTTTAAGGTGAAGTCTGCCTTGGAAATCTATTAAATATCTTTGTAGGAGACAAGAGCATGCTAGGAAAGGGGATCTGGTTGATACAATCTGTTGGGATTTTGGCAGGAACACTTAGCAGAGACTCTTAAAGAGACTAAACAGCTATTAAATAACAGAGACACCAGGCTGGCAGACAGATCACTGGTTAAATGATATGGAATAAGAGTAGGGGTAAAAGGATGGTAATGCTGAAGCATTTTTCTCTGCTTTGGAGATGGAACTACTCATACTCTTCCCACCTTTTCTTCCCTTATCCATATAGTTTAGAAACATTCTCTTTAGGCTGTGAGACTGCACAAGGAAGGTGTTGAGGGTAATAACTATGGAGGCCACCTGCAGGGAGTACCAGAAGGCTCTAGTGAACTTGGGTGATAAAATATCAGTTCAATTTAGTGTTGATTAAACAGAATTCAGTCTTAACCTCCAGTCAGAATTAGGCTCTGACATAGCTTTTACTGCTCAAGAATGAGATCTTAGGTTGTGAGAGACCCATGGAAGTTAGCTCAGCATCCTGGAGAACCAAAATGATCATTGTGCCTTTGTGTATTTCTGTGGCATTCTGTCCTTTTTGGGAATCCTGGCTGTGGTCTGACTTCCTCAACTACCCAGAGAAGCTGCCTCATCCATGGAAGTGTTCAAGGCCAGGTTGGATGGTGCTTGGTGCAAACTGGGTTAGTGGAAAGTGTCCCTGCCCATGAATTTTAAGGTTTTTTTCCAACCCAAACTATTCTGTGATTCTATGTTCTATACCTCTAAGGTGATACAGGAGAAATGAAAAAGAGGTGATCAAAGAGCAGGTTTCATATGGTGAGTGAGAAGGTCAAGTGAGAATTGTTAGACTTGAAGAAAAGATGTTGGAGTGGAGGATGGGATAGTTTTTAAACTCACAACTGGAATTAAAGAGATAATAGGTTCAGGTGTCACTGAAGCAGTGAACAGCTGGCTGTTCGAAGAAAGGAAGGAATTAAAGGCATGCAAAGTCAAGGGCAGCTGGTGTTACCTTCTACAATGCAGAGTTAACCTACAAAACTCCCTGCCACAGCACAGTGTTTGCCGAGGTGTTCCGGTTGAAACCGTTCCTTGACACGTTTGCACAGGACCAGTCCTTCGTGTGCCGAGGCACAGCCAGCAGCGCAGTGTGCTGTGAGCAGGGCAGCTGGTGGCACTGCTGGGGGAGCTCTGGCTGCCTGCACACCCTTCCCTTGGCTTTGCAGCAGGAGAGGAGGTGGATGGACCTCCTGAGCTGGTGTGGCTTTACCCCATTGCTGCAGCCTAGGTGCCACTTCTTCCTCCTCAGCCAGGCCTGCTTGGGATGTGCAAGGTGCCAAGCAAACCTGCAGCTGGCTCTGCGCAGAGCCGGAATTCAGCCATTATGGATATTTCTTGGCTGGTACATGGTGCTATTTTTGTCATTGTCAGAAAAGGTTCAGGCCACAGAGCTAGACAGAGTTTTCTTTTTCACTGGTACAGCCACAGACAAAAGGATATCACAACTAAAATCACTTTTCCAAAAATGATGCGTCCATTTTTTAGGATAGATGGAATATATTGAATAAAGGCTAAATTAAATCATCATGAAGTCAAGCTTTTGTTGTGATAACACGGACTACATACAACATAATCACATGCCTGTGGTTTCACATGCTTAATGCCCATGGCTATGTTAAATAATTCTATTAACATTTTAAAATGATGATGATTATGATAGTTTTGAGCCCTAAGCAGTTGCTACCACATCACTCAGGTACGGATTATGGTGTCTGCAAAAGAAAGTCATCTTACGTTGAGGTGGTATCTAAATATTTATTGAAGAGAGGAAGTAAAAGTATGTGTTCCAGTCAGGATTCTGCAGGAGGTGCAGAAGCAGTGTAGTGTTTGTCTGACAACCTGAAGGAGCAGTGTAAAACACAAAAAAGCCAGTGTTACAAGACTTCACTTTCCCAGATAAATGTGCTGTTTGTTGTAGAGAAATGTTTATATGCAGAAATGTAAACAGAGCTTTTGCGGGGACAGAAAATCTCAGCTGGGTCAGATGAAGAATTTTCACCTGTTTCATCAGAAATTGATTATGTTTTGGCAATATAATTGTAATATTTAAAGATAATACTGCGTTGTGGCTGGGCATTCATGTGGGTGTGAGATGGGAAGAAATATGCTTCCTTGAAGGAGCAATGTGTCTTCAGAAGGAGACTGATGCCTTAAAAACACTCAGGCTTTTGCCTTGGGCTGCTCCATAGTTGGCTTAAACGTTTGCCCAGAGCCTGGGCTGGCTTATACAAAGTTAATGTGGGCAAGCTTCATAGTGTGGTTTCTATTTTTACAACCTAACAAAACAGATAATGTAACTTATAAAAATGTAATGTAATTAATTAATGTAATAATGTAACTTAAAAAAAAAATTCAACCCTCCTGAAAACAAAGAATTTGCCTTTTGGGGATATGTAACTCATTCTGTATTAATAAATCTGCTTTTACTTTTGTTTTCAAAGCAACCATGCAAAACACAAACCTATATTCCGAGTAATGTAAACAGTGTGGCAGAAGAGGAGTATCTGATCCACTCATGTAACATTTTCCTCATCAGGAGACCAGGAAAAGAAAGTCTATTGAAATCCTGTGTAGTAAAACCACATGGTTCAAACCCCAAAGGTCAGAAGTGACAACCAAAGCCCTGGAACTTGCCAGTTCAGCAGCTCTCAGTCGTTCCTGTGCTGGAGTTGTACAGAGATGGGAGAGGACTGTGCATCAACCTGTTGTAAAAATTCCCTGTGGAATTTGAGAGAAAGTCCCAAGGGGCAGGAGAACATGATGACTGTGCTTTATAGACACGCTTTTTGTGGTTTTGCTAGATTTTAGAACATTTTTAAAGCACTGTCAGAAGCCACTAGTTGAGATGATACACACATAAATTCCAGTCGTGTTATCAGTGAGGAAGTGCGTAGTTACCTTGTTGTGCCCACTGTAGCCAGGAGGAAATGACACCGAGTACCAGGAAAAAGCAAGGGGACTACAGGGCTTGGCTGTAAGTAGTGATCTGGGCAGGAATCTCCTTTGCCCATGGTAGTTCCATGTACCAGCTGGATAATTTCTGCCAGCAGCTCTGTCTCAGCCCCTAAACATGGATCAGACAGTTGCTTTTATTCCCTTTGCTTTTATTCCCTTTGCATGTTGGAAGTGCAAGCAGAGATTATGCTTCACTGGCTGAGATAGAAATAGCACTCAAGGAAGCAAACTTGGTGTTACTGGAGATTTGGGCTGTCAGGAGGCTGAGTGGTGGCCTCTGTGCTTACACCACCTTTCCAGCATACTGACTTTTTGTTTGGTTTGGTTTGTGTGCTGTGTCTGGAATGCTGTGTCTGATTTGCCACTCAATTTTTAGCACAGCTCTTTAGAGGAGAAACTTCAAAGGTGAAACGTCAGTAATGGTCCACGCAAGGCATTGGGTTAACTCAGCTGTGTCTGCAAACCTGACCATTGCGTTGACACTCCTATAAATATTGGACTTGTCTAGGCAACCACATGCTTTGGTGGCCCGGGGGAGTGTGAGGACACTTCTTGGATGGCTATTTCCACACAATATCGGGCAAGGTGAGAGTGTGCCTTGGTAGCTGATTCACCTATTTGGTGATTCAGGTAAACTCTCATTTTTCTGTAGTTTTAAACTGCATTTTGGGCTGTCTGACATGTTGAGGTGCAGCCTCACTCTTTCCAGAAGAGATGCATTTCATGCTCCTTTTGTCTGGGGGTGGTGGGATTTTGCCTGGAAAAAAATACTTTGCATGGAAATGGAGTCATTTACAAGAAGTTGCGATCGCACAAAATTACACTGAGCCTCGAATCCCCCTCCAGACAGAAGAGAAATTTGTTAGTGCAGAGTGCATGAACTCATCAAAACAGTTCAAATGCGAGGGCCTGCTTTCAAGTCTGTGTGTGCAGCAGCACTTTGTGAAATCTCAGTCTCTTAAATATGCACAGTCCTCCCACACGTGGACCTTCCAGCTTTTGACTGGGAGGCTGCTGCAGCAGGAGCATTGCTTGGGTAGAAATAGCACAGCCCTTGGCTATGCCTTTCCCTGGAAAAGCTAAAGATGCACATGCAGATCATAGACATGGGATCCCAGACTGGTTTGGGTTGGAAGGGACTTTAAAGCTCGTCCAGTCCCACCCCTTCCATGGGCAGGGACACCTTCCACTGTCCCAGGCTGCTCCAAGCCCTGTCCAGCCCAGCCTTGGACACTTCCAGGGATCCAGGGGCAGCCACAGCTTCTCTGGGCACCCTGTGCCAGGGCCTCCCCACCCTCAGAGGGAACAATTTCTTCCTACTATCTAACCTAAACCTGCCCTCCTTCAGCTGAAGGCCATTCCACCTTGTCCTGTCACTACATGCCCTTATGAATACATCCTGAATGGCAGTCTGGATGTAATGAAACGTAAAACTTTCCATAAAATGTTTTTCTTTGCCTTTCTTTTATTGGGAAGAGTTTGACATGAAAAATCTCAGCCTTTTGGTACTATGACTAAAAAAAACAGTGGAGGCGTGACAATAACACTTGGAAAATGCTCTTCTTCCCTTGTTTGAAGAGACAGTGAGGTCTAAACCAACCTAATTTCACTGGATTAAATCACATTTTGCTAAGGCAAGAGGTTGCACATAGCAGAATTTACTGCAATAGAAGAGAATTAAAAAAATTCATTTCCCTAACAAGTCAGCACTGATGTGGTGTGGCAGAAACCACCTTCTCCCCCTCCCAGGGTTTCTGCACCACTTTGCTTCAAGCTGGCTTGATAGGAAGTTGTTTTAAAAGAGGTGCTGCTGTTTCATGCTCTCCAAACAATGAGTTTGCTACACCTCTGAAAATCAGGCTGCTTGTGTAAGGGCCTAAAGAAGGCTGTATCATGCCAGTTTGAAAATAATTCCATAACTTTTGTATGCCTCCTCTCCCCATGAAGCACATACAGGGGCGTGTAAAGTGGCAGGACACTGTGCCTAAAGGCTTTTATTATTTGAAACAGCTTGGTGTTGGAGAAGGCAATTTGATCTGGGAAAACAGACCTGATATCCCTGAGTCTGGGGCTTTGTTCTTGGCTGAGCTGTGTAGTGAAAAGCTGTTCATTCCCTGTTAAACCTCCACAATCAAACATTCCAGAAGCAGAAAACTGCATAGAAATGTAAAAGCAAAACCTTACGCTGTAGTAGTGTACTCTTGAGAGTCACGTAACAGCAAACTTTTTTTATCTTCCAAGTCTGATTTAATCCTTACTGTACTTTCCAAGGCTTAAATTTGAGATATTTTGGGACACTGTTGCCTCAAATTCTGGCCTTCACATTTGGGTTTCTTGCAGGACACCTGGCTGATGTTTTACTTGCATTGCTTAATACTCTGTGTTACAAAAAGCAGATTTCTCTGTAGGAACAGAGGTCACGTTTTGCTCTTGTTTAAACAATCACTTGTCACTCCCCAACTTCAGGTCATGAGCAGGGGCTGTGCCCAGGAACACTGACTTGGGCTTGGCCGGGTGTTTTTCTGAAATTCTGTTCAAGTCTGAAGCATTTTCTTATCAAAAACAAAATCTGCAATAATATAACAACTACTGCTAGTAGTAATTGTAGTATGAGGTCACACTGCAGCTTCCCACCCTGGGGAATTGGTCATTGTAGTGCTGGTCACTGGCAGGTCAGGAATAACCAACTCTCCAGCTTCCCATATGAGTCTGATTCAGCTCCTCTACTGGTTTGGGCTGTGCTGCAACCTCTGCCTCATTTGCTGGTTTGCTTTCTTTTAAAGAACAAAGTTTACAACCTAAATAAAGCTGTTATGCAAACCCCATGTGATCAGGCAGGATACAGGAAGGTAATCCAGGTTCCTGGCTGTTCCTGTTTGCTGCTGAAGAGGGGCTGAAGCCCAGGGCAGGAGCTTTTCATCCTGCAGGCTGAAGGGCTTATCTCTCCTCTCTGCAGTGACCTCATCCTGAGGAGTTAGGGCACTGAGCTGTTCCCTTGCCATTGGCTGTGTCCTACCTGGCCACCTCTTTCTCCCTTCCAGTGGCTGTTTGCAGAGCCTGGAAATTTGCACCCACTGTAACTGATCTTACTTTTTAACAGAATACTTTCTATTAAGGCTGGTTTTTTTACCCCCCTCTCAGCTTCTTATGGAATTTAAAGCTGGACTTTGTTCAATGTTGCAGGCTGAATTCACTTAATTACTTGTGGCCCAGCATTAGAGCCTCTTGTTTCAGAAGGGACTATCCCAAAAATCTGTTTTTGCAGTGGGCAACTCTGGCAGCATGACCCCCAGCCATCAGCCTGGCTCTGTGGGAAGGTGGCACCACCATGGGTTGTGGAAAAACAACCTCTCAGTGGAGCACAGAGCAAGAGATGGGGGCACTTCTTAAAAGGGATCCCAGATGTTGTTTTATGTGCACCCTCCCAGAAGCTCATGCAGGGAAGAAGTGGAGAGCGGTAGTGGGAAATCAGCAAGGAGGGTCTGCTGTTCTGTGAAGCTCTGAGTTGTTTTGCTTATTAGGGTGACATGTATGTGGTTAGAGAACTGAACATATCTTGCCACAATGGACACGGAGGGTCAATCAAAGGTCCAGGATGGTCATAAGTAGGTGGCAGCACCTACAGCAGCTACAAACCATCCCTTGGTGGACTCAAGGTACCTGTGTCACCGGGCTTTGTTTCTCTAGCACCTTGTCTCGAGGGTTTGCAGAGGGATCCTGAGCTTGTGGGCCATGCCAGGCCCAGGAACAGTGGTGGGACTCAAACTGTAGCTGAGCTGGGGCCAGCTTCAGTCTGATAATGCTGTGGGAATTCTCTGCCAAGAATCTTTCATGATTTTGACCTTTAGGCTCTTGTTTAAAATTGTGCTGTTTGTTTACTGGGCAATTCCTGCAGTAGGTTGCCGAGAGTATTGCCTGAGTGGAGTTTCTGTTGGAACCATTTATTTGTTTCTTTTAGGGCAGTAATTATTTACCAAGTATCAGCAACTGTCTGGAAAATCTAGTTAATTATCAGCTCACCTCAGTGAAACTGTACGTAGTGAAAATACTTAAATACTAAATTGAAAGTTGTTGTTTTTCCTCTTGTTTCAGGTACTGGGCCCACGTGTCACATGTGAGTTGTGTGGTACAAATGCTCTGAGCACCCCCTCGGGCCGTCTCCTTGATGCACACTCACGGCATCATGGCCAGCACTCAGGAGCGCCTGAGCCTGTCTTCCTCTCCCAACTCCATCGGCAAAGCGTTCTGTGAGGACAAAGACTTGGGGAGGTTCCTCGACGAGCACCCCGCTGCCGGGAGCCAGCCGTCCCCCGAGCTGCTGGAGGACGTGCGGGAGCGGGGCTCGCTGCCGGCCGAGCTGCTGGAGGGCGTGAGCAGCCCGGGCACGGCGGCCGTGCTGACCAGCATCAGCGAGGACGCCCGCGACCAGTTCGAGAACAGCGTGCTGCAGCTGCGGGAGCAGGACGAGCCCGAGCCGGGGCTCCCGCAGGGCACCCGCAGCCCGGGGGACGGGGACACCAGCGGCGCCGCCGATGATGTGAAGGTCCAGTTCAACCGGACGGGCAGCGGCAGCGGCGGCTTCCTCGAGGGCCTCTTCGGGTGCCTGCGGCCCGTGTGGAACATCATAGGCAAGGCCTACTCCACGGACTACAAACTGCAGCAGCAAGGTAAGCGGGAGCCACCTGCACTGCCCTGGGCTGAGATGAGGGAAGGAAGCCAGGGCTCTTCCCCAGCTCTCCACGTGGCCGTTTTTGTCTCGTCCAGCCCTGTCACAGGTTTCCAGGGATAAATCCTGCACTGTAGAGCCAACAGCCGTCATGTGTGGCAAAGGCAGCTCGTGATGGAGTCAAAACGGACTGCCCGTTCTGCCCCATGGCTTGGACCACTGTGACAAGGCCTGAATCTGAACTGAGCGTGGGGATCAGAAGGAATTGTGTTGAAGTACTTGGTACAATCCCTGTGTTAATTTCTGAAGGTTTTTAATGCCAGATGGAAAACATTGACATAGGCACTTGCACTTCAGAACCTGCAGGTGAAGGCTATCCCCAGTTGACCACCAAATAGCAGGAGTATTGCTTCTCTTTTAAAATGACTTTTATTTCTTTTTATTCAGGAGTAATTTTCCTCTTTAAAATGTCATTCAGTACTTGTCTTTCCAGAAATATGTTCTTTAATATTTATACCTTTTTCATTTAGATGTGTAAGCATAAATGTGTAAGTGTATGCGAGTATAAATATATATAAAATCTGTAGCTTGGGAATGAGTGATGTCCTAGTTGACTGCGTATATATCTATATATCTTTCTCTATATATATCTTTAGGGGGTACTAAAAGCTAAAGAGCAGAGTATGCTCTGCTGTTGGTGTCTGATTTCTCCCCTAGCACAGGGGGAGGGAGGTGGCAGATGGGAAAAGAACAAGCTGTCATTAGAATTGAGCTGAAATGGTTGAGGCTTATGGGAAATGGGAACAGCCTGGCCACCGCAGTACCATGGGGCAGTCTCCTTTGAGCATCACTCAGTAGTAATCAAATGGCTTTTTGGCACTGACAAATTATGAGATACAAGGTCAGAAACCTGTCTGAGTGGTTCAAATCTAAACCCCAGAGGGATGGGGAACAGCTCCTAACATGAGGGAACAGAGCTGTTAAATAACGTGTTGGATGAATTTGCTTTGAAATCAACTTCCTAGAGTCAGTCATTTCCAGTTCATAAGTGAGCAGGAAATACACTTCTGCATTCCAGGTGCCTTCTGAGCAGCAGCCCCGTGTGCAAGAGTTTGCTCGGTTTGAAAATCTCTGGCACAGTTGGTTCTGTTTTGTTTGCATATTGTGAACTCGGTGTGTCACATGTGGTTCAGACTATAAATAAAAAAAGTGTCAGAAAATTCCCTGGTGGATTAAGGCTGCTGGGGTGATTGCAGAATGGGTGGACAGTTTTGGAAGGGGCTGTCTGGGTGGGACGTCCCCCTTGGGAAGGAAAAGGAGGTTCTGAGCAGTCGGATGACGTTCAGAGCAGGCATTGGGCAGTGTCTGTGTGACAGTGCTTTGGGTTGGATGCTCAGTGTTTGTAAGTGAAGCTAAAAATTTCCGAGGAAAGGCCGGAGTGGCAGTGGCCCCTCCCAGCAATTCTCCGTGTGTCCCACACCTGTCCCCATTGCTGCCTCTGAGCCATCCCGTGCTGGTGTGTCCCTATTGCCTCTGGGAGAGCTGCCTGTGAGACAGAGAGATCCTGTTTCCCATAGAACTGGGCCAGCAGGTGCACTGGACACCACAGTGCAATCTGTGCTTCGGTGGCCCGCAGGGGACGCTCGCTTTTGTAGGGAAGTCACCAAACGAAAAGATTGAAGCACTTATGAATGAAAAGGAGCAGCTGAGAGCGGTGCTGGGGCTGGAGAGTGCACACAGAGCCCCTTCCTGTGCACAGGGTGTCTTGCTGTTCTCTGTGTTGGGAGCACGTTCAGAGCCACACATCCAGGGGCACTCTGCAGTTTGCTGCTGGCATCAGGCCCTTCTAAAAGGGCAGATTTGAACTGGCTACAGATGTGCTAAGGCTGAGGATTAATTGGGATCAGCTATATGTAGCCTGTGTGGTTGAGCTGCATTTTCAGCCTCTTCACTGTTAGAAAGGGGAGTGAAAAGAAGATTTCTAAAAAATTATTATTTTTTCTTCTGGAGCTGCTCAGCTGCTCTGATGACATCTGTTACCCTGATGGCAGTACTACACTTGTTACCCAAGGATAAACCTTTTCAAACTGCTTCTGTGCTGAAACTTGAGGATTTTGTGAGAATATTCATGTTCTCTTTTCCAGATGATCTCATTCTTGCTTCTTGCCACCAGAAAATCGTCTTTGTGTGCATTTCATCAGCTACATACAAGCCAGCAGTTCAGTAACTGATGTATGTGATTATTTTTATTTTTGCTGTCTTTTAGCAAGAGCACAGAGGATGCATGGATTGTGTTTGTACAAGTGCTGTGTGGCTGAGGAAATGTCTGGGGCTCTTTCAGCAGCAGGGAGAGAATTGTGGCTTTTCATTTCCCTGGGAGCTGCTTTACAGCTTTGGGCTGGTGCCATGGATCTGTGCAGATGATTTTTTTCCCTCTTCTTCATGAGACAACCACTTAAAGCCTCATCCAGGAGTAATCCTTTATGTTGGGCTGAATCAACAACAGGGATAGGAGTCCAGTTTGGGTCTGCAGCCATGTGGCTTTCCAGTACCTAAAGAGGGCTTTTAAAAAAGAGGGAGAGTGGCTTTTTACAAGGGGAGGTAGTGATAGGGCAAGGGAGAATGGTTTTAAACTAATAGAAGAGAGATTAAGATTAGATGTTTGGAAGAAATCCTTCTCTGTGAGGGAGGTGAGGCCCTGGCACAGGTTACTCAGAGAAGCTGTGGCTGCCCCTGGGTCCCTGGAAGTGTCCAAGTCCAGGCTGGACAGGGCTTGGAGCAGCCTGGGATAGTGGAAGGTGTCCCTGCCTGTGGCAGGGGGTGGAAGGGGATGGGCTTTAAGATCCCTTCCAACCCAGACCATTTTATGTTGCCTGCAGGTGCTTTGTGGTACTTTTTGCTGCTCCCTGGCATCCCTGCCCGCCTGCTTTGGCTGTCCTGCAGGCCCATTCTTTGGGACATGGTGGTGGTGGTGTGGTTGCAAGTAGTAAAAGACAAATAGGTTTTATGTCCTTGAGCCCATGTTGCCTGTGAAGCTTTGGCTCGTGACTTGGTGAAAGAGGGAAAAGATAAGAACAGCTTTTGCACGATTCTACATTATCTTCTTGTTGAAGTTACTGCTTGAGTGTCCCTCCTGACAGCTGAATGGTCACCAAGAGGGGTGTGCCTGTGCTTCGCTGCAGGACACGGGCTGGGCAGAGCATTGGTCAGCTGGGAGCTGCCACAGGCTCTGTGCTGGTTGACCAAGTGATGCCAGTCGCTGCTTGGTGAGGAGTCATTCCTGCAGGGAATGTTTGCTTTTGTGTTGTTCAGTGCCAGCTGATTATCTGAGGTTTAAGTACTTGGGGTTTGACCCATAAAACCCCTCCCTCCTATGTTTTTTCAGTTGTTTACCCTGATTTCTAAAGGCTGTTGGTGAGTGCTTTCAGGGGGACATACTCAGTTCTTTAATTTGCATCTACCAGTTATTTAATTGGGATTGTGGGGACTCCAACACTTTAAAGCAAGACTTGTTTGTGTTTCCTAGAGACTCGTTAGCCTTCCAAGCCATTTCCTTTGGATTAAGAAGCTGTCTCCAGGAGCTGCTTTCACCTTCCCGTTCATGAGTTTTGTGTTTACTGTCATCGTGAGAGTTTTTGTGTGTACCTGGAGAGCAAGGTGCCTGTCGGAGGGTGCTTGTGGGGGGGGGGTTTGTGTAAACCAGAGATGCTTCTTGTCACAGTGCCAGTGCTGGAGAGCAGCCAGTGCTGGGAAAAACTTCCTGCAAATAGATTGGCTCAACGGCTCAGGCTGCTCCTCCGTTTCTTCCCCATGGGAAATAGATGCCCATCATTCTACTGAAATGGTTCTTAATCACCTCAGAAATGCAAGTTCTTGCGCAATTCCTGCTGCTATTACACTTTAATTTATTTAGGGGAAGTACCCCACTCGCTTCTTTAGGCCCAGAAGAGTCTGACTACTGCACTGTATGTTACCTATGGTTTGGCTCTTTGTTCTTCTTGATATTCCCAAAGATGTGGAATATTTCACTGTCACTACCCTGAAACCTCTTTCCTGAATTGTGCCCCTGACAATCAGAATGCAAATGCCATATGGGAGAGGATCTGTGTTCTCAAATAAACACGAGATGACTTTGCAGGAGGAACCACATGAACTTTTGCTTACTTTGTTTACAGCCTCTCTCAGCCTTTGCCATTGCAGAGGGAATATTAGAGGAAGGTAATATTACCTGATAGGGAATATTAGGAGCAAACTCGGGTTCCAAGGTGATACAGTTATCCATTACTGCTCATAAGCTGTAGATGCTTCATGGAAATGCATGTCAGTGTTCTGTGCCCTGTACAGGAAAGACAGACTTCCCACAGGGAAAGATGGAAAGAGGCTTTGGACAAGGGGGAATGGCTTCCCACTGCCAGAGGCAGGGATAGATGGGATACTGGGGAGAGATTCTTCCCTGTGAGGGAGGTGAGGCCCTGGCACAGGGTGCCCAGAGAAGCTGTGGCTGCCCCTGGATCCCTGGCAGTGTCCAAGGCCAGGCTGGACGAGGCTTGGAGCAGCCTGGGACAGTGGGAGGTGTCCCTGCCCATGACAGGAAGTGGGACTGGATGAGCTTTAAGGTCCTTTCAACAGTGGTCCATTCCATGATTCTATGAAAGAAACAGCTATTTCAGTAAAACAGAATAGTTTCTATGTTGCCCATATAAAAATACTGTTCATCAACACCCACAAAAATCACCTGTATTTGCCACCTCCTTTCACAACAGATGCATTTGTGCATTAAATAGAAATACAGATCTTCTTGATTTAATTATGAATGAATGAATTAAATTTATTAATTATCTAATTATTTTCTTTATTTAAAATATTTTAGTGTTTAAATGTCCAAAGACTTAAATGCCAATTTATGTTCAGAGCTGCGACTGGATCCATGAGTATGGAAAACAGCCTTGTGTCTGGGAAGGAACATGTGCAGGGGGTTGAACTCTGCCCTGCCAAGGCGGAGGGAGTTTCTGCTGTGGATGAGCAATGTTTTTGTTTCTAGTTCAGTGAGCAGAAGGAGCGCTGGGGTCTGGCTCCGGGGGGAGCTGCTTTTCCATGGCCGTGCCCGGGGAGCGCTCGCTCGGCAGGAGACAGCAGCCACTGCCTGCCTGTTGCAGGGAGGATCCTAGGGAAAGCTTCGAACTGGGATCAGCCCACAGACAGCTGGGATATACAAGTTTCCCTTCAGTGATGACAGTATCTAGAATGGACACTTTGGCACAATCCCAGCTCCAGCCCTGGGAACATCCCAATGGCTCGGAATCTGCATGAGATGAGGATGCACTTTTTTAGTCCTCTGAAGCAGAGACCTGCACAGGTGTGACTTCCTTTTATTTCGGAAATCAGTAGGTTACTTGTTGGGTTTGCTGCTAAATAATTTATCCTCCAAACTTAGACCTTTATTGAATTACAGTGAATAAACAATTGCCTGCCTTTTTTCCTGCTGTTTGTGAGATTTAAGGTAATTTCAAGGTGACTGACAGAGAACAGGGGTTTCTGTTCGGATGGGTGCAGCTCTCTTGGAGCAGTTCATACAGTGCCACTGGACCACTCCAGCATTATCCCTACATATGTGTGTGGGTACCGAAGAGAAGGAATTGCTTAAGGTTGTTTTGCCTGTTTGACATTGATATCCACAAGGTTGGCGTGGGAGAGACCTATTTCTGTGCCTGCTGCTGGTGGTTGATGTGCTTTGTGTTGGCTATCTTGGTGGTTGCTGCTCTGTGTTTTACAACCTGCCGCCTCTGACTTTTATTTCCTGTTTTTGTTTATTTCAGGGAGTGAAAAAGACCCTCAATATTTTTTATGTCACTTGTGAACATTAAATGTTTCTTCTAATCTATGCTTTTCAATGGAGTCATGGGCTTTGTTCAGTGTTGGGGTAGGGGGTCTCCTCCCAAAATTGCCAGTCCAGGGTCCCTGGTATGGTAAATTTGTTGCCTGCCAAGCTGGAGTGGCTCACCCAAGTGGTTAGCAGGGTGGAAGGATGGGAATGAGCAGGCTGGAGGTGGCTGGGATGGCTGAAAGGATTGCTGGGGCTGAGCACGTGTGGTGTGTGCCTCAGCTGTGCCAAGAGAAGATGTCACCTACTCCCTCCAGGAGAGCCTGCCCTGTGGTGCGGGAGGTGGCAGGTGCTGCCCTGGCATGGTCTGACAGTTTTCATGGTCTTGACCTTTTCTGTTATCCCGTTTTCCGCCTGTGCCCAGACACATGGGAGGTGCCGTTCGAGGAGATCTCGGAGCTGCAGTGGCTGGGCAGCGGGGCGCAGGGAGCCGTCTTCCTGGGGAAATTCCGGGCAGAGGAGGTGGCCATCAAGAAAGTGAGGGATCAGAACGAGACGGACATCAAGCACCTGCGGAAGCTCAAGCATCCCAACATCATCGCCTTCAAGTAGGTGGTGACCCTTGTCAGAACCTTTGTCCAGGCAAGAGCCATTCGCTCAAGGTCTCCGGGAAGGTTTTTACAATCCAGGAGCTAAGCTGTGTCTAGGACAAAGTGGTGGTCACCCTTCCTGTCCTCTTGTCTGTCTGCTGCTCCTCACTGTATGTTCTCTTTGACAGAGGGGTTTGCACCCAGGCCCCGTGCTACTGCATCATCATGGAGTACTGTGCCCACGGGCAGCTCTACGAGGTCCTGCGGGCCGGCAGGAAGGTCACCCCGCGGCTGCTGGTGGACTGGTCCACAGGGATTGCCAGTGGCATGAACTACCTGCACCTCCACAAAATCATCCATCGAGACCTCAAGTCACCAAAGTGAGTCTCAGCTGCTTAAAGATCCCTTAGTTTGGGTTCCTCAAGTCGCCGAAGTTAAACAACCCCTAGTTGTGGTTCTTCAGGTCATCAAAGTGAGTCTCAGATGCTTAAACATCCCCCAGCTGGGGCTGTCTATTTTTTCCTTTTCTTGAGAAATAGTTTAAAGTTTGGTCAAAAGGCTCTACTATTTTTTCCCCCATGTTGACTCAAAACTAATGAGTGAAACTATTGCAACTTGTTGGCACTTAACAAGAGTGGAAATTTTATCTGTATCTTCCATGATAAATAGCAGTCAGGAATTATTTAATGATTTGATGATACCTGGTCTTTTTGGAAAGTGGGTTGTTCTGTTGCCTCTTTATTTTTCCTTCTTATTCTTCTGTTATTTCCGTGGTTTTCTGGAATGTGTCTTCCTCATTTCTCTGTTGCTTTCTGACTAAAATGGTCTGGCTTCTTTGTATTCTTATTCCCTAGATGTTTATCACTTCTTTAGCCTGTGACAGTGCATTAAGATAATGCTTTTAGATGATTTACAGCACAGTTTAAGGTACAGCTTTGCCTCTGAATCCTCAGTTACTTGTTAATTTGCACTTTCATTGATATTGATTTTTGACTCAGAGCATTCAGAACAGCATTTGAGGCACAAAACACAACCACCCAAAAGAGAGTGAGAGCTTTTATTGGGGAAAATACAAAATCTTTTCTTTTGTACTGCACTTGTGAGCAGCGTGGCCTCATCAACTGGTTGTGTTGATTAAGAAGGGATTTACTCCAGCGGCTGTTGTCGTACAAGAAAAATCACAAAGTGCTGATTTCTTTTTTTTTCCTTTCTCCAGTGTTTTGGTTACACACACAGATGCAGTAAAGATTTCAGACTTTGGTACATCCAAAGAGCTCAGCGATAAAAGTACCAAGATGTCCTTTGCGGGGACAGTGGCGTGGATGGCCCCGGAGGTGATACGGAATGAGCCCGTCTCCGAGAAGGTGGACATCTGGTGAGTCGTGTTCATGGTCAGGTACCCTCACCTTCTGTTCAGTCACTTGGTTTCCCAGCACTTTCCATGTCCATTCCTCATCCTGTGCCTGAGCATGGTTTGCTCTGTGGTGCACTGTTCCTCTCTCCTCCTGCCTGGTGCCCTGAGCTTTGGTGGGCTCTGATGGAAAGGGAAATGACACAGCTGTGCTGGCTGTGTGCTGACCTGCAGGTTCCAGCTGAGGCTCAGTGCACACAGTCTATGTCTTGCAGGAAGCAAACGCAGAAATTCTTCCCTGTGTCGTTATTCAGCCCAGAGCTTTCTCCCAGTGCTGTGCTCAAGGCCCCCTCAGCAGCCTCCACAGCCAGGGTGGTTTTCCATCGCTTCCAGCCCTCTCCAGGGCCACGCTGGAGCTGTGGGGAGGCCTCTGCTCTGCTCCCCACCCCCTTGTGCTTCCTGCACACCAGGCTGGCTGTTGTACGTGCAGCCCCAGGATTACAGCTCAGTGAATCCAATCCCAGATCCAAGAGGGAGGAAACCAGGATAGGTTGTAAGAGTTTTGGAGCCTGTTTCCATCAATGTGAAATGTGCTCTGTGTCCAAAGGAACACAAGGAATGGTTCATTCTCTGTGCTATTAAAAATGCTCGAGAGGGCTCAGCCTTGGAGTTCCTTTGGGAAGCCTCTCCACAGGTTTCAGAGCCCTCGAGGGAACTGCATCTCTGTTTCTGCCTCATTATTTCTGCATATTAAATGTCAGCAGCCAGGACAAATGCCCTTCTCCCTGCTTTACAGCCAGGAAGGGTTTTGCTTCCTGTGATTTTTCAGCTTCAGATGCTGTCCCTTCCCTGGCAGGGCAGGGAGCTGCCGGATGAAGCTGCGGGTGGTCCAGGGGGCAGTGGAGTCAGACAGGAGCTGCTGCTGGAGTTCTAGCTCGGGCCTGGGCTTGACCAGAAGGGCAAGATTTCCTGCAGGGAAGGTGGTGTAACCTGTGGTGTGCAGATGCTCTTGTGCCCACGGTGTCCTGCGTGTTTATTTTGGATGTCCAGGCCACAGCACAGCTGGCTCCTCTGGGAGGAACACTTGGGTTGTTCTGGAAAGAGAACACAACCAGCATTTGTCTGCTGAGCCACTCCCTTTGAATCATGGGATTGTGAGGGCGAGTGGTGCTGGATTTCTACCCTTGGCTTTCTGTCCTTTAGAGTGATTAATGTTCAGGAATATTTCACGGAACATCCTCCCCAGTAAAATCTTTGCTCCCTCCCTCAGTGACTTGGAGATGTTGCTCTTTGGTGCCAGTTCTTCTGGAGTTCACAACAGTGGTGATTGATCAGACTCTCCCTTGCTATCCGTTCTTCCCTCAAGATAAAAAAAAATGATGTTCATGAATGCTGCCAACAAATGAGAACAGTTCCCGAGCTGCTTATATGTCTGCTCTCTCTCATCTTTAACAGCATGCAGAAAAATAAATCTATAATCTTATCAGGAGTCCTGAAAATCCTTCGTCAGTTCTTAGTCATAGCAAAGATGAAACCAGATGAGCTTTCCCTGGTAGTTTGTCCAACCTCCTGGGTCCCTGCTATACTGCAGCCCACAAAAAAGGATTTTGAGGCGAAAAATATTCAAATTCTGCTTGTTTGTTGTTTTTTTTTTTAACACATGATTTGAAGCCAATGGGCTTTGAAAGTGCAGTGTTTTTCACATGAAGTTGTTTCCTGACTGGTGGTGGTTCAGACCTGGTAATTTGTCCCTTAGAAGTTCTGTACTTAATAAAAGCAGCTGGATATTGGTACAAGCCAGAAACAGAAACACCCTTCTCACCTTTTACCTGGCTGGAGTCTCCAGCTTGGCAAGGTCGGTGTCCCCAGAGGGATGGGACATGGAGTAAGGTGGCACATCTGGCTTGGAAATGGGGATGTTTGTGCCTCACCCGGATCACAGCCCAGTTGTTGATGTGCAGGAACAGTGGTGGTGGTTCTCAGCAGCATTTTGTTTACCTCTGTATGGACTGGTTTGGTGTTTCTTTGGTGTTTTATTGGGTGATGATTGTATACAAAACAAATGTTTGCTGTTAAAAATTAAGGTTTTGGTTCTTTCTCATCACTTCACTAAGAAAGAGAAGCAAAGTGAGTTTTCTTACCTACATCTTTCAGTTCTTATAGGAGGTTCTTTCCCAGACTGAGTTCTCTTAATTAATTTTTTTTTGCTTTGTCCTTCCTTTCTTCAGAACAAAAGGAATATCAGATGAGACCTCATGTGCTTTTGGTACTGACAGTTATGCAAGTAGTATTTGTTTCCTAATTTCTGTGTTGCGGTAGTTGTAGTGCTGAGTCTCAAACCTTGAAACTCCTACCTGGGACTACAGGTAACAGCAGAGGGAGCCTTTGGTTAGGGAAAAGAAAACAAAACCAGTTAAATGAAATGTAAAAAAGCCACAGAACCTTTGTTGTGTTGTCTCTGTAAGACACTTGTCAGTCTGGGCAGTAGTCAATCATGTGCTCTTACCAGCAAGAGCAGTCCAAAGTCTATCCGAGAGTAGACTTTGGAGTCTTTTCATTTAACAGAAGCAAGACTTAATCTGTACAGAAAATGTGCTTTCAGGATCTTTAAAATCTCACAAAGAAGCAGGAAAGGATGGGTGAAAACCAGTGTGGTTTTGTGCTCAGCCCAGTGCTGGAGCAGAGCAGTTACCTGGTGTGTTAAAACCACTCTTGCACCTACTTGCAGTTTCAGACCAGACACCCCTACTTCCCTGTTTTGCCAATGTTTTTTTCAAGCTCCAGATGTTTTTGTTAACAGCTTCTGTGTGAACTCAATTTGTCCTGGTTTATTTCTTCATCAGGTCATTTGGGGTGGTTTTATGGGAGCTGCTCACGGGAGAGATTCCCTACAAGGATGTGGACTCTTCGGCCATCATTTGGGGAGTGGGCAGTAACAGCCTCCACCTTCCCGTCCCTTCCACCTGCCCAGATGGCTTCAAAATCCTCATGAAGCAAACCTGGTAAGAGCCTGAACCCCACACAGCACAGACCTAGGGCTGGCTCCCAGCAAAACCTGTGAAAGTCAGGAGAAAAAACCTGTGAAAACCTGTGAATGTGGAGCCTGCAGCAGAGGGCTCTTAGATACTCTCACACTTGTCCTGAGAGCAGTAAGTTCTAACATTTTGGATTCTGCTTCCTTGTGGCAGCAGGCTTGGACCCCAAGACATCTTCAGGAGCCTTCACAGAGGGTGTTGCTTTGCTGTAGCAAAGTAGGGGCTAAAAGGTGGCTCTGTGGGAAGACAAAAGGAGCTGGAAGGAAAGTAGGGGTCAAATTCCTTGAGGCCACATCCAGAGTGAAGGGAACTGATTTTTTCACTCTGAAACCCCTTTGTAAGCAACTGGGTTTTGGACTGGACAAAGAGAAATACGAGCTTTCTGTCTGGAACACAGATTTTCCAGGTTCAGATACGGAAAATGCTGTCAGTTTCCTCCATGTACCAGATTAGAGTTGAAATTCTTTGTCTTGGGTTTCATTAATGCTTTTTCTTTTCTTGACACAGTATAAAGGGTCTTCCAGCATTTTCCCGCTCCATGGGTTTTAACAGCCATCCTCCCCATGGCACAAAGGGGAAAACAGGCCAGAGCATGTGTGGATCTTTCCCAGTGGCTGTTTACCCTGAGCTGCAGCAGTCGGGCTGTGGCAGCTTGTGCAGCTCGGTACCACAGAGAGTACCTGCAAACACTTGTATCCCCACCTAGTGGAAGGAGGTGGTTGGTAGGGGACTGGAGGCTCGAGAAGCTGCACTTGCCCTATGCAAAGTAGATTCAGTCCTGAAACTCAAGTGCTGGTCCTTTTTCTCAAAAATCCGAATGTTTTTGTACTTGTCTGTGATCCTAAAGGCTGTTCAGTGCATTGCAGTACTCAGGCATGTACTGTGTGACAAGTCACAGACCTTTAGTGCTTAGAAGCACCCTGAATGTAAGTTTTCATTTCTACCAGACTGAGCCTTCCCATTACAAAATTTGGAAATTGATGAGACAACAAACCAAAGTATGTTTCTTCTTGACAAGCAAGTTAGGATAGAAACTGAAACTGTTCCTGTCTTTCACTCTGTAGTCGCATTTTTCTGGTCTTAAACATTTTGCGCCTCTTTTGTTTCTTCAGAATGGGTCATCACAAACCACCTCTAGCACAATTAAATTGTATTCAGCAAAAGAGAAAACCAGAAAAGCTCCTTTGCTCTAACCTGTCAGCTACTTGGTTCAGAGAACAGGATCTAGTGAAACCCTTTCAAAAGGGCAGCAGAGGCTGGCAGCCCCCATCGCTCACCCCAGAAGGGCAGCAGAGGCTGGCAGTGCTCATCCCTCGCCCCAGAAGGGCAGGAGAGGCTGGCAGTGCTCATCTCTCGCCCCAGAAGGGCAGCAGAGGCTGGCAGGGCTCATCCCTCACCCCAGAAGGGCAGGAGAGGCTGGCAGGGCTCATCCCTCACCCCAGAAGGGCAGGAGAGGCTGGCAGGGCTCATCCCTCACCCCAGAAGGGCAGCAGAGGCTGGCAGGGCTCATCCCTCACCCCAGAAGGGCAGGAGAGGCTGGCAGGGCTCATCCCTCACCCCAGAAGGGCAGGAGAGGCTGGCAGGGCTCATCCCTCACCCCAGAAGGGCAGGAGAGGCTGGCAGGGCTCATCCCTCACCCCAGAAGGGCAGGAGAGGCTGGCAGGGCTCATCCCTCACCCCAGAAGGGCAGGAGAGGCTGGCAGGGCTCATCCCTCACCCCAGAAGGGCAGGAGAGGCTGGCAGGGCTCATCCCTCACCCCAGAAGGGCAGGAGAGGCTGGCAGGGCTCATCCCTCACCCCAGAAGGGCAGGAGAGGCTGGCAGGGCTCATCCCTCACCCCAGAAGGGCAGGAGAGGCTGGCAGGGCTCATCCCTCACCCCAGAAGGGCAGGAGAGGCTGGCAGGGCTCATCCCTCACCCCAGAAGGGCAGGAGAGGCTGGCAGGGCTCATCCCTCACCCCAGAAGGGCAGGAGAGGCTGGCAGGGCTCATCCCTCACCCCAGAAGGGCAGGAGAGGCTGGCAGTGCTCATCCCTCACCTCACCCCTGGCTGTTTCTGTTTTGTTTCAGGCAGAGCAAGCCTCGGAACCGTCCGTCCTTCCGGCAGACGCTGATGCACCTGGATATCGCCTCTGCTGATGTGCTGGCTACTCCTCAGGAAACCTACTTCAAATCCCAGGTAACTGGGGAAAGGCTGGAGCCTCTTAGTGCTGGAATTAGCTCCAAGGATCTGATTTGGAGGGTGCATCGAGCAGAGCAAGTCTGGATCCATGATTTCAGTTTGGTTCTTGGGGAGCAGCAACCTGATGGGTGTTTGAAAGTCTTTTACCCAAACTTTCCCAAGCTGAGACTTCTGCTGCAGGAAGCAGGGCTTCAAGAGGCAAATAGAGTATCACCCTAGACAGGCATCATCATGGAGCTTTCCAAATTGTGAGCCTTTCTACTTATTTTCACTGCCAAAAGGAAAGAAAATGTTCTCTTAAAGAAAGAACATTTAAAGAACTCTAGGAATTAAAAAACATTAAAAAGAACTCTAGGAATTAAAAAAAATATTTCTTAGAAAATGCAGGTATGTTTTAAATTCTCTATTTGGAGCACAGAATTGTAAATACCATTTGAAAATGCTGGCACTAAATGTGCTGCAGTGTTGTTACCCAAAATAATTCAGCTAACAAAAATACATTCTCAACTCAAAGCTGTAATTTTCTGCAGACACAAAGAACATTGCCCGAGAGTTTTTCTGTGGTGCACCCACAGATCCCAATTCTTTGTAAATAGCTAAAAGTAAATTGCTTTCCTAGGCTGAATGGAGAGAAGAAGTGAAGAAACATTTTGAGAAAATTAAAAGTGAAGGAACTTGTATCCACCGGCTGGATGAAGAATTGATTCGCCGTCGAAGAGAAGAGCTGAGGTCTGTTCAGAGTCTTTTGTGTTTACTATTTGCTTTTCCCATCCAGCCTTCCCTTCCCAGCTAAATGAGCCCTCAGCTTGTCCTCAGAGGGCCTCCTGCTCCAGCCCCTGACTCTTTTTATTCTCCTCTTGTACTGCGGTCCAAATTATTCCCAGTGAGGACCCAGTATTCCTGGTGGTATAAATTTGGGCAGCCTAAATTCCTTGTGAACCCAGAAACCGAAATTCCCATGGCCTAGGCCATGAGCACTGCTCGGCTGATGGGAAGCTGGAGAGAAGCAGTGGGAACTGTCCCTGCTCTTGGGCAGTCTCAACAGTTTGCTCCAGACGAGGTGCCAAAGGCCTGTGTGTTTCCCGGGGAATATTTCCACCTGAGATTTGGTGTTTGTGGTAACAGCACTGAAGCAGATGCATCCGTCTCAGTGGGAAATCCATCCTGAGGTTGGCTGTGAGCTTCCTCTGCCCTAATACTTTCTTTGGCTTAGTTATTCCAGGGAAGTGAACATACTTCATATGAACAGCCCACTGAAACACATTTTAAACATTAGACCAACTTGAAAATGAAAGCAGAAGGTTTATTTAAAGAAGGGAAGGCGTTTCCTCCTGTGATACATATTTGCAAATATAGTTGACAGAGAAACATAAAACGCTAAGAAGCAATTCTGTGTCAAACATGAGGAGCCAAAGGGGCCCTTGGCCAGGCAGTTTGATGCAGTGGTTGTTCAGTGTTCCCTGTCTGCAGGGAGCTTTGGGTGGTCACATCTTTCAGCTGTGCTGGAGCTGTGGGGACACTCTGCTGTTAATGAAATACAGACACATGACTTCTTTCCTGTTTCTGTAGAGGCTGGTTTAGCCCCTTCTCTGTGCAAACAGGATGATCAGGGCTTGGCCAGAGGGCTCCTGGATGCGTGTGAGGCATTTGCAGCTCTTCTAGGGAGAAGCGTTGCCACTCTTTCAAGGCTGTTAAACACTTTCTAAACCATACCATGATTTATTGCTGTGTCAGGCTCTTAATCAATCATCATTCACTGTTAGCTGTATCTGGGGTTCAGTGCAGTACAGCTGGCAAATTTGACTTTTAAAAGGCCTTTTCCTAAAGCACCTGTACTTATCCTCATTCTCTTCTCTTGGTCCATGGAAGTCAGACTGGAATAAAGCCTTTTCTGCCTTTCAGACATGCATTAGACATCCGTGAGCACTACGAGAGGAAGCTGGAGCGAGCCAATAACCTGTACATGGAGCTCAGTGCTATCATGCTGCAGCTGGAGGTGCGGGAGAAGGAGCTCATCAAGTACGTGTCTGGGAATGGTGATGTGCACTGGCAGTCTGCACACAGCAGAACAGAAACAGCGCTTCATTTCTAAACTGGACAGTGGCACTCGTAGATTTAGTGTCCCCTGACAAACGACAAAGGTTAGGGAGTTGCTGGCCAGCAGGGAGAGATCCCTTTGGAGTGAATTCCTGGAGACCACTGTCAGTGGTTACTGACTGGGAGAAAGGCACCTTCCCATTTGGTGCTGGCATCCTTTGGCCCATGTGTGAAGGGAATGGCAGTGCTGCTCCTGGACTGTGTGCCAGGGCCCTGTCCCTGCTGCCTGATGCCTGCAGAAGGAATTTAGAAGTGTCTGTGTCCTTTCCCAGCAGAGCAGGTTGTGTTGCACCCAGCCATGGCTGGGAATCGGGCACGGAGCACATTTCCTGCGGAGCCAGTTCCTGTCCGGCGGGAGCGGCAGGTGGAGAGAGAGACAACTGATGTGGTTTTCTTTGTTTTTTCTTTCCCTGATGTTTCAGGAGGGAACAAGCAGTGGAAAAGAAATACCCTGGGACTTACAAACGCCACCCAGTCAGACCAATAATCCACCCCAATACAGTGGAGAAGTTGATGAAGAGGAAAGGGGTCTCCCATAAACCAGGCAGCCAGACCAAACGGTGAGAAGTAACAACCCAGTCCTGTTCCAGAGCCAGTGGTAGATCCCCACTGGGATGAGCAGGCAGTTCCTTCCCTTTGAGCCTGATGAAATGCAGGGTGGGACAAAGGAGTGTTCACACTTGGGCCTGGTCTGATCCTCAGAACCATAATTGTTTAATTATCTTAAGGTGAAAGGGATGAATCCTGCCATCCCTCCCACCTGGGCAGCTCTCTGGAACCACAGAATCACAGGATATGTTGGTTGAATGAATAAATTGTTGGTCCATGTGATTTTTGAGCAGATGATGGTGCTTGGACAGGCGGTGTGTCTTGTGTTTTCTCAAATTCCTAACTGTCCGAGTAGTTAGATTGTCCTTGACTTGGATGGGAATAAGCAGGGCAAGGGATTGTGGAAATCAGCCAGACCTCAGGAAGGATGGATTCGTTGTTGAGGAATTAATTTGGGATTTGAGATTTGGGAATTCATGCTGTCCTTTCAGTTATTTCTTTTCTGCATGACTTTTAGATAGGGAGATTATTTTTTTCTAGAGGAGTTGTCTTAGTCTTTACTTTTTTGGGGATTTCCAGGAGTTAGTCCTGATTACCAGTGAATAATCACTTCTGAATTAATATCCCCACATGGCTTTGAGAAGAGCAGCCTGATCACCACCATTGTACATGCACAGAGTGAGAGCCATGCTCTACCCCGAGGTCCTGGGAGGGAGCTATTTTGGGAGAGAACATCGAAATAAGAGCAGAAAAGGAGAGCGTGTGACAGCTGTTGGAAAAAGCAGCAAGAAGGGAGTGTAGAGCAGGGTGGGCTGAACGGAAAGGACGTTGAGTGGCGAGAATCACAGGGACCAAAATGCAGGAGTCAAGCAGCTGAAGGGGAGGGCAGCCTGTAGGTTTTAGGAAGCAGAGTGTGCTTTTGCCTCCAGCTGCCTCTTCATCCTGGCTCTGGGCCGGTGTCACTTCTTTGTTTGTGGCTTGACGTGTACCTTCCTCTCCCCGTCTCCCAGGCCAGATCTACTGAAGTCAGAGGGCATACCCAGCACAGAAGCAGCATCCAATGGCTCCCCAGTCTCAGGAAGTCCCAAGATGTCAACCCTGAGTGGCAAAAGCCGGTACCGCAGCAAGCCCCGGCACCGCCGGGGGAACAGCAAAGGCAGCTACAATGAATTTGCAGGGATCTTGAAAAACCAGCCAGCGCCGGACGACGCCCCCCCTCCCGCCCCTCCCCACGCCCCCGGAGTGCCGCAGCAGCCCGGCCACGGTCCCCACGGGCAGCACTCGCGGCTGCACGCCCACGGGCAGGACATCGCCACCTGCGCCAACAACCTGCGCTACTTCGGCCCCGCGGCCGCGCTGCGCAGCCCCCTCAGCAACCACGCCCAGCGCCGCATGTCCGGCTCCAGCCCCGACCTCATCTCCACCGCCATGGAGGCCGACAGCCGCCGCGGCCTGGACAGCAGGGACGGCGCGGCCGAGCGCTGGGAGTGCTGCCAGGCGGATCCCTACGACCCCTGCCTGCAGTGCAGGGACGAGGACGGTGGCCAGGCACAGATGGCCTCTGCTGAACCGGGGGGGAGCCGCCCCCAGTCCCCGGCGTCCGCGTCCCTCTACGAGAGCGCGCAGTTCATGGAGAAGCTGGAGGAGCAGGGCACGGCGGCGTCCGCCCTGGGCGCTCCCCAGCACTTGGCTTCCTCAGGGCTGCCCTGCAAAGCAAGATCCCTCCAAAAGGTGAGGACAGAGCATCGGGGTTTGAAGATGTGGTTTTGGTAGGGCCTGGTTCTGTTACGTGCAGTTTCGCCAATTTTGGTTTGAGTTGCAACTTGTTTACTGAATTTTTGATGTTGAAACAGTCTCAAAATGCTTTCAAGCCTTTCTCCAAAGGAAGGGATAAATGCATTCTTTAAATTGTTCTGTAATATCACGTGAGAGTTTCTTTGAGAGTCTGTGGTGCTGCTGTGTCTCAGAGCAAAGATTCAACATTTGCCACGGTCTTGAAGACATCCATTTAGCTGCACCTGCCAGAAATTGTCCCCCTGCACTGAAAGACATAGTTCTCCTGTATTTTGCGAAGATTTTGCAAGAGTAAAAAAGAGGTTATGGCACAGTTGTACAGAAACAGCTCTTTGTTCCTCCTGCTTCCATCCAGGTGATGAGAGAAGTAAGAACCAGTCTGAGTTTAAAGAGCAGGAAAACTGGGCCTGGCTGGAAAAGTCAAGGGAAATAGCAAAATTACCAGACCAAGAGTGTGGTTTGGCCCCAGCATGAAGGGAGTGGGACCTTGTAAGACAAGGGGATGGGATGAGATAAAGTCTGAATCTGAATGAGAGGATGACAGGTTGGATGGGATGGGAGGAGGCTGTAAAAAAAAAACAGTGTGGGGGTAGATTTGGGTGAAAGAAGGAGACTAAAAGGCTCCCAAGTTCTCCTAGTTGGTGAACCCCATTGGCAAAGGCTGTGTCATCCTCCATCCTGCTCTAGTGATGGGCTGTGGTAGAAAAAGGTAAAGGCAAGAGTGCCAAATCAGCTCAATAATTTATGTGGGTTCCCACGTGATACTCATTACTTGATTTGCTTCAGTGAGAATCTGGTACGTTCTGTGCTGCATGCCTGCTAAAATACTCCAGTGTATTTCCCAGTCAGTCACTCCAGATTCGGGAATGGCAGCCTTGAGGCTGCCTGAAACAGCCTCCTGGTAAGATGATGTCTGAGTCAGTGTTCCTGACACACAGGCTGGTTTCTGGTTTAGATTCTTGCAGCCTCTTGTCACGGTGACTTTGTCCTGGAGGACAAAGGTTCATGGCCAAGGGTCAGCCGTGTTTGAACTTCCCCAAACGTGACACCCTTTTTGTCCTTGGTTTCTGCCAGAGCGGGGACGAGTCATCAGAAGAGGAGGAGGGCGAAGTCGACAGTGAAGTGGAGTTTCCTCGTAGACAAAGGTAAAAGGTGAATTCATTCTAATCTCTCTTTGGTGGGACAAAACTGAGGAGAAGAACTCTCACAGCAGCTGCACACCAGCACTGAAACTGGAGAAGGTGCTGGCAAAAGAACAGAATCCCATTCACTATGTCCCATCCACCCTCAGCTGATCCCTCACGTCCACTCGCTGTTCCAGCCCATCCTGAGATGTTCTCTCTGGCCCAGCTTTCCTGCTGCAGGCTGTTTGCAGCACAACTTGATCACACTTGGTAACGTTATTCTGCCTCTATAAACGAGCTGCTGCATCTGTTTCAC
The DNA here is from genome assembly GCA_013397775.1 of Eulacestoma nigropectus. Taxonomy (NCBI): domain Eukaryota; kingdom Metazoa; phylum Chordata; class Aves; order Passeriformes; genus Eulacestoma; species Eulacestoma nigropectus. The sequence continues at coordinate 577,895 of VZTE01002465.1, forward strand.
CAGGATCAAACTCAGTGGATGTGGGAACCCTTTGTGGGCTCTTCCCAGTGTTGTTTATTAATTGTTGCTGCAGTGGGGAGGACTCCAGCCCAGCACCTCTGTAGCTGAATTCAGATAAGACTGCAGAACTAAGTGACAACAGCAGATCAAATTTGATGATGTTGCCTGTAAAATAAGACTTATGGGAGTGTTCCTACATAAGCCTGGGGAACAGCAGGATTTACAGTCCTGTGCTCAGGAAAGACATCGTGGACTTGGTGCTGTAGCTTTATGAAAGCAGCTTCTTGAAGTGCAGGAGTGATCCAGTAGGCAAACAGGTTAAAGGTTTGATTCAAACGAGCAGAGAAGAAAATAAAAGCTTGTCTGCTGTTGTGTGCATCCACAGCAAATCTGAAGCTTAAATCCTAATGCCCCCTTCATTGCCCCAGCTCAAAGACCATGGTAAAGTTTGGAAAGGTACTGAGAAGTGTGACAGGAGTGGTTAGGGATGGTTTCCGTAGAAGAAGAGATTAAATCCATGTGAAATGTTTCTCTTGGAGGAGGAGAGGCAGCACCAGAGGTGCATGAAATTGTAATTTATGTGGAGAAAATAGACAAGGAATGATTCTTCACATTCATGGTAGGGGCAGCCAGTGAAGCAAATAGGGCTTTTTCCATCCAGAACATTTTCAGATGTGGAGCTCATTGTCAAGGTGTGCTGTGGAAATCAGACCATGAAGAGCCGTAGGTGCAGAACTGGGGGAGTATGGATCCATCAGTGACTGTTAGCGTTGTCACTGGGTTTGAGCTTCCGCCCAGAAGTCAGATCTGCTGAATGGTACAAACCAGGAAGAGATGCCAGGAGACAGCAGGCTCTGCATGCCCTGTTCTCATACTTCTCCCAGATTATTCCCTCCTGCCTGGGGTTGAAGGCAGAAAGCTGGGCTGGATAAGTTATGTGACTCATACGGTTCCTGTGTGATGTTCTTTCCTCTGTGATTTACTAACTTGGAAGATTAGGAGGACAGATTGCCTGTTGCATGTGATGCCCAATTGTGGGTCTCCTGGCATGTTCCCTCAGCTGATGTGTTTCCCCATTGCTGTTGAATCCTGGCACAAGGCCATTTCAAGGGTCAGCTAACTGTGAGCTTGTTTCTTGAGTGGACGCTCCTAAATCCTGCCTGGCTTTTGGGATGGCTGCCAGGTGATGCAGGTATTCCCAGGTGAGTTAGCTTGAACCCCACAGTACAGCCTTGCCTTCCTTTAGGAAAATGCACTGTCAAAGAAAAATCTGCTTCAGGGCAGATCAGCTAATATGGACATATCAGACAGGACCAAATAAGAACAGATGAATTTAAAGATGCAGGTCTTGAACCAAATCATTCAGAAGGGGTAAAATTCTGTAGCTGCAGGATGTGGAAGGCACTCCACAAGTTCTGGTGTAGCAGAGCAGTGAACACAGCACTCAGGAAGCTCCTTGTGAGTGTGATCCAAGGTGAACACTGAACTTCTCTCCCTGTTTGCAGACCCCACCGCTGCATCAGTAGCTGCCAGTCCTACTCGACCTTCAGCTCCGAGAACTTTTCCGTGTCGGATGGAGAGGAGGGGAACACAAGCGACCACTCAAACAGCCCGGATGAGCTGGCCACCAAGCTGGAGGATGAGCTGGCTGAGAAGCTGGAGGACATGTTGTCCCAGACTCCAGAGATCCCCATTGAAATCTCCACGCAGTCGGATGGGCTTTCTGACAAAGAGTGTGCTGTGCGGAGGGTCAAGACTCAGATGTCTCTGGGCAAACTTTGTGCAGATGAACACAGCTGTGAGGTGAGTCGGTAATCCCCTCGTCCTTCCACTCAGTGGAAAAAAACTACATAAATGTTATGGAAAGGAATCCAAGGGCCAGAAAGTTGGAACTCCGCCTAGGAAATGCTGTGGTGGGTGTTCTACGGCAAAGCAACTGCTGCAATACCCAATCTTCCTCCTGCTTGGCAGAAGAGTGGGTGGGGGAAAGTAGCACAAACAAAGCTGAACATAATGTGCTGGTCAAGATGAGTGTGATTTTGGAAGGCCATCATATTTGCAGTTGCGTTAAGTGGGATGAAAATAGATAATGAAATGGAGCGGATATAAACTGCCTCAGATATATCCATCGGCAGCCTTGCTGACAAAGCTGGAATGACTTTCTTCCTTTTGCTGCCTTTCATGTGTTTGGGAGGGGTAGGGCAGAGGCTGCTGCACCACCTCCTCATAACCCTGTGTTTGGGAGTGCTCTGACCTGGTATTTCTGTGCTGGCCCCGCTCTGAGGGGAGACAAGTGACCTTTGGTGGGGCAGTCACATGCTGTGCCCTCTCCTGTGCGTGCGCCACTCTCCTCCTCTGCAGGTAGTGGGTGACCTTTGCCTGGCTGCTGTGACAGACTGGGATGTGTGGATGATGTGCAGTACAGGAATGGTGCTCAAGTCTCCCCCTTTCCTTTTGTCTTGCAGAACCCACCACAGTTTGGAGAATCAGACTGTGACTCTTCTGAAGGGGAGTGTTCTGATGCCACGATCAGGACCAATAAGCCCTGCAGCTCTGCTACTTGGTAATACAGATCTCCCCTAAAGCTTCTTGGTACTGGCATTTTGATTTCCCTGAGATTCCACTTCATTCCCCTTCATCACACTTTACAGGAAGAGAAGATGCTTCTCCTTCCCACCCCAGGAGTGATTTGCAATAACCTGAATCTCTGGAAAATGTCCAAATGAAATTAATTCTCTTTGAGCATTTCAATCAAGAATGGCAGGGATGTATTTTATTGAATAATCTAGTTACTGTAACATGGATATTTATTTTTTTGACATTTTAACACTTTTTACTGTAAAGAGTGGATTGTATTTATAGACAAAGACTTGTTGCAAAAAAAAAAACGTTCAGAAAGCAAGCACACTATGGAGAAACATCCTGGGAGTCCTGCCTGGACAGCTTTGTGTACAGACACGGGGGATTCTCTTGCTGCTTGCACAGGGGACCAGGCCTCATGGCCCTGAAGATTGGAGAACAGATTAAGAAAACTAAACCACTCAGTCTTATCAAATGAGGAAAAGCAGAAAAAGACCTGACTGTAGGGTCACCTGTGAACAAAGTGTTTTCAGTATAACCAGCTGGGTCATTTTTTATCAGAAGGTGGACATGTTCCTGGAGAAAACTGGTACCAAGGTGCTAACATCCAGGGTCTTCTGAGTCGATACATCCCCAGGAATGTAATGGTGGGTTTTATTTTAAGGATTTTTAGTTTCTTTTTTTAATCAGCATTTTGTTGTGAGATCCTGCAAATGTATTCTAACCTCGTCCTCTTAAGAATTGGTATCAGAGAATTCTTACCACTGTCCTTGCTTCACTCTGGGAGTGTCAACCTCCAGCTGAGCAGGGAAACCTCTCTCAGATGCAGTGTGCCATTTCCCAGTTTACTTCCTCCTCTTACCTCCTGTCTGTTTCAGTCAGTCAAAGAAATCAATCAACTCGGTGTTGGCCAAGCAAGGACTTGCAAAGCGTAGAAAGCACATTCCGCAGAGCCCGAGCACTTCTGGGGAGGATACTGGAGATGCCTGGACTGGACTTGGAGAAGCAGCCTCTCACCTACAGCAGCATCGAGAACCAGCAGAGAGCTGTGTGTTGAGGGGGAAGACTGGGAATCACTGGCCTGGCTAAGAGCATCAGCCCTGTTCTGTCTCCTTACTCACTGTACATTCTTGGAAGCATTAGCAGCTGCCTTCCCCTCATGGCAGGCCTTGTGCAGGGAATCTTGGCATGGCTGTGGTACGGCTGTGTCGCGGGCATGCCCCAAGGCCTCTGTTTCTCCTCCAGGCTGAAACTCTGCAGGTGCAAGTGAGGATAGTACTGGTACGTGACAGGCCGAGGCATTGGCAGATGAGAAAAATTTGTTTTCTGATAGAACTCATAGTGCCTTCCCTTCAAACACTACTCTTCTAAAACAATATTGAAAGAGAACAAAATGATAGAGCACGTTCCCCCCTTCCTTAGTTGATGTCCCCCTGCAAGAGCTCTCCCTCTGCCCTTCCCAGTGTGCTGGCTGGCACAGCCAGCCAGAGGTGAATGGCAGGAATGGACCATGGACAGGTACTTCTGTTGCTTTGTTTGTTTACATTTTATGTTTAAATATTGGTTTGAACTTAACTGTGGTAATTTATAGCCTCATGGCAAAGTGAAGGAAAATGTCTTACTTATTCAGAGAGCAGTATTGTATGAGTTAAATTATCCCATATTTTAAAATTTTTGTAGCTGGACTACAGACAGATCTTAAGTTATAATGTTATTTTATTATTTATTATAATTTCTGTAGATCAGAAGGTTGGCTTCACCGCTAGCACAATTGTAATCTCTGTGTGTGACGTTACCTTCTCCCTGCTCACCGGAGGGGTGGGAGCAGAGCTGGGCTCAGTGGCCTTTAGGAGTTGCTGCCTCTCGTGATTTCCAAGGGATGCTGTTACTCCAGGGCAGAGAACAGAGATGGGTGGATGGCTGCAGTCAGGTTCCTCGTGGGCAGAGCTGCAGTTTGCTCACGTTGCTGGTGGTTGGCAGCCGCTGAACTGGTGGGAATGTGGGAAGGGTGGTCAGGGAGTGAGTGGCTTTTGAATTGATCCCAAAGTGAATAACCGTGACAAGATTCCCTGGCCAGAGCATCCAAAAGGACATCAGGGAGGAGGGCAGTTTCCCCGGGCAGTGGGTCCATGTGGTGGATCACCCGAGCAGGACCAAACAGACTCCTAGAGAGAGTGACCCGCTCACCCTGCTCTGGGCGGAGGCAGAATCCCGTGAGGAGTCAAGCTCTTTCCTGGCTCATTTCCTCTCTCTTCCTACCCCTTGTTTCTCCTCCCCAATGTTCTTTGTCTCTCCGCCAGTGGCAGGAGGAGCTGGCAGGGCCAGAGATGGCTTTGCTGTTGGGTGTGAGAGGGGTTTGGTGGTGCAGATGGTTACTCAGGAGACTGGAGGCCGAGGTGTGGGAATTTAGCAGTGGAGAGCTGTGTGCACATAACACACGGGTGTAAAGAGATGTGGAGAACTGCCACTGGGTGTCCCCAGCAGAGGATGCCAAGCCCTGTGCCCCTGGGGAGACTGCTCAGACCTGGCAGGCTCTGCGAGACCCATGGGCAGCACTGGTATCCTTGGGCAGTCCCACAAAAAGCCCCAAAGCAGAGCTGCCTCCAGCTCAGGCCTGTCGCTGTCCCCAGGGCCGCCAGCCTGTGGTGATGCAGTCCCTGACAAACAGATTCCAGAGAGGTTTGGGTACCTGTGGTCTCTGCATAGGCTCCACCATGGGATGAAGCTCCACTGAGCTCGTAGAGCTTTGGTGTGTGCGATTTTGGGACTCTTCTGGGCCAGCTGTCCTGGGTGTGTGCTGATCCCTCCCCATCCTTGCCTGGGGACATGCTGGCCTGTTCTGCAGCCTGGGCAAGCAGAGCTGCCCCCTCCAGCTCTAGGCTGCCACATTTAGCTCTACTCTCCTCACACCCCCGGGTCATTGCACTGTTACAGTCCAGCGTCGCTGCTCCCACCCGCTGCCCCCGACGCTGCATCCCTCTGGGAATGCCACTAGGGCAGCCCCGCCCGTGGAGGTGTCACCCCAGCCTCCCCTGCACACGTCCCATGGCCTCGCTGTGTGCGGGCAGAGCTGGCTCAGCACCCCCACATTCCCGGGGTGGTTGCTGTCAGTTCTGGGCGGGGTTATGTAGGATTTTCCTTAGTGACACCTCCCTGGGATTGCACAGACTCAGTCCCCAAGTCGCTGTATGGGCACCTCTGCTGCGGTTCCTCACACTTCCTCTCCTGGCAGGGTCTGGGGTTAAGAGGTGTAAGTGGGCCTGCTTACTCCTTGTAGTAACACCGCGTTCCAGGGCCGGAGTAAACTTTGTGGGTTCCCTTTCCAGCATCCCGAGTACCCTGATCCAGTTCTCGTGGCTGCTGACAGCTCCTGAACACTAGCCTAGATTTTCTCCCAGAGCTGAATGTTGCCTTCCCCACTGTCGTGTTAAGTACCCATTTCATCTTGGCCCTGTCCAGTAGTGTTCATCCCCTCCTCCCTGCTCTGTGGATTCCTGAAACAAACTTGATTTTTTTTTGTATTGACCAGTGTACAGTGATGGAAACAAGAATGACTATCAAAGCAAACAATGCATGGAATAAAAAGCCAGTGTACTTCAATGCTGCAGGCTGGTCTGGTGATCTGGGAACGGGTTCTCATGGACTTTGGGATGATGTCATGAAGCCTTGCTCTGGGGTCTCCCATCTGCCCCCTTCCATACCAGGAAGGTTACTTTATCCTCCAAGTTGATCTCCTCATGGAGAGCAAATACCAAAACTCCAAGAGCAGAGTATCATGCCTGGGGGAGGAGGGTGGTGAGGTCCTGGCACAGGTTGCCCCGAGGAGCTGTGTCTGCCCCTGGATCCCTGGAAGTGTCCAAGGCCAGGGAGGATGGAGCTTGGAGCAGTCTGGGATAGTGGAAGGTGTCCCTGTCCATGGCAGGGGGTGAAACAGGATGGGCTTTAGGATCTCTTCCAACCCAAACCCTTCTGGGATTCTACGTTCTCCAGCAACTGAGACAGAGCTCACCTCTTTATTTGGAATCCTCCCAGTTATACAGGAGCAAATGTGTGGGTTTCAAGGTGCTTTTCAAGGACAAATCTCTGCCATCAGGCACATCCATTCCCATTCTTTTTCCCTTTAGTCTTAGGGGGAGTAGCAGCCACTGGCAGACCAGAGAAGCAATCTCAAGTGTTCTGACATGACTGATTCAGGCAGCTCAAATCCTGAGCATTGTGCTGGTTTAACATGGGAATCAAAGAAGAATCTTCTACAGCTGCACCCTGAAACACCATTATTTTCTCGACTTGGTGCTTGTACAGCTGCACTGGAGCACAGGGCTCATCATTTTAGGCCAAAAATACTAAATCTGTCTGGAGTTGGAGGGAGCAGGGCCTGCCTACTGCCCCCAGGGCTGTGCTTGGCCAGTGCTCCACAGCTGCGTTCTGGTTTGCCTTCCTCACAGGATGCCAGTACTCCTCCTTTGGTTCCCCACAGCCTCAGGCACGCAGGAGACTGATTTAAATGAAACAGGCAAATTAACTGAGCGTTCACAAAGCCCCTGTATCTCTCTCTCCGTGCAGGTACATGCACAGGTAAACATTCATTAAAAATAAGAACTGACACCTCCTCTGAGATGAGAAGGATGATTAAAAATTGCCACTGTCCTTGGTGGCACAGAGCATGCAGAATATAACCCCTGGGAAGAGAGTCCTGCAGCTTTTACCCCAAAACTAGGGCACCTGAGCCATCACAAGCTCTTTTTGCCATTGAGTGTCTGAGCTTGCTTGTCCCCATCCAACTTCAGGTGTTTCTTGCTGTAGCTCTTGATGAGGGTCCCTGGAATCAGCGCTGCCACAGCCATGGCCAGCAGCTTGAGCAGTGTGTCCCAGGAGAAGATGGCATCCAGAGAGGTGATTTGGGACAGAATGGCCCCTGTCTGCACACAGATGAAATTGTATGGTGTAAGGCCTGAAGGAATCAGAGCAGAAAAAAGCTGTTAGTACCCTCCTAAGGAAAATTAGCTCAAATATGCCCAAGGCCAGACACAGAAATCCCAGAATTGTTAGGGTTGGAAGGACCTCTGGAGATCATCCAGTCCAACTCCCCTTGCTTAGGCAGGGTTACCCAGAGCAGGTGACACAGGAATGTGTCCAGGGGAATTTGGAATGTCTCCAGAGAAGGAGACTCGGTGCCCTCCCTAGGCAGCTGTTCCAGTGCTCTGCCCCCCTCCATGGAAAATTCTTCCTCATGTTGAGGTGGAACTCAGTGTTTTAATTTACAGCCATTACACAGACACAGGGGTCTGTGCTTGTAACAGGAAGAACCAGGTGTAAAGCAAAATTTGCAGCACTGGGGGACACCTGTTTACAGAATGCTCAAGGGCAGCACAGAGGAAACAGACCAAGGGTCAGAGTCCCAGCTCTGCCCTCCCTGGCTCAGTGATACTAAGAGCAGCAGTGTCACACTGTCCCCTCAGGCTGTGTCCCCAGGCCTTACCAATGAGGACAGAGAGGAAGAACTGGGACATGGGGATGTTTAAAATGGGAGCTGAGAGGTTCAGAAACCAGTTTGGTGTCATGGGGAACAGCCTCAGGAACAACAAGAAGAAAAATAAGCAGCTCCTGTTCTCTTCTACCTGCCAAAAGAAAGGTTCCACGTTATTCCTGCTCCTCAGACAGCAGTAACATTCAAATGGCCACAATACTGGAGTGAATTTAAGTTTTCTTCTAACATGCCACAGCATAACATCAGTTCAGAACTGATGGAAAGCAGCAATATTATGTATGTATGGAAGCCTAATGGTGAGCCAGCCCTCTTCAGAGAAGGGGTGGAAATGGGATCTCACCTGAACCAGAGATCAGGAAGTCAAGAGCAGGACCACCTCCAGCATATAACACAGCATGGGATAGATGGATGGAGGCAGTTCTGGAGCACAGGGGCTTCCCAGACACTCCTTTATTTCATGTCTGCTTTTCCTTAGGATCTGGGATTTTCCTGGCAGCCCCTTTGCCAACAGGCTAGCTCCAAGAGAGCAGCCTGCTCCTAGACTGTGCCCTCAGCAGGCCTGATGCATCCCCTGCACACACTCATGTTCACTGTCACCCCAAGAGCAGCCTGGCCCAGGGCCACCCCAGGTGTCAGCAGAACCACCAGTTCTTACCTTCCCTTGCAGCAGAGCCACCTTCTCAGGAAAGAAGTGGACGACGAGCTGCTTGCCAAAGGCTGCAGAGAGCAGGTAGCAGAGGGTGGCTCCCACAGACGTGAGCACCGAGCACAGCACCAGCCCCATCCATGGTCCAAAGAGCGCTCCAGCCAGGACGTTCTGTGGGGACAGCGTGGAGTGAGGCCTGTGGCACAGTGTGTCACAGAACCACAGAATTGTTAGGGTTGGAAAGGACCTCTGGAGATTATCCAGTCCAAACCCCCTGCCAAGGCAGGGTCACCCAGAGCAGGTGACACAGGAACAGGTGGGTTTGGGATGTCTCCAGAGGAGACTCTGTGCCCCCCAGGGCAGCTGTTCCAGTGCTCTGCCACCCTCCATGGAAAGAAATTCTTCCTCATATTGAGGTGACACTTCTTGCGTTTTAGTTTATGGCTATTGCTCTTTGTCCTGTTGCTGGGCACCACTGAACAGAGTCTGGCACCATCCTCTGACACCCCATGGAGATATTCATGGAGATATTTATGTGCATTAATGAGACGCCCTCTCAGTCTTCTCCAGACTAACTAGGCCCAGCTCCCAGTCTCTCATCAGAGAGATGCTCCAGCTGCGTCCCTTTCTGGCCTCTGCTGGACCCTCTCCTCCTCATCTCTCTTGTCCTGAGGAGCCCAGAACTGGACCTGGCACTCCAGCTGTGCCTCACCAGCAGAGGGGCAGGATCACTCCCTGACCTGCTGGCAACGCTCTTCCCAGTGCAGTCCAGGATCCCACTGACCCTCCTGGCCCTCAGGACACGTTATCCACCAACACTCCCCGATCCTTCCCAGCAGAGCTGCTCTCCAGCAGGTCAACCCCGACCCGTACTGCTACTGAGGGTTACTCCTGCCCAGCTGGGAGAGCGCTCGGGTCCCTCCGGCTCCTCCTGCCCGATCCGTGAGTCCCCGGCCCCCGGCCCCGCGCCGCCCTCCCCGTACCAGGAGGCTGGAGCCGGGAATGGCGAAGCTCTGCTTGTACAGGTACGCGCCGCAGAACAGGGCCAGCGCCGCGCCCCGGTGCTGCCGCTCGTAGTCCCGCAGCGCCTCGGCCAGATCCCGCAGCTCCTCCAGGTCCGCCGGGAACCGCAGCGCCCTGCGGGGGGAGAGACACACGGGCAGTCCCGGGGAAAGAGAGGGACACACGGGCAGCCCCGGCCCCCCACACCCACCTGCGCGTCTGCCCCGCGCTCAGCCGCACCGACAGCAGCCACAGCGCGGC
>VZTE01002465.1:587967-681339 GCA_013397775.1 Eulacestoma nigropectus
CTACCGCCCCCAGCGCCCCGAGCCGGGCGCGCAGGCGCGGGGCGGGGCCGGCTGAGGGCCGTGATGGCGGGCGCGGCGCTGAGGGGGCTGTGGCGGCTGTGGGGGACGTGCTGTTGCTCAGGGCTCCAAGCCGGCTCAGCCGCGGACACACGCTTTAAACCCCTGTTTTAAACCCGCGCTTTAAGCCCCCGTTTTAAACCACGCTTTAAAGCCATGTGCCGCCATGGTTTTTATTGTCACTCCCCCAGCCCCTTTATACACTGTGCGTGGAGAGCGGGTCCCGCTGCTCGGTTCCCACTGAAGGCGCCCGGGCCCCACCAGGTGAGTCCCCACACGGCGCTGAAATGTCTCTGCCCCGTCCAGGCACAGCATCCTCGGGACTCGGCTCCTGCTTCAGCATGGGATGGGCTTGAAGGTTTTCTGGGTGTTCTCAGTCAGGACCAGGTCGTATCGGCACAGATGGGGTCTGTGTGAAGACACGGGCAAAAGTGAAAAAACGGCGCTTTTTTCTTTCATCTCCCAGCGTGCTGGAGGCCTACATAAAATAAGTCATCTTCTTAAGAGAACTGGCTCCAAGTCCACCTGAAGTGAGGTTGGCTTTAAGACGGGGATACCTTGAGCATTTTGCCATTCTGTTCTACATTATCTTTTGCTTGTGGAAAAAAGGAACACAAAAAAATCCAGCAAACAAACAGGCACTGGCTGCAGTGTGTGGTTCCCTTTAAGCCAGTCCATACCTGTGTCCACCAAACAAGGTGGTCCTTCCAGTTCACCTGCCTGTTCCTGCCCCTTCCCTGCTCCCAGCATGAGGAATTCTGCCACTGCTCTGACCTAGGTCCAAACATTGATCTGGTCTGGAGCTAGTTCAGCCAAAAAAACTGAGGAAATACTTGGGTTTCACTGGGGAAATAGGAGCATTAGACCTGGAATAGGGAAGGGGAGAGGGCAGGACATCCCTCCCTGGGGCAATGACTGATTAGTTGATGTGTTGAAAGTCCTGAACTGTGCTTTTTTCCTGTGGCAGCCCCTCCTCGGGGAGAGAGGGCATCCTCTGATTAAATATTAGGGCATCTGTGTCTACTTTTTAAAAGACTAAATGTGTAGCTGGGACTGGAAGTGACTGTGGAGGTGTGGAGGAGACAGACAGTGGCAGCAAGGGAGAGATGCAGGACTTTGTTAGTAGATGTACACAATCTTTTCCTTGTCCCAAGGCTAGGATAAGGGTAGCAGACCCCATGAAATGCAAAGAAACATGTTCTGCAGCTCTATATGTCTTTTTGCTTCACCCTCCTGGCCCTGTGATCTTCCACCCTTGTTTTAACCCAAATTTAAAGCACGGTGTGGTGTCCACATAGTGTCCTTGAGCACAAGGTCAGCATAAGAGATTCTGTGCTTGCTGAGCTCAGGCAGAGCTCCCAGCCTCCAGAGGTGGGAAGCTTAAGGGTAGGAGAGCAGAGCAGTCAGAGGTTAACAAGGTGGTAGAAATCTCATCAGCAATGGCATGGGAGGTACCTCCTGATGTTGTGGGTACCAGTCAGGGCTTCGGGGCAAAGCAGCCAGCAGCTCCCAGTTGCTGGAATTCCAGGAGTAAATTAATCTCCCTGCTTCACTGGCCATAGAAATTGACTGGGATATAAAATGTGTATTTGGGGCTGAACATCTCTTCTTCCCAGAGAGCTGCATTTCCCTTCATCCCTGAGTTCAGGCCTGGGCAGCTTCTCAAAAGTAATTTTCCTGACCAAAGGTTAAGGTGTCAGGCCACGTCAGAGTTACATCACATGTGACATGTTCCCAGTGCAATAAGACAGCCTCTGTGTTCAGGTAAGTATTCAGCTGTGGGATTCCATTAAAGAGGAATTTATTCCCAAGATACGTGTATGAGAATTACTAAATGTAAAATCGAATTCTTCTGCACAAACTCAGCCAGGCCAGGAATCTGGGAAATTCCTTTACTTCTGTCCAGTCTGCACCAACAGAAATGGCTTGTTTGTAAACATCAGCTCACCTTTCTGGGTTTGTCAGTGAGCGAAACCTCATTTGGAGAATCCTGAGCTTGAATTTTGGGCCAATGACAGATCCCGTGGAAAATGTCAAGGAAATTCTTTCCACATTTTCAAGATCCTGGTCAAACCCAAAGAGCAAAGTGATTTGGTTGTACTGCTGGAAGGTGGCAGCTTCTCTGAAGGTAAAGCAGATGAGAGTGTCAGAGAGTCACCAAGGGAATAGCACTGGGTCTAATGTAGTCACTGTAATATTAGAAACAGGGCTGGGGGAAAAAGGCCTGAACTTGTGATTAGTTTCTGATTTACAGGGAATGGGTATGGATTCAGGTCTCCAGGTGTCAACCTGCTCAGCCACTTCTGCCCTCAGTTTTTTGGGGCGGAAGTGAGGACACAAAGGTTGGATGCCATTTGGCCCCAAACCAGAATTTTCCCTGTGATTCTGCTTTGATCCCAAGTGGACTAGATCCAAGTGATATTTGCACCTGGCTGTCTGTGCAGGCCTGAACACTGAGTCACCTAGAGATATGCATGAAATCTGCACTGGCCTTGGTGTGGGAGTGATGCTGATTGCTCCAGTGCAAGCAGATACCAAATATGGCTGAGGGAATATGCACTTAGAGAAACTTGGGAAAACTAGTTGTGCAGGTTTGTTTGGCTGAAGTGTGGTTAAGATCAATCAGGAATTTGCATGTCACATAAACACCAGTCATTAATTTGTCTCTCTGAGTGGAATGAATTGATTTTAGATGAGACATATTCAGGCCCAGGTTAATCCCCAGTTGTCTTGGGCACTAAAACAGAACACCCCCTGGAAGAGGAAGGAAAGAGGAGGAGATGTTTTTCCTTCTGCTTTAGTGGAAGCCTAGGGCAGCTGTGCTGCTAGCTGATATTGTCCACTTCAGTCCTTAAGATGACAGAGAAGGGCCCAAACCAAAAGGCTGGGCTGTCAGGGGCTGTGTGCTGGGGGAGGCTGTGGAAATTCCATAGGGCCAGGAAATCCCATAGTCATGTGCACTAGCAAGTATCAGCAGAGAAACTGGGGGAGGATGTGTCACCTCCTCCCAGATGCAGTTGTACCAAGGGATGCACTAACACTTAGAGATGCTCAGACCAGTAAGACTTACGGATTAACTTTTGATTCTGCCTTCCTCCCAGCTTCATCAACTAGCATGATGCTGAAGGTGCCTCTCCTGGTGTCTTTGTTCCATGTGATAATATCCACCAAGTAGTGATAGACTGAGGGGAGAGAGTGGGGTTAGACCCTGTGGGCTCTGCTGTCCAGGCTGTGCACTGTCTGAGAGCAGAGCTGCGGGTGGAGGATGGACACAACCCCTGCAGTTTATCTGGAAATTCCCTTTCACCTCCCTGCTCTCCACCTCCCTGCTCTCCACCTCCCTTTGCAGAGATTTCAGCCAGAAACACTAGGAGAGCACTACAGCAAGGGTTATCCATGCAGGATGGCCTCTCTGTATGGTTCCCAGCACACTGCCTTTCACTGCCTGCCTTCCCCCTTCCCTTCCAGATTGTCTTTTCTTTCTTCTGCCCCTCTGAACCCCTCCATTTCTGTTCTTCTTATATATCATTTGTCATCTCTGTCATGGAGCAGAATTGTCTGTTCTTTGATCTATAAGTCTGAATTCACTTGCTGACCAGCACTGGAGCTCAGGCCACAATCCCTGCCCATGCCCTGGTATGTTGGCACTCACAGGGATGAGGAGAAACCTTGGTGAAATCTTTTTTTCCGCAGATTCTCCCCCTCTCCTTGTGCCTCTCACTTTTCTCCACGGTGGCTTTTTCACCTGTACAGCCTGTCTTTCTCTCTCATCATTCCTACACACCTATTACTTTCACAAAAGAATGGTGTGTTGCTTTGAAACACGATTTGGGAACTTTTATACTTGATTTGAAAGTTCTCAACCAATTTCCTAGAACTATAAGCAAGTTGGCTTTCCCAGCATTGGACAGGTTTGCAGATAAAGAAGGTCACGGCAAACCCCAGATGGACACAATTCCATCCAGCAGCCACTGGAGTTTCTAAAATGCTGGCTATAACACCACCAGCAGATAACCATCTCTGCTCGGCTGCTGCTGAAGGAGGCAATGCACAAAGAAAAATCATCTCAGAAATCTCAGTCACTTACTGCAAAATGGCTCTTTGTCCGCTGTATCGAAAAACATACTTGTCACTGGATGGCTCTGCTGTGTTAAATAGCTTTTCCACTCGTGGGCATAATAACCTGCAGGTGACAGTTTGAAAATGAAACGGAGTTACTGCACAGGTAGATGAGCCACTAAATGGCTGAAAATAAGCAAGTATTTAAGAAATAGTGCATTGTATTCCAGCTGCCAGGTAGCACTGTGACACACATCCTTCTGTACTCCAAAGGCTTAGGACTGAATATGCCTCGTTGTTGTTCAGCACTTTCTTCGAGCTGATCTTTTTCCACATCTGCTATCCAGGGTCAAGAAGGATTTCACTTTGCAGTGCAGAATGAAAATCATCCCCTTGGCTTTGCCAGTTCCTTTCTGGAAGTGTCAGGTGTTTTAGCATCAACATTTCAGAGCTGCCAGCCTGAGGCTGGGCTGTCACACCCAGGCTGGGGCAGACAAGTCCAGAATCCCCTTTGTTCACCCGTTTGCCATTCCTTTTAGAGCACAGAGGGGTTTGTGGTGCTGGGAATTTACTTGGAAATCTTATTTTAGCAAGAACAGGCCCCTGTCCCTCAAACTCTGCAACTGAGGGACTTTAATTCACTTTTTCTCTGACTTTAGGGTAAAGACCTCAAGTCTAGTTTTGGCTTTTCTAGTTCTGGATCCTTTACCCGTGGATTTCTGTTCTAGATCATAACATGATGTAGTATTGCAAGGAGCAGGCCTGAGAGACCTCAAAGACCTCAGTGGAAATAACTTAGATGCTTTTACAAAGCATTGTGTTGTGTTAGTCCTTCAGCAAAACATCACCCTCCAAGTTACAGTGATGACAGGCAGCTCAGTATTCAGGATGGATTGACATTCCCCGGATCCTTACCTAGGATAGGGCATGGCATGGGCCAGAACGGTTCGCAGCTGGTGCATTTGCCATTCCTGTAATTCCTGTACGAGTTGCACGGGTATGTGGTGATATTGCAGCTCTGTGTCAGCGAGGACAGGAACAGGAAAACAGACCTCTGGTGGTCACATTTAAAATACCGCAATCCTTAATTGTGTACAGGGAAGAAATATTTCGTTAGCAATCCTCATGCCTCAGGGAAACAGGATTAATGCCCACAGGACACACCAGTGGACAGTCACTGACCAGTCCGACCCTAACAAATTGCACTGGGGAGCACTGGGCTGTGGCAGAACAGTAAGTGGGCAGCAGCCTCTCCCTTTGAGTGCACTCAGCTCTGCATGTGTCTGCTTTGCTTTTCTTCTTGTCTTTTTGGTTTTAAAAACATTTGTTTGTGTGGTTGCTACAGTTCCAGAGGATCTAACTGTGGATTAAGTTCTGTCTCTGGTGTTCTTCTCTCCTCTCTGAGCTCAGGCCTGACAGCTGGATATTGCTTTTATCTTTGCACATGGCCTTCCATTTTGGTGTAAAAAACTCTTTAGAAAGACATAACTAATAAAATGAGTTGTTGCATGAGCAGCAAAATGAGTGAAGCCTCATTTCCTAGGGATTTTTGGCTCAGGCTGGTCTCCTGTGTAGATTCTGTTGGGTCTGATAAGGGTTGAGTTCACAATATTGCATTTCCTTCTGTAAGGTATCTTCTTCACCCAGCTTTCAACAAACCAGTTCTGCTGCCAGGCTGGAAGGAAAAAAGCTTTCTTTTGTTCAAGACTAGGGCTGTGCCTTCCAGACTGCACTGTCTGTCACTTCCAAGGAAGGTGCCTTGGCTTTGGGATAACTCCCTGCTCCACATTTATCTTGAACTCGTTTTCTCGACAGGTCCTTGCCACTGCTAGTCCTTGGGCTTTCGTGTGTTGCAAGTAATTAGAAAGAAAAAATCTCACATATTTTCTAGACACAGTAATGAAATGAAGGCACACATCTACCTGATGATTTTTTGCACAGAGGATTAATCCCACTTGCACTGTGACAGAGGCACAGAGAGGTTACCCTGACTCTCATGTCTGCCTGGTGCACATCAGCTAAACCCCTGTCACGCCAGTGCTGAGAAGAGGTTGCTTCCCCAGAATATGGATTTCATGTATTTTCTAAGCAGTGATGATGATTCTCTGGCTTTCTCCTCTTTTTCTGATTGGAAACATTTTGTCAGGGTTTGTGCAATTCAGGGCAGGATTAATTACCAGAAAATATTGTCAGTGGACAGCCCGGTTGGTCGGTCCCACCGTTGGGATAGAAGTCAACGTGGCCCAGTGCTTCTCCATAACCAAATCCTAACAAAAGGGAATACCAGGGCTCAGGGAGGGAATATTAAATTGTAAAATGCACAAGAAGGAAATACAGCAACCTAACTGGAAAAAATAGTAGTTATTTAGCTCTAGGATGTCTGCTTGTACAGGAATACTAATGTTATCCATCTAGGCAGCAGGCCAAACAGTTGTGACCCAGCTGGGTAATTTTAACAGTGGTATCAAGTACCTAAAACAAGTCTGTGCATGCAACAGTACAAAATGTGGGGGTTTGTGTCACTTGTGTGCAGGAGAGGAAAAGGGATGTGAAACCTGGCTATTGCTGTGCTGCTGAAATCTGACTTCCTGGAAGGGCTGGAAGAAGAGAGACAGCAATTAGGTGGGAAAGCCAAGTGTTAGGGGTAGGGTGGCCATGGCAGCAGCATGGGGGGCTTGGCGTCGCACTGCTGGCCTGGCTGGTGGGTCTGGAAAAGGACAGGGCTGAGGGAGAATCCAGATTTGCCCTAGAGGAAGGTTTAGCTCTTAGGAGGTGGGATGGAGACTGGAAGCATCATGCAGGGAGCCATGGGTTGGGGATAACTGATCTGCTGTGCAAGGCATTGAGCTGTGGAACCAGCTCTGGAAATGCTGCAGCCTGACCCTGTGGTGGGATGTTGGTGTGTCCTGCTCTGGCAGGACTGTGCTGCAGGACTTCCTTCACCGGTTCCTAAGTCCTTGTAAGTCTTGGGCCAGGAGGTTGTAGCTGCTGTCGTCAGCACCATGTTTGAAGTGCAAATAAACCAGCAGCTCCTGAGGGAGTGCTGGGGACAGCGTGGGCAACACAGCGCCCCAGAGCCTCAGTGAGGGAGTCTGCTGTGCTCCTGGGCCAAAGGAGCAAGGACCCCCAGCACTGCTGCCCACCAGCAGCCCCCCTTCCCCGTGCTCCCAGTCAGTGTCTGGGTTTCCGTGTAAAGGAAGGAGGAGGAATGTCACGTACCATCGGTGTCGGAGTGAATGACATCGACAAACTGTGCGTCCGTGGGGTCCAGCCTCTCGCTCGGCGCCGTCCCCCGGTACAAGGGGCCCGCGGGGTCAAGGCCTGCAGCACAGAGCCATGGGCGTGGCATCGCCTCGCTCCGGGCTGTCCTTCCTTGAGGCAAGGGGACTGCTGGAGGAAGGCTTACCTGTGATTCTTCCCAGCGTGCCATCAAACATCTGTCCCACAAAGCCGGAGATGTGTGCTCCCAGGCTCACTCCTATCATGTGCATGGAGTTAAGGGACGCTCCATCAATCTGAGATTTAAAAGTACTCACGGTCATGTGTTTTCGGAAAATAAAAAATATTTAGGAAGAGGAATGTAAGATCTCCCAGAGTGTTCCACTCTGTGTAGATACTCCCCTTTTGACAGTCCCACAGAGCAGCCAGCATTCCTGTTTGAGGCCTGTACCTCAGAGAGCTGTGATGAGAACAGTTCAGGCAATGGTTGCATTTTCCTGGGGCAATGACTACAAGTGTGGACAGGAACCACTGATGGGGCCCAGGAGTAAAATTCCCGTTGCCCCAGATGTGGTTCCTGCAAGGAATTAGCAGACACTATGATCCTAATGATCCAGTATCATCATTGCCTGTGCAAGAGCTTAGAGGAGCTGTGAACTGTAGCTGATCCCCTTAAGCTGCCTTTGGATATACAGAAGATGGAAGTAGAGTTTCTATGTATGGGAAAACATGTGTGGAGAGTTTTGTACCCAGAAATATAGAGACTTAGAGTGTAAACTGAGTATTGCACCAAAATACCATTGTACCAAGTCCAAGGGTAGGATTTGGCACTGCAGTACACATGCACTTCCAGAAATTAATGTATTCCTTTTTTTAGGAGTTTCTATTCCCAGACATCCTCCTGGTTTAAGCACTTCCTTTGTGCCCTTTACATACTGTGCCTTAATAGCTGTATCACAGCATGAGCATCCAACTTACCAACATTTCATCTATAAGTTTCTTCAGAATCTCAGCAACTCTTTTGCACTTCCTGGAAGCATAACTGTAGATGAGAGTTGTTGCCCCCTGGTTCCAGTCCACAACGATGACGTTCATGTCCTCTACAGAAAGCAGGAGATGCACCAGGTCAGGGATCCAGACCGGGGCAGAGCCTGTGAGTCGGTACCCGTGGACAATGAAGGTCGTTTTCTTGGTCACATCGAGGTACTTGGAGGCTGTTGAGTGGAGCTCCTCAGCACAGCTTGGGTTCTGCCGGGTGTAGAGCAGCAGCTTCACTTTCAGCTCTGTCCCTATCAAAGCATTCCCGAAGCCGAGGGCTGTGAATGCAGGACATGTCTCCCGAGGATCTGAAAGGAGCAGAGTAGCAATTGGAGTTTGGCACCAAGGGGTTTTCTTTAGCCTGCACAGGGCAGGAAAATGTGTTGTGAGTTGTCTGAGCACAGGGGCTGCTCCTGTCTCCTCTCTATCATGCTCATGACTGAAGTTACCTTGGAACTTAGGTTTTCCTGCTGTGTTGGAACAAAGAGAGCAATCACACCTTTTTGAAGCAGCATTCCCTGAAACACCACAGCCCTGCTTCCTGTGGCAGTTGGGAGTTGGCAGGGACTCTCTCCAAAAATCTCACTGGTGTGAGGAAGGTATTAGAGACTGACAAGTGGGATGGTTGCTGTATTGGTTTGTGAGCACACCCAGGTGCTCTGGACAGGTTCAAGGCTAAACAGGTGTCCTCAGGGTTGGTTTGTACCTGCCAAGCTGCAGAGTCTTGCCGTGGTGAGGGGCAGCTCAATGCTTCACTTGTATGTGCAGATGCAGCCTGGTATTCCAGACTGCAAAATGGGGCACCCTTGACTGTGTGAGATGGTAGTTGTGCTTTATACACAGCTGAAGTGTAACTGAATTTGATGTAAGTGCTGCTCGATGGGACGGCCTGTGCCATTGGAAAGCCTGTCTTTGTTCTTTGCTTTTCCAGCAGAACACCAGCTGAGCCTGCAGAGCCCAATACAGTCTCCAGCAGGGCACTGGCCGGGAATGGAATACCTGTCTCCAGACAGACGCTGCGTATGAAGGCCCTCCCAGGTTTAGTAGCCTCTTCCTGGCTCACAATCCTGTCCCTCAAATCCTTTGTAATCTTATTGAAGAACCTTGTGGGGGAGAGTGTCTCTCTCACACATGTCCTGGGCTGCAGTAATTGTTAAGGCTACAGTTCCTAGCGGAATCTTCCTGATCTTTGTTGCTTAAAGGACTGTGCAGTAGGTAGCAGGGTTTAGAAAACCTACAGCTGTAAGGTAATTACGCTCTATCAAATCAATGCTCTGTGCATTTTAATTTCTGAATGATGAAACTCACAGTTTCTATGAGCAACTTTCCGTTTTCTCCTCCTCAGGAAATTAGGAGCATGAGTGATATAAATGCTATGTGCCCAGCACATAAAACAATCTGCTCAGTTGCCACAGTTCTGCTAATTACTTTGTAGAAGCCCCAGGAGCTCCAGAAATAAAAGTTAATAGGCTAAAAGGATGTTGCAGTTAAGTCCAACTGAATATTTTAAATTGCTACCATAAATTCAGAAATAAATTTTAACATCTGAAATCCATGGAGTCCTTCCTGTATAAAGCCTATGGTAACATATGAATGGTGTGACAGGAGTGGTGGGAAATGAGCCCTCAGCCAGGCCCAGTGAAATCAGAGGCCTTTGAATGGAGGGTGTCCTGTCTCTGTAATGCTTCACTCAGAGCTCCCAGGAGCAGTGTGACTCTGGGCCCTGCTCCCAAGAGGACAGGTGACCTGGGTGGCTGCCTCCTGGCCAGCCTGCTCTCAGCTCATTCTTACAGTGCCAAGATGCTCCAGGGAGTTGCAGGGACAGGCAGCAAGAGTTCTATGACACTGCTCTTGTGGAGATCCCAAAGAAACTAGCAGAGAAAAATTAACATTTTTTGCTCATGCACACCAGCTCACACAGTGAGACAGTGACTGTCCTCTAGGTGCTACTGCAGCATAAAAAAAACAACTGTGTGTTTTACTAATAACTAGGCATTGTTTTAGTTATTGTATAGTAGCACTATATAGTGTTGTTAATTATCTTTACTGCCACTGAAACTGTAGCAATACAGGCAGAAATGCCAGGCAAGAATTACTTCTATATGGTGCAAGATTGCACTGATTGCTGACTTTGTTTCTATATCTCCTGCACCATGCTGAGGCTTGCCCAGAGGAGCACTGTGTTTGTCATCAGAACTGCCCAAACCTTCTGGTACAGAAGTGATTTCAAAGAGCTGGCCAGCATTTGCTGATACCTAACACAGGGACTGTGTAAAGGGCCTTGTTATATCTGCACCAGGTCTGTTAGATTGGTTCTGTTTTGATTAACAAAATCACATCACTGCTAATAAGGGAAGGAAACCTGCCAGCTTCTCTTCTGGCGAGCTGGTGCCAATCCCAGCCTCATCCACCGTGTGTTCAAAAACTGACACATGAGGATGGCCAATTATCCTGGCTTTGCTCTTCCTTCTGCTAAGCACAGTGACTCCTACCCAAATGGCTGGAAGTGTCTTTGAAACTCCAGGATGACTGGGGCAAGTGGCTTATTGAGATTTACTCTGCAAGCAAATAAGGTAGAGGTAGAAACGTATCCCCTGGCACTGTACTTAACCCATGTCCAACAGACCACTTCCCTCCAGTAAAGGGGAACGAATATGGCCATTAACCCAGCATCCCAGTAACTCATTCCCAGCCCTGCCTTAGCTTGCTAGACAGCCTCTGGCAATCCCCATTCTCCTTCTGCTCCATTTTCTGATATGTAAAATAGGAGGCAAACACTGGTTTGCTGGGCAAGATGCTCTGATCTCCCAGAACCTGTAGCAGGGAGCATAAAATGTGTTAAATCCATGTACCTGCCTGGGAGCTGGACACATTTGGTCTCAAGCCTGAGATCAGCCTCCAAGGTGCTATTGCAGCAGTGGAGGCATCTTCAGAACAATTTGGTTCTGAAGTTTTAGATATATATATAGATAGATAGATAGATAGATAGATAGATATATTCTGAAGTGATATACTCCCAGGTGGGAGTGTTGCAGTCATGGGAACAGTCCCAGGCAGACTCCTGGTATTTACTGCAGTCAGTGCTCTTAAGGCCTGCATTCCCCTGGTCTCTCTCATTCCTTTCTAGGAGATGGTGTTTGGAGAGTTTTTCTTTGATGTTGATCCTATGGACAGGCAGGGTTTGCCATGGTGGCGTTTTGGGGCTGTGGTACCTACCGAGCTGTCTGTATGAATAAAGTAGCAGCTGAGGTTTTTACCAGCCTATCCTCTTGCAAAGGGAAGTTCCAACAGATTTTTCCCCTCAGTGGGTCAGTGGTCACTTGGCTGGATGTGTGGCTGTCCTAGCTGCGGTCCTTGGGATGCAGAGCTGCTCGCCTAGTGAGCACCTGCACGGAGCTCAGGTGAGTGTGTCGCCGCTTCTCTGTCTGCAGGAGCTCTGGCCCTCCAACCCCTGCCACCTTGCCTGGGCTTTGTACAGTGTGTGTCATCAGACTGCTCTTAACCATCAACAATAACTTCTCCTTTAAGCACACCTCACTACCACACCAGAATGTTGGGAGCATTAGTGCAGATTTCCATCACTTTTCCAGAGAGAGGGTGTGCCCTCCACTCTTAAACTGGTCCTCAACAGCTCACTGCATTTCATCAGTGCCTTTTCACACTATTCTCTTTTCCCACTTCTTACGACTGCATTTCCTACAGAGTGTTAAACAAACCAAGCAAAGGCAACCCTGAGATTACTCCAGAGGACCTGATGAAACACAAGTTAATATTTATAAGAACACTGGGGTTTTTTAACCCTGTTTGTTTTCCCTACAAAGCAGAGAGCTGTAACTTGCCTTGCTCCCTTGTGTATGCTAACACAAGGCAGTACATTTGTTTATTTTTACACAGGTTGGTTCTTGTAGGGCTGTGAGGCTATCAAATGGAGCTTACTGTTCATAAATGGTAATTCATCCTTCGCCTCTGTCATACATGACACCCCTGAGAAGAAATCATTATTCTCTGAAGATTTCGAATGACATTTCCAGTGTCAATGGATAGTACTTATATAAGAGAAATGTTTGCAAAGGGAGGAAAAGATAATAAAAAATATTTCTGGTTTTCCATTTGGAACTCTTAGAACTGACTACATTCATGTAACCAGTATAATTTGCTTTGCCAAAATAAATAATGCTAGTGAGAAACCCTGCGCAGTAACTGTAATGCAGAGGGCAGGTACATTCATGTTCCTGTAAAGCACAGAAAATTTGTTATATTTGACAAAAACATTCAAAACAAACGGTTGAGTTCTTACCTGTTTTCACCCCATACAAAAGGTAGATGAACACAACATACAGCCTCAGCATATGGACTTCCACATGGAACTTCTATGGGTAAGAGATTTGAAGGATCCCACAATTTCTCTTGCATGTGTCTGCTGGCTCTGACAGCAGTTTGCTTGCTTTTTTTCTGCCAGTAACACTAAGTGTGGTGGAAGGAGGAAGTTACTAGCCAAGAAATGAAGACCAGTCTTTAGTTATACAACTGAAGCTTCTTCTTAAGAAGGTGGGGCACCTTCTTTTCTAGCAGGTTTCCTTACTTTAAATATAGTTTGCCCTGGGGGATGACTAATCAAAGACACAAATGGGTTGGTATCACGCTGTGAGCAGCAATTTGACTACACGTGTTGAAACTAAGGAAATTACTGCCCGTCTATTTGTCTTTTGCAAGGAATGTCAGGAAGATTGTAGGTGTCACTGCAAGTCTGATAAGCATCTAGGCGGGGCCGGCACTTGGTTTCACAGGGCCCTGCCTTTGGAGAGTTCATGATGATCCCTAATCTCCCATGTCCCTCCTGCTCTCGAGTGCCATGGCCCAGAGTCCCTTCTACAAATCCTGTCACCACCTCAAGCAGGAGACAGGTGGACAGCACTGTGCTGTGACAAAGGGAAGATACCACTTCAAAGTGTCTGGCTCTCCACTGGGCTCCCAAGTAACTGCTGTCTTAGATAACACTCATACAACTGGCATTCCCACATTTTCTCACAGACCTGCTGGAACCTCATGAATTCAGCTCTAATTCAAGTAAGGAAGGCTTTTTCTTTCCTTGCTGGATGGAAGGAAGAAGATGGCCAAGGAAAGACAACTGTCAGGGGCAGGAAAGGAAGTCTGGAATTGGAGCTGGAAGGTATAGTGGCAAAATTGGGAAAATGAGGGTGGTGGGGAGTTTGTAAAGGGATGTGAAGGGAGGGAGCAGGGGTGGCTGCTGGATGGAAGTTGGGTGGTAGCTTTGCCTGGCATTTTCTTAGCAAATTCTTCTAACACAGGCCAGGGAAAGGGAACGTGAGGTGGATTAGAAATACCTCATTAAGCCCAGGCTCTGGTTTTTTTCCTGTGGTGATGATCCAATGAGGAGCTGATCTATTACAGCTCCCAGCTGCATAGCTGGTTCTTTGGTCCATGCTGTACTTATTAGGCTTTTAGACTTTGCTAATTCTCAGGTTAATCCCTAACACTTCCTGCTGTCTGCAGCTCCTTCTCATTCAGACAAGTGTGTGCTGCTCCTCTGGTGCAGGCACGGATCACACTAGAGGCAGAGCACGTGCCTAGGACGATTCTTTCACAGGCACCTTGAGCTCTTCAGCCTCAAGCAGCTCAGCAATCTGAGTCTCACTGAACATGTGCCATGCTGTGATCCCATTTGATAATCACGCAGGCAAAAGTTGGGGCTTGTTATTTTGAAGAGGATTAACACTTAGAGAAAAGACACCAAATAACTTCTGTGGATCTGGAAGCTCCAGGACACTGCTTTTTCTGCTGCACTGGCAAAAGAATATAATTTAAACATTGTTTTCCTTCCAGCTCCTTTCTCACCTCTACCAGTAATCCTAAACTCTGTCAAAATATTTTCTCCGTAGCAAGAAGTTCTGCCAATGGTGAGATGGAATTGGTCCAGCAGTGAAACATGAAGAACAGAAGGCTTTTACCTGTTGCAAAAGACATCTGAGAATCAGAGATAAAATAAGGTAAATCAAGAAGGCCTTGCCTCTCATCTCAATACAAAAAGAGGTAACAATTTGTTGCCTGAAGCTAAGCCCTACTTGTTTCTTTTCCCCATTACTTGTTTTGGATTTTCATTTCCCATCTGAGGTTTCTCATCCGAGTGGCTCTCACTTCAAGAGGCCCTACACTGGGACTGGCAGGTTCTTCCTTGGAACTCTCAGCCATCCCTCAGAAGACTGAAAGGAATGGGAGACTTGTCTTTACAAACAAGCTCTGGGCCCGCTGGTAGATGGAATTAGCACTGAGAGATAAAGGGAAACAATGGGAAGGATTCCACTGATTGATGAAGGGAAAGAGATTTGTCTCTACAAACAAACTGTAGGACTGCTGATAAATGAAATTGGATATTGAGAGATGAAAGAAACAAGGGGAAAACCATAAAATTCAATAGTAACTAAAAATAAAGGGGGGTTATACATCAGAAGGGAACCTTAGGTATCAGGCGTTCCGGGAAGTCGGTACCTCTCGAGTACCTCAGCCAATGGGGAAAGAGAGAGGGAAATGCGGCCGGGAAATTGGGATAAAAAGGAGGCTGTGCCCTCCAAAAATTTGAGAGACCCCAGGGGAATGCCCCATGGCCTCTCCCTTTATTTGAATAAAGTAACGGGACTCCTCTGTCTCCTTTTTGGACATAAACCTCTGGTGTTTGTGGATTAATTTTCCTGACAAGACCATGATTTTGAGTAACCACCATTTCAGCACAAATTAGACTGTCTGTTCACTGTACACATTGGCAAACATTCCCAGGATGTCAGCACTGGAAATGCTGTCCACCACCACCATCAGATTCTGAGAGCATGAATTCAAGTGCTTACAGGCTACTCCCCACCCTTGATTCTGCTGACCAACCTTTCACACCTGCCCCACACATCCTGCCTCAGCCACACACTTGTTAAATGTGGCAACAACTCACAGCTATTTGAGTTTTGTACACTGAACTCTAGACAATAATCCCACTGTAAGCTTTGAAATCAATTGCAATTTGAGACAGTAAAAACTTTTTAATCATGTGTAGAAAACATTTAAGATCAGAATTGGCACCAACTTAAGAACAATTTAACAGAAAACATTAAATAATCTTATAAGCATGAAATATTTTGCACTTGGCTCAGAGATGTCAGAGCCTCTGCTATTTCACATTCAAGATACAAGCATTTTAAACTCTTCACTGTGAGCACAACCACTGTTGGAATCTGAAAGTTTCAGAAATGTTGTTTCCTCCTTAGGGCAGCCTATGACAGCAATGGTCAGCTGAGAAATATTTTTATGTTGCATTCATGCATCCACTGTATGATATCCCACTGATTCACTAATTTCCCGTGGGTGGAATGTTTTCATGGAGATACTGGAGAGCCAAATCTGTCCACTTCATCTCTTGCTCTTTCACGGACTCGGTGGTGCCACCGTTGTCTTGCTCTGGTTCAGGGAGCTCATTCTGAGAACAAAACACAGGTACAATGCATTCCACACGTAATACACCTCCTGAAAGCAGCAAGTTGTTACGATTTGTATGGATAGATACAAAACCCCACAAACGAGACCAGAGGGTGCATCTGAACAATAAATATCATACATACTGATCCACTTAAAAATATTGCTGAGCCCCATCATGAACAGTATTCTTTTCATTTGAATATGGTGCTTAATCTGAAAGGTAAATTGTTTCCCAGAACCCTGGGGCCTTGCTATACACTCAGACTGCACACGCCGTGAGAGAGAATATACAGCAAATGCAGAGTAAGTAAATAACAGTACAATGCAATTATTCCATTGTTTGTTTGCAATGTGCTGCTTCTGCTGTTGCCAAGAATACAAATACTGCAGACAACTGCTTCTGTAACATGTTACTTTCCTATGGCAGGTGAGAAGGTCTTCATGTCTGTGTGCTGGACTCAGGTGTGGCTGTGCTGGATCAACAGCAGAAGCCAGAACCCTCTGCCAGGTGTGCTGCAGAGCTGCTCACAGCACGGTAAGGGGAAGGAGAGTTTAACTGAGATTTCATTTTCCTCCCTTCTATTATTTGTTCTCTGTCTTGCTGTATTGGTGTAGTCAAACTGAGCGTGTGCTATTCTGCCAGATAACATTTGAGCAGGAATTCTGAGTTCTAGACCTCTGGAAATCCCAGTGTGAGCTAAATAAAATGTTTCAGCTTTGAAAACAGTGAATGATTTGTGCCCATTTGAGTTCCCAGAAATGTCTCAAGTGAGCACTGGGGCAGATTCTCGGGACAGGCTCAAATACCACTTTCACAGCCATTCTAGTTGCTCCTCTGCAATGTCCCCGAGTAAGTCCCTGTGAATTCATCCTGGTTTTTCCATGTGATCAGAGCCAATCCCATCTCTGGGGATCTTTATACCCACAGCTAGGCCTTTCTTTCTATTGTTAGTTGGTGAGGCTTCCTTCTCTGGGGCTGTCATCTGTATGTGACTGTAAGCTATCAGAAGATGGCTCTAAGGGAAGAAACAATAATGTTTCAACTCAGGGTGAAGGCATTTGTCAACAAGGAACCTGTTTATGATACTCAGCTTGCCTAATAAAGGTTATCCCAGGCAAAGGAGGGTTTGGGCTCTTTTAGCTGAGAATCACACTTCTGCAAGACGCTTCCCTCAAGCCCAACTCTTGGCAGGGAAATGTGTGCTGTACGTATGGATTGTGAGTTGTACAGCTGCTCCTCGCCCTCTCTGAAAAGCCAGTGGTGGCAGGGCTAAAGCTTGAGCCATGTCACAAATTTGGAAATGTCTCTGTGCTGAAAGAAACCAGCACCCCACAATCCCCATGGCTGCTCTATCTGTGCTAGCTGGGGTAAAGCTCACGTACCAGAGAGAACAAGGAAAGGGGAAATCCTCAGCTACCTCCCACTTCCCTGGAAGTTTCAAAATAGCTAAGGAAGGGTGTCACTGTGGGAGATCTGAAGCTTCAGCTCTGGGCTCTGTGGGATCAGCAGTAGCTCTTCCCCTGCTGCCCCTCTTTGGCCTCACAGCTGTACCCTGGATGAAAGGAGAGCTGCCATGCCTTGGACACAGCAGCGCAGACAAGAGTCCTGCTGCACCTGCCAGTCCTTCACTGCTATGCTGGAACTGCCAACAGCAACACTGTATCTGGAAAAGACTGCTTTGAAACAGGTATGAAAACTTCTCAGCTTCTTTTAATAGCATTGCAGGAAGTGGAAATAAAGTGTAACCAAGACTGCAGCTGTCAGTGTGAGAGTGATCCTCTGCTCTCCAAACCAACTGGGAAAGTACACCAAACACCAGGAATAACAACGGGAAACAGAGAGAAGGGATGATTCTGCTTCTCCCTGATGCCAAACCCAGGCCAGTGCAATGGGAAGGGCACTCCAGTTCTGAGAAGACTCAGCAACTGGTCAGGGGAAGAGGGACAGAACATCCATGTCCTCATGCACACAGGAATGACTGGCATCTGGGGTAAAGAAGGAGTCAGATCCAGGAGCCTTTTGTACAAATTAGCCGCACCATAAGCAACACTGTGCCTTTTCTTGGAAGGGGCTGTGATAAACAGCAGTCTTAACTCTGATAACTAGCAATTCACCTACCAGAGGGATGGCTACATCCTCGTAGGGCAATTTGTCTTCCCTCCATGCATCATCGATCAGATCCAGGATCCTGCCATCCCTCTGCACCTCGCTGTCCATCGTTGCAGCAGGCGAGAGCAGCTAAATCTGTGACACAAAGCAGATGGTGTTTTAACAACATCCCCAGCCAAGGAGCTGGAGCTTGGACTACGGGCTTGCTCCGTTTTTGATGCAATCCATATGAAGCTTAAACTTACAAGGAAAACCTTCATTTTCCTAATCCACTCAAAAAGGGGTTAGAACCACAGGAGAACAACTTCATCTGAAAAGAACTCTATCAAAGTGAATTGCAGATTGATATGCATCAGAGATGAATATATAAAACCAGCTGGTTATTATTAATGATATTTACGTGTGTTTATATCTACTGACTAACTTTTAGAGGTCTAATTTGAGTAAGTTTGAGCACCTAGAGCTGCCCAGAACCCTCTGCTGCCTGCTGTCTTACAGCCTCTGACCAGTGCCGTGCCTCACCCACACCTTCACATGTCTGGAAGAGTGACAACAAAAGACTTCAAGGTACCCAGAATTCTGCCCGAACCTGAAGTCCAGGAAACTGGTGAAACAGAAGCAAAACGAGACCTTTCATCCCCAGCTACTCTAACTACTCCAGGGTGTTTCATTGTACTCTGCCCTCCTTGAAGGGTCACCTCAGGCCCTCGCCCCGGTGTGACCCTGCAGGGCAGCAGCAAGCGGCTCGATCCTGGGCGGTATGAGAGAACTGACGCTCATTCAAAACCAAGCCAGGCCTGGCACTCGCCCGCTGCCGGAGCCGCGATGTGGGCGGCGACGGGCACGGGCCTGAGCGCATCCCAGCCCCGGGGCGGTGCGATCCCTCCTCTCCCGGCCAACGCGGCTCTGTGACCACCCCGGGTCCCGCGGTGTCCCCGCGATGTCCCCCCCGGTGTCCCCCCGGTGTCCCCGCGGTGTCTCCCCAGTGTCCCCCGTGTCCCCCCGGTGTCCCCCTGCCCGCCCTACCCTGCCCATCTCCGGGGCCAGCACCGCGCAGGCGCCGCCCCAGCGCATGCGCACCGCTGCGGCCGCGGGGCCGGGTCGTGCCCGCCGCCAGGCTGGGAAAGGCGGGAAGGAAGGACCCGAGGCAGCAGGGCGGGTCGGCCAGCGAGCCGGAGCTGGGCAGCGAGCCGGAGCTGGGCAGCCCGGAGCGGAGCTGGGCCCGGGGGCTCGGGGCTGCTCCCCGGGGAGCGGCGCTGGAAGGGCCCCGGGCAGCGAAACTCCCCCGCGGCGGGTGCGGGGTCATCACCGTAAAGGCTCGGCCAGCGGGGAGGCTCCGGCTGGGGAGGAGCGGCAGCGCAGGGCAGCGGGGAGTGCCTGCCGGAGGGCAGCTCCGCTGGCTGCGGCGGGGAGCGCTGCCCGGGCGCGCCGGCTCCGGCCGCTTCAGAGGCTCCAGCTGCACCGGGGCAGGTCTGGTGGGACATTAGGAGGAATTCCTTCACAGAAAGGGTGATTAAATATTGGAAGGGGCTGCCCAGGGCGGTGGTAGTGGAGTCCCCATCCCCGGCGGTGTTTAAGGAAAGACTGGACGTGGCACTCAGTGCTCTGGGCGGGGTGACAAAGTGGGGATCGGTCACAGGTTGGATTTGATGGTCTCAGAGGACTTTTCCAACCTCAGTGATTCTGGGATTCTTGCCGTGGCGAGGCGTGGTTTGCTCCGAGCTCCTGCCGCAGGTGCCATTCCTGCCGCTGGCAGGTGGAGCTTGTCTCTGGTGTTGCTTCTGGGAGGTTACTGCTTCTTTTGTGTTCATTGTAAGCGTGCTTCCAGCAACGCTTTAAGACTGCATCTTTCTGTGTTTTTAATGCGAAGTAATCCCAGTCTTTTCTCATGGGCACTATTCTTAAGTCCTCCTGCGTATTGCAAAGTTCTCTCCACTTGACTCAACTACAATTCCGCCTTGACCTGGGATGCTAAGCCTTGTTTATTTTTAAATATGTTGTTTTGGGCTTTTTTTTTTTTTTTGCCCCTTTTTTTTTTTATTGCAAATACTTCCATTTTCTTCACTTTCAGAAGTGACCAGCCAGCTCTCCTTGCTTCAGCTATAGTTTATGAAGGAGATTGTTTCCCCTTGTGGGTCTTTACTCAGGTGCCTGTAACTTGCACGTTGCAACTTGCAAGCGTGAGAGGCCAAAATTTAATACTAAGTCAGCAAACCTTATGTAGTCTAAAACTGGCTAGAGGTGTCTGATTTTAAGACTTTTCTCCAAAATCTGGGTATGCCAGCAAAGTAAGCAAAGCTGGCAGGCTGTGAGGGTGGTAAGGCAGAGGCACAGAGAGGCTGTGGCTGTCCCTTCCATGGAAGTGTCCAAGGCCAGGTTGGACAGGGCTTGGAGCAACCTGGGGTAGTGGAAGATGCCCGTGCCCATGGCAGGGGTTTGGCATGAGATGGTTTTAAGATCTCTTCCAATCCAAACTGTTCTGGAATTCTTTGTTGTCTGTCTCCTCATCTCTCTGTCCACTGAAAATTCATTCTGTGTAGGTGTGATTAGAATGAAAGAGGAGACCTGCTACTGTGTAATGTCTGCTGTTGCCACCTGGAGAACTCTTGGAATGCTGTCAGCAGCTCAGGGGATCTGCTCATCTGCTCTCCTCAGCACCCTGCCCTCAGTAGAACCATGACGTTCTTTTGCATACTGATTGAGTTTTGTTAAGCACAAAGAGGACCAAAGACAGACAAAACACTGTCAGAATAGGGATAGGATTTTTTCTGTGTATTTTTTATATGCTTGTGGTTTAAAACACAGCTCCCAAGGACAGGTTTTAATCCCTGAATTATATTTTAAAGTGCTATAGGAGCAGGATAGAAGATTCTTCGGGAAAGAGAGCAAAGCTGAGCCTGCGTTTGTGAAAGTCTCCCTTGCTGTGACCTGCTCCCCTTTTGCTGATTGCTTAATAATGCCACATTAATCACTGAGGAAAGGTGTTGGAAGGATCCATCTTCAGTACTTGGAAAGTGTGTAGATTTTGGAAACATTAATTTGTGTTAATAGCTCTGGATGAGTTTAACCATTTTTGTGTTAGCTGCAGTTTCATGAAGGAGACATTGAAATAAATTCTGGCTTCCTGGCAACTTCATTCCCCATTTTTGGCTTTAATGTAAACCCTTCTTGCCTTCACCAAGAGGTGAAATTTCTATGGGTATGCACATGTTTGTGACTTAAAAGGTGTAATTTTTAACTAAAACAGTGTACTGTAAAGCTGTTCAACTTATTTTCATAATTTAAGGCATAATTTAAGAGGAATTTTTAAGGTGTTTGTGTTTTCTTAAAATTCCCACAACCATATGAACAACCAGTGTGTTCTGAGTGTGGTGGTGAACTGCATGGTCTCTTTAATCTAGTCTGTATTAGAGGCCTGGAAAAGATGTAATTTATGGATGAATTCTTACAGCTACTTGCTTATGTTTTCTCTCTGAAGTGACAAACTTCCCTGTCAGAGGTGGATCTCAGGCTGGCCCCTTTGAAGCCCAAATGTTTCTGTTCTTCCACAGTCTGGTGCTCTCAGGAGATCTACCAGTCCCTCTGTATTGAGTTCACACAAGTGCAGAGTTGCTCAAGTGCAGATTCTCATTGCTCCTCTCTGAATTTATTAGATCACATGATTCTATCACTGCAATTTGGTAGTGCTGCATGATAGCATTGGGTATATTTTTCTGGTATAAGAATCTGTTTTCCTCTATTTGTCTTGTAAGTTCATGAAGGTGCCATTGTTTTCCTCAACTCAGTTGCATGCTCCTTGTATGTTTTTTAATTTCTTTGCTTTGTGGGCTTCTGCTTGTTCTGCAGTTGGGTGGAGAAGCAGCCTGGTTTGTGCACTGCCATGGGTGACCACTGCTTTCCTGTACTTCCCTAGTACTGAAGCCACCAGGATTCAGTGATGGAGGCTTTGCTGGAAGGAATGCAAAGAAATGGGCACGGGAGGTACGTATGCAACCGTACACAGCAGTCATTCCAAATGATTTAAGTATTAACCTTGCCTCTTACTCAGAATAAATCCTTTGGCATCGGTGTGCAGTGGCCTTCAGCTGCTGCAGAAGCAAAGTCACTGGGTGATCTGGCTCTGCACTAATCCTTCCTCAGGTATTATAGTCTCAATTGTCAGAAATTTAGTTCTGTGTCTTCCTGAAAACCTCGCCTCTTTTTTTTCAGTGGTTGTTGTAAACTCTTCTTACTGTCCAACATCGGGAGCAGTAGTAAATAGAGTTGTGAATAAATATTTATTTTGTAACAGCCTTGCAAGGTTAATGAGATGTGACTTTGTTATCTGATTTCACTGAAAACATCTGATTATTTCCTGCTCATGTTGAAACTGCAGCTGAAATTCCTCAGCTCTGAGGAATCCTTAATGCTCTGAGGTGAGAGTCTTTAGACCTTTCAATCCCCGAGAGAGTCTGTAGTGACAATAACAGAACAAAATGTTTTATGTGTTAAACAACCGTGAAGCAAAAGTCACCGATGCCATTTTTCTAGTCATCCTTGAGAATGTGACTCAAATTTATTTGATACTGTATCTTCTTCAGAGAGCTGGTTGCAGAAATCAAGTTTAGAATTTGCTACATATTAGCAGATGCTGTGAAGGAAATGTTCCTGCTCTGCATAATAGCTGCTAATTTTTGTTTAACTCACAGGACAGGGTGAACTTCAAATGTGAATGATTTTGGCTCCTTTAAGAAATATTTCTTTTCCTATAGAAAAAGTGCCAAGTTGTGAAGTGTGCATATGCCCTGGGGGAACAGAGAAATTTCCATCCCTTAACCTATTGATTTCCATTTCTTTTCAGTTCTTCCCATTTGACAGGCAAATTAAAGGGGTAGAGATCATTATGGAGTTTTCCACCCTCTAGGGCTGTGTCTGGCAAACCTTAATATTGTCCCTGTCTTGGCAGCTTGGGAGGTTTTAGAGGAGGAACTTGAATTGGCTTCAATAATTACTGCACCAAATTAGAAATCTGGGCGTCGCTAGGGAGCTTGTGCTCCCCGATGGATTGCGAGGGTTTGATTCTTCATTATCATGTTGTCATCCAGCCCCCTCTGCTTGAGGGTTTGTCTGCATTTGTGATAAACTTCTGTTTTCGGGAGCTCATAGCGTGGCTGTAAGATTCCTCTGGTGACTGAAACCTGCTATAAAATGCCTCTGCCTGGAGAGCAATTAAGGCAATACAAAATATGAATTAAACACGCTTTGGTTTACTTAGGTAATGCACAGTACCCAAGGCAAAGGGATGAATTCCTAAGTGTGAAGCAATGTGGTTTAGTGGGCTTGGATGGCATTGGGTAAAAGGTTGGACTTGATGATCTTGGAGGTCTTTTCTGACCTTACTGATTCTGTGATTCTATTTCTGTGCAAGCTGATTTGAAGAGAGTTTGAAGCACTGCGTGGGCAGAGTTGGTGCCTTGCTGCCAGTCAGTGTGTTCTGCTGCCTTTGTTGGGACACGGGACAGGTGGGGTGGGACTGGCTTTGTAACTCCAGGCTCTCTCCCTTCCAGCAGCGGGTTCTTGACCTCCTGCGAGGCCGAGCTGCAGGAGCTGATGAAGCAGATTGACATCATGGTGGCTCACAAGAAATCCGAATGGGAAGGGCAGACACAGGCCTTGGAAGCTTGTCTGAGTGCTCGGGAGCAAGAACTTTCCTCTGCCAAGGCAGCTCTGCAGGAAAAACAAAAGGAGGTACCTTTGTTTCATACTGTTTTTTGGTTGGAGTCAGCAGTGTGTTTTACCTGTTAGAATCAGGAAATCAGGAATAGAATTTTTAAAGGACCTGTTGAAACAAGGTGTCTGGTTCATAATTCAATCCAAGTCAAGTGAGCAGCTCCCCTAGGGTTGGTGGAAGTCCACATACTGAACTGTTAGAGTTATTAGAGAGAACCCAGAGACACTGGTTCTGGCTACAGCAGTAATGGACAGCCCAGCAACCTGTCAACCAAGTCATTGGTAGAAAAAACCCATTTTCTAATATATAGACTGCACCAAGAAAACCATTTCCTGCTATAAACTACACCAAGATATTGCTGGAAAGCTCTCCACGGGCTGTTTTACAGAGCTGTGGTTTTGTGGTCTTTAATTAAAGGCCTGAGGAAACTGCAGAAAAATTCTACATTGGTGGAAAATTATCAGTAAGTGGATTTTCTGTGCGGGATGTGGACCATAAGCTGCAGTTGAGCCACAGGATTTTCATTTGCAAGAGTCATGATTTTTATCATATGGGTTATTGTTGTTATTATCAATTATGTTTTCTCAAGACACTTGAAATGTTTCTTACCACCAAAAGCAAACACGGATTTCAAACTGAACTGTAAAGTATGTTTGAAGTCACTGCTGGAGTATATTCATGCTTTTGGCGTAGTCATATGAATTTTCTATGGGTTTTCTTTCAATTTTAATTTGTTGGCTTGTGACCACTTGAGTTGTGGATGGGAAAAAGATGGGAGAAAAAGAAAAGGGAGAAAAATGAGTCACAGGAGCAATTGGATCAGGGTCAGGGAAGTCTTTTCTGTGAGCTTTAAAACCCCATTTCTTTCGTTTTCCTTGCTATTAGGAATCTCTCCTTTGCCTGAGCATAGTAAGATAATGAGATAGCCAACTTTCCCTTGGTAGATGGCTTGAAATCATAATGCATGTTTGTGAAGAATTTGATGAAAATACTGGATAGAAATAGGCTTTTGACACAAACCAAATATGTCAGCTTTGTCCCCAAAAGTGAAATCCAGAAACTGGCTCAAAACAAGAGGCCAGAACAGAAACAGTTGTGGCCCCAGCCTACAAAAGATTGAGGCAGAGCCTCCACCTGTTTCATAATGAGGGACCCCACTGAAATGTCCATGTACCTACTGACAATAAAGCCTACTTCTGTTGTAGTTATTTGCTTTTTATCCCTTTGTTCAGGTTGGCATGTTGCGTCGCCAGGTGGAAGATGTGGAAAAATCCAAGCAGGATATGGTTAGAGAGTATGAACAACAGCTGAAGAAATTCCAGGAGGAGGTGAGTTGCAAAAAGAGAAGTTTGGTTTTTATTCCCATTTGATCACAGGTCAAATACTTCGCATCACTGTTTTTGTTTCAATGCTATGGTTTTAAAACTCCCCACTCTTGTTAGTGTTTGTGTGCTTACCAAAAAGAGCATTGAGCATAGATAAAGTGACGTTTTTATGGCTCACTTGGCCTGTTTTTTGTGATTTGGAGGAACTTGGTGACAGGCAGAGAACTGTTGGAGTAGAAATGTTTTCATATGTTGGACGTCTGCAGAAGTTTGCTGCAAGAATGTCCTGTGTTCGCCCATCCCAGTCACCACAGGGCTGGTTCTGGAGCTGCCATGGGTACAGGCAGCAGCAGTTTGCTCTTTCAGCATTTCTGAAATTCAGAAAGGGTAGAGATGTAACTGGCCTGGCTTGTGTGAGGTCAGGAAATAACAGTTGTATGTGGTCTCATCTTTTTGCCTTCTTTAACACTGATGACTTTAGTAGAGATTTTGTACTCTCAGGGAATATTAGTCTTAATACTCTTCATAAAAAACAAGTGTACTTAGAAAATGCTGTTTGACAATAATATCAAAGCTTTCATCTCAACGCCTCTTGCTCAGTTGCAAGGTGGTACCTGTCCTGCAGGTGGTATAACAGCATTCCAGGTTTATGCCTGAACTCTTTACCTGTCTCCACTTGCCAGGAGCAGGGAGTGAACTGGCATGAGCAGCTCATAGAGCACTGACCTGTTTTCTCTGGAGGGCTGGGCCTAGTTCCTGCTCACTGTAAGCCATAAGTGAAATTAATTTGGTAGTCTCTGCTCTGATGACAGAAGGCATCTTTTCTCATTTAAAAACACCTCACTATTCCATATGACTAACAGTCTTCATTCACTGGGTGTTCTCACTGGAATTTTGGATAAGCTGCAAAGCAAAGCTGAGGTACATTGGCAGATCAGCCTAAATTGCTAAGGCTGAAATACAGCCTGTGTGTTGTGGCCTAAATTGCAGTTTGTGGGTACTTTACCTCCACAGTATTAATGCTGATGACATTGAGCTCCAATATTCCTCAGTCTTCTGTTCTTAGTACTGTTTGGGGAAATTATTTCTGTCCCTGTTTACCACCATTTCCAGTGCAATTACAGGTACAGTGTCTAACTTACTGAGACTGTTGAAAGAATAAACCTCTTATCTCCTGATATGTTTGGCAAAAGATGTTGGTATTAACTCTAAGCCTGAACATCTCTCTGTTCCCATTGAACACACCGAAGTACTGAATGCATCAGGTCTTGAATCAGATATTTTTTCTTCTCATGGTCCTTCTGTTCATCCATGGGCTTAGCTTTGTCCATCAGTAAAACGGCAGTGGTGGCTTCTCAAATTTGTGTGGCTGTTTGGAAACCTTTTATTTAATAGCTGAGTAGAGGGGAGCTCATCAGATGAAAAATTCTTTGCAAGTTTCAAGTGATTATTTGCATGGAGGGTCATTTAAATGTCAAGAGTTTTTTTCCTCATTCTTGCTTCTGATACGACTTCAGCATCCTAGCAGCAGGCGTAGGAGTGATATTTTCTGTTGGCATTCTCCACTCATTGTGAAATACACAGTGTATCTAAGCAGAAAATGACAGATGAAGCGGTGTTGATATTATGGGTAATGGCAATTCTCAAACCTTCCTTCTCCCACCAAGCAGGAGAGTTCCAGTTCCCACCTGAGCTGCACAATTTTGATCACACAAGAATTACCCATGTGTGGTGTGGTGGGTGTGCTCCTGTGGGCGAGAGGATCAGCCACAGGCGCTGCCGGCTCTTCCTGGGGCTGCGAACCACCTGTAGAGAGGGGGGTGATGCTGTGCTCTTGCTGCACTGACAGCTGCATGTAAACCTCCATCCTATCAATATTTCAGTCTTGCTTTAATTGTGGTAAGACAGAGCTTTAATTAAAGCTGCTGATGTCATGACTTTAGTGGCATCTTGCTACTCTCATACAACTCGTGTGTTTTGCAGTGCTGTTGGTATAAAAGACTCATTATCCAAATGGAAGCCTTCACTTGGGAGCTGTGTGGCCTTGATGAGGCCATTGTTTGTGTGAACCACTTTGTGTGTCTTCTTTCAAAGGGCTTCGTAATTCTTGCCTTGGGGCCTTGAGCAAAGCTCTCTTTCACTGTATCCTGCAGTTGTCCCGGCTGAGGAGGAGCTATGAGAAGCTGCAGAAGAAAAAAACAAGAAGCAGAGGAGAAGCTAACAAGGGACAAGAGGAGGACAAGTTTGAATTGAGCCGACTGACCAGGAAGCTGGAGGTATGTGGTAAAAAAAGCAAGTGCTGACCAGCTTGTGTGTATTAACTGACTTACTGGGCTTCACTGGTGACTGAACAGTCCACTAGGAAGTGGGCTGAGTCCTGCTTAAGGAGCACTGCCCGTCCACTCTCCAGGTGCAACTCTTCTCAACTGTGTGTGTAATAAAGGCAGTTCCATGTGTTGGGGTCTCTGACTGCACAGCATAAACCTTAATGCTGTTCTTACCCTAAGACTAAATAAAAGGAAGAAGGTGCTGGAAGAGTAACTAATTATGAGAATGGAATGAATTCCAGTGGGGAGGTTGTATTCCCACTTCTTTGAGGAGGAGGGAGCTACATGTCAAACTTCTTCTCAACCCTGTCTCGTTTTCTAGTCTTTCTGCTCTGCTGAGCTCAACCCCGCTCAGTTTTCTCCTCCTGAAAGATGTGGTAACAACATGCACCCGACTGATGTAGTGCCCAATTTTTGGGGCAGAGATTAGCAGTCAAATTCTGTATTTAATTCTTGTCATCTTGGTGATTTCAATAGAGGCATATTTGGGAAGCTAAAGCCAGTCTGAATTGTTAAACCCCTGACAGCAAACCCATGAAACCAGGCATGAATGTGTTGGCACTTAACATTTGTGAGCAGCTTTACCTCCGGAGGGGAGCACAGTGTGTGAGGGCTCTGCACTGCTGAGCTGCTGCATCAGGTGACTGGCTAATGGTTTCCCTGCTGGGGGAAAGGTGTGAGGGTATGGTGGGGAGAGAAGTTAAACGTGGATGTGAACTGGAGGGATGTACTCCTGTCCTTGCAGGAGTTCCGTCAAAAATCCCTTGACTGGGAGAAGCAGCGCCTGCAGTACCAGCAGCAGGTGGCATCGCTGGAGGCACAGCGCAAGGCTCTGGCAGAGCACTCTGAGCTCGTGCAGGTACAATTAACATGTGCTGAAAGTTTCTGCTTTGTTTGTGGGAGGGAGGGAGAAGCTAATGAAATCTCTCGGGCTCGCATCCAGTTCAGATTGCCATTGAAGTGACTTCTAATGTTCCAGCAGAATAAGGTTTGCTTGTACAAGTGCTGTATGGAGAAAAGATCTGGAGTCTGTCATCAGAGATTAGATAAGCCTTGTGCAGCTCTCCCTGCCGTCCCTCTAGTTAGCAGAAAAGACAGTAGGGTGCAGATTTCCCTGGGAGGCAGAGACCATAGCATATGACACTTTAAAATATCTGTTACATCATGTTGTCTAGTTGAAAGCTGTGTACCTGCCAGCAGCTAAGTACGTACTTTGTGGGTCCAGCTCAAAGGGTACTTTGGGAAACAGTCTTCCCCTACAACAGAGGCTTCCACAAAATACTGAAGCAATGGCAGTTTTCGGCCTCCCACCCCTTTTTTTAGGTCTCTCAAAGGCAAGGAGTAGTGGGGCTGCTGTTCTGCAAAGCTAATGGCTCGGTGAATTGGTGGTGCTGCAGCAGAGCGAGATGAATTGACCTAGAGCACAGCTGTGAAGTCACACAGACACAATCACAGCAGACACTGATAAGAAGCTCTTGCTGGGGACTTTGCACTTAATGGGCTCCTGAGTTGCTCTTGAGTGGAAGCTCCTGCAAGGAGGGAGACTGTGATGACAGGATTGAAGCTGGCTCTGACAGGGGCTTTGTGAGAGGCTGACACCAGGAGATCTACAAATGCAGAGAGAGTCCTTGAGCAGAAGGTCTTGCTGCTCTGCTGTCTGTGTGTCGTTGATAGCTCAATTGTTTGGGAACAGATGTGTCCTTGGAGCGTGGGCTGGAACACTGGGGCACAGAGGAACTTGTCGTACTGTGCAGCAGAAAACCAGGAGGCTGGGGAGGTTTTCCTGAAGTGGCATAGGTGCCTTAGGTGCACAGGTACTGTGCCTGAATCCTCAATTGCTTTGAAAAGCCCAGCATGGAAGTGCTAAATTTTTTGCCTTGGATGTTTCTGTACATTTTATGTGCTTAGTTGTCTTTCTAGCACAAGGTCAAGCTGAGATCCATGGCCATGGAGTACTTCCCCTCAGTCGCCTTTCATCTGGCTTCCCCTCATCTCTTGCAGAGCAGCTTAGGGAAGGCTGGAATTCTTTCCCAGTACAGACCACCTTTTGGAACATCTGCAGCCTTTAAAGTCAGCCTTTCCCAAAAACCTGGAATTCTCTGCTGGCCTGGATGTTGTGTGGCTGGAAATAAGAGACAGCTTAAACGTTTTCTTAATACAGAAATAAATATTCAGGCAGTCTGGTACTCTGGCTTCTTGGGTGAAGGAAGGCTGTGCTTTAGACTCTCGGCCTTCTTGATTACCTTTTCTATCATGGCTATTCAAATAATAACAAAAGGCTGTAATCAAAACTATACCATAGCCTCGCAAATGAGCAGTTCTTATAGTGTGTGCAAATCGAGGCATCTGGTGATTCTGAAGCTGGCAAGCATTGCTACTCTTTGAAACAGGGAGTATAGGACTGCTCAGATATTTTGTTTCAGCCTTTAAAAATTCAAAGATTGTATACAAAAAGGGAATATATGAAGTGAATGTTCCTAGAAGCTTATGTGAGAGATGGCTTGTTAAATTTCACCAGCTAGCTGTGTGGAAAGAAATGCTATGAAATACAGTATTGTGCCTATAAATAATAGAGCAGGTATTGTCTGCTTCTTGTACGTTCCTTGTAGCATTTTTGTCTGCCATTAAAACACTGAAAAATTCTAAGTGAGCATTCCCTCAAGCTGCTGGAACCAGGTATTTACTGCAGAGAGTAAAGCAAATTGGCTGTTACACCTGGTTTGTTTCAGGGCTGTTTAGTGATTGTGGTTTTTCCATTGTGCACCCAGAGCTGCTTTCTGTCCTGGTGTGGAATAAATGGTTGGGTAACCTCTGCCATGTACGTGGTTTACAAACCTTCTTACCTGCTGCCATTAGTCCTGATCTAGCCTCGGGCTCATGAGCAAAAATATAGCAGGAGGCTTTGTTCTTAAACAAATCGTACTTGGACAGCTGGAGTGATTTGAGATTCTCGTTTTTCCAGATTCTCATTTTCCAGATTCTCTTTGAACTGATTTTTGGAATCAAAGGGCCCCCCTCTTTTTTAGTTTTGTTTTTTACTTAAGTCTGTTTGCCTTTGGAAGTTTTATCCATCATGTAACCCTGGAACAATACTCTCCCTAATTCCCTGGAAGGTATTGTTGCTTGCTCTGAGAATGTGGCTCGTTACACCAAGAAATCAGTAGTTGTGTTGAATGTAGCTTTGGTACAACTTTTGTGTTTTTGCAGTTTAGCTTTAATGCAGATGATTGCTGTTGGCAGACCCAGCTGGCCAATCGGAAGCAGATCCTGGACTCGGTGGAGCTGGCGAGCCGCTCGGAAATCCAGCACTTAACCAGCAGGCTGGAGAGGGCCAACGACACCATCTGTGCCAACGAGCTGGAGGTGGAGAGACTCAGCATGAGGGTGGATGACCTGAGTGAGGACAATCGCATGATCCTGGAAGACCAGCAGAGAGTTCAAGAAGAATTAAAGCAGTCCAAGAAAATGTTAGAGGTCAGTGGAGGAACTCTTAGGAAAGGGGGTCTAAAGCAGTGCTGGTGAGAAGTGGTGGGAAGGCTTTTCATCCTGGAGTTGTCGTCTCTTTCGAGAGCCTTTGTAAAGTTCCTGATTGGCATCAAAATTGACTTTGTAGCCATGTGCTGCTCTGCACTATTTCCAAGGGTCATGTAAAATCTTATCAACCTCTCAGCACATTACAATGAACCGGTTTGGTCCATCTTGCAGCAGTCATTCCTTCTGCCTCCCGTGCAGGTTTTGCAGGATGAGAAGATGGAACTGAAAACCACCTTGCAGTCTCAGGAAGATTTCATTGACAGCTCCAAGCTCCATCAGGAACAGTTACAGAAAGAGCTGGCCAGGATGACTGAAACTCTTCACACAAAAGAATTGCTCATCAGGTAGCATCTGTGCCTTGCTGGTACTTTGGCTCTTCAGTCCAGATCTATATTCCAAGTTTTCTCACTGAGGACAGTAGCAGCATTTTCATGTGGCTGGATCTGTATTGGTTGTATTTAGAACAGTGCACTGCAGTTTCTCACAAGCGCTGTGCTGCCTTGCAGCATTTTTCAATTTGCATTGCTCTTGAAATTAGTGGATAATCAGTGAAGAGCATGGAAGGAATTCACTTTCCTCAGCTGGGTTTCTGGAGGCAGTGCAGGGCTTTTGAGGGTGTTTCTCCCAGACGTTTTCAGCCAAGGGCTGGAGGCCTTTCAGGGTTTGATGACGTTAACCTAGGTGAAAGTTCTCGCTGATTGGGGCTTGGTGAGGCTTGCATCTGTGACAAAATCATCTTGGCCTTCCCCTTCTGCCCTGGCCATGTGCAGAGGCTGTTGGGTTCTGGTGGCTGTATGAGAAGGTTTGGGTGTTGGTCACCTACCAGTCTCTGGCAGGGAGGCCGACATCAAAATAAAATGTCGTCTTTTTTAATTAACCTGAACTCAAGGAGGGGCTGTCATCCAGCTGCTGTGTTTGCTTACTCACCCTGCACACAGCAGTCACCTGCTTTTAGGTTCTGTGTATTTTTCAGAGAATTCCAAGAAAACCATAGTTATGTTCCCTGTAGCAGTGAACTCAGACATGATGTTTCTGTGCTGACATTAAAGCTGCTGTTTCTGTGTAGGGCCTTGGAGGAGCGCTTGCAAGGAAAGCTCTTGTCCTCTCCAGGGCTGGAGCTGGAGCAGGTGCTGCTGCAGCTGGATGTTGCCCAGAAGAAGGAACAGCACTTGCAGTCGGAGGTGACTCGTCTTGAGAACAGGTAGCCCGCTGCTTGCTCCCTCTGGAAGTGCAATTAGTCTTGGATAATAATACGACACTTAATTGTGTTTGTCGAGTTAACCAGTGATTTTTGTAGGCTTGTTTTAAATATC
Organism: Eulacestoma nigropectus; assembly: GCA_013397775.1. Classification (NCBI taxonomy): domain Eukaryota; kingdom Metazoa; phylum Chordata; class Aves; order Passeriformes; genus Eulacestoma; species Eulacestoma nigropectus. Next base: position 620,139 of record VZTE01002465.1, read on the forward strand.
AAAGGCCTATAGAAATCAAGTGCTATTAATTTTGCAGTGTAATAGTGACTGCTTTGGTAATTGGTTGGCTGCCTTTCACTGCACACAGTGGGTGTTCTCAGTGTTCCAGCTTGCTGAGGCTGAGCACCTTCACTCCTAATAGGCTAAGGAGTCTTTGTTAGGCAGCTGGTAAGAAGAGATCCAGACCTTCCTGTGAAGTGAGGATTATAAACAAGTCTGGCTAGACAGATTGTGGACTCCCCATCTCTAGAGGTGTTCAAGACCAGGCTGGATGGGGGTTGGAGCACCCTGGTCTAGTTGAAGGTGTCCCTACCCATGGCAGGGGGTGGAATGGGTTGAGCTTTAGGGTCCCTCCCAAACCAAAGCATTTTGTGATTCTGTGATTCCTCTCCAAGTTTGTGGTTTTCAGACTTGTGTTTACACAGAAATTTTGTGATCTTAGTTTGTAAAGAAGCAAGCAAGAAACAGCTGTTATCTGTTAGATCAGCTTCCTAATGTCTTGTGAAATGATTTTGGAAAACAAACCCAAAGAATTGGTAAGCAACTTGTAGGCCGAGTTCAGTTTCTCTTGTAATGGACAGAAAGGACTGCCTGGAAGATCAAAGTTTCTCTGACCATTTCCTCCTCCTTGGCTTATTCTAATCTATACTTTTGCATTTGGCACCCAGCCTGGTGTCTTCAAATGCCAGGTGTGTGCAGCTGAGCGAGGAGCTGGGTGAGAATATCAAAGAGCTGCAGTCCCTGGAAGAAGACCAGACTGAGTCAAGGGCAGAGATTAAAAAGGTAACGTGGCTTTGTTGCCGGGGAGTGGGATGACACTGGTGGAGTGAGCTGATCCCCGTGTGCCTCAGCAGTGGGGCCAGGGCAGGGCTGCTGTGCAGGCAGGGATCTGCTGCAGGTCAGGAGCACACCTGGCAGAGCAAGGGTTGGGAGGACACCTGTTTGCAGGTGTCTGACCCTGGCTTTGTGAGCACCTCCCAGGCCTCCCCCAGTACTTCTGTGGAGATACTTGAATTAGTGCTGGAGGGGCAAATATGTGAAGAAATTAAGGTCTGGAATCCCGACTTTAAGCCTAATACAGGCTTCCAACAGGATGAAGAGCAGAGAGGGAATGAGTTTGCTGTAATATGTCCTGTCACACTTGAGACAGGACTTCAAATGTGTCCTGGTCCCTATGTGAATAAGGGAGTGTGTTTCAGGCTTGATAGCTGGCGTGAGGGCAGGGGCTGGGAGGAATGGAGCAGCTCACCTCAGAGCTCCGAGCACCCCGGGGGGGCAAGCCCTCCCCTAGCTTGACTCTTCATAATGGTCTGCATCAGCTCATGTGAGAGCTTTCACTGGTGCCTGGTAGAGTGGAAGCCTCTTTGAACCTGAGTGAAAAACCTCACTTGTGTGGAAATCTTTCATCCTTTATTCTGAACATACAGAGGTGCAGATCTTGCCAGAGATGTGTACTTGGTTACACATCTAAACAGCCACACAGTAAATGAATCTCCCACAGGCTGCTGGGGAGGAGGGAGAGATTTATGGAGGCTGTTTCTGTTTTATATACTTGGGAGGCATTGAGGTGACATGGAGATAAATCACCGTGTGTACAGTATTTACATGGGTAGGCAGAGATCATCTGGTTCAATTTTCTAAAATGCTTGTAATTCTCAGAAAAATCCTGGGTGTTTGGGTGGTTAATATTTCTGACTAATGGAATGGAGTCCTGGGGAAGGAATTATGCTGCTGTTGTTCTGTTGTGCCACTGAATAAATATACAGTGTGCCTACCAGAATAGTGTATGTGGTGCAGGTCTGCCACCTCAAAAAGCATTGAATAAATCAAGGTAAGGTATGGAAAAAGATGACCGAAAGGATGGAGTGGTTTTTATACAAGGAACAGCTGAATGGAGTAGGACTTACCCAGCTGGAAAAGAGATAAATGAGATTGAATGGACTAAAAATAAAATCATGCCTGTCGTGCGGAAAGTAAATAGGGAATGATTATTCTCTCATAATGCAGGGACTAGTGGTCATCACACAGAGTTATGAAAACAAAGAGATGTATTTTTACCCTGTGCATAGCTGGCTGGTGGAAGTCTGCCATGGGAAGCTTTAGTTGCTACAAGCTAACATTGATTCACCTCTAATATCGATTCAAAAGACTTAGAGCAAATTAATTCCTGGAAGAAAAATCTGGCTTGAGCTATTTAAAGTTATTTAAATGGTATCTTTAAATACCTCAGGAAGGCACAGTGGCAAATTGCAGGATTATATTTTCCAAGAGTTACTGTGCTTCCCCAGTCATGGTGAACCTTTGACTCTCTGGTTTTGGCTACAGAGGTTGAATGATGAGTTGAAGAAGCTGTTGGTTTGATGAGTTATGGGTCTTCTCAAGTACTTCATGGCATGAAACTTCGTTCGGTTGGCAGTGTATGGTGTGGGAAAGGATTGGGGTGAGGTGGCTTTCAATCAGGAAGGACAAGCATGTGCAGAGGGTTTGTTACATAGAGCTTTTTGTTTTCCAGGACTGAGATTTCACATTACCACGTGTGATACTTTTGCTTTTTTTGCTGAAACATGTTTTAAAAGCTCGTGGGTGGTGTGTGCATGTCTTCCTCTAGCTGAAAGAGCAGCTCTCTCAGGCTGAACGAATGCACAGCAGTGAGCTGGAAGGGATGAAAAGGGAGATCTCCAGGCTGACACAGGAGCTGCACCAGCGGGACATCACCATTGCGTCGGCGAGCGGCTCCACCTCAGACCTGGAGCAGCGGCTCAGAGCAGAGATTGAAAGAGCAGAGAGGAAAGCAGTGGAGCACAGGGTAAAAAAGGCACAAGACTCTTATGCTGTCTGTTTAAGGGATCTGAAGGCTTGGAACACCATCCTGCTTTTTAGCTACATTAGTAGCTTCCTTCTCTCTTTAGCCTCTGTACAAAAAGTGAGACCTTCTGAAGGAATCTTCTAATGATGGTGTTCACTGATTCTGTCTTGCTGCTTCTTTTCAAACCAGCAGCCTACAGTCCCACAGAATTCTTTGGGATCACTCATGCTAACTAGGCCAGGATGGATGACATCTTTGAAAACTGTGCATGTTTTTTTTTTGTAGCCTTCTCTGCAGAGTCTCTGTACAACCAACGGCCCAAACCTTGCTTAGTACTTGAGTTTGAGGGTGGAAAATGCTTGGAGGGTGTTGTGGGCACGTATTATGTTCTTTTTTTGAGCTTGTTATTTGCCTCTGTCTCCTCAGGTAATTCTGGTCCAGCTGGAAACCTTGAGGCTGGAAAACCGTCACCTCTCTGAGATTCTGGACAAAACAGAGTGTGGTAAGCTGAAGGTATGCATTGAGGACCCGGAGCTGGGAAGGGGCTAGCCTTGTATTCCTACCTGGCAATAGTCAGAGTCTTTGCCCAGGCCTCTCAAAATGGGGGATAGAGCTCAGTGAACTTAAAAGCCAAGCAAAAGGGGCAATTTGAGAGGAAATAAGGTGCAGAAATATCAAGTATTTGTTCAGTCAGAGAGTGGTGAAGAGAACTGCAGAAGCAGCCGTCGTTTCCATTTCTTCTCCATGGGCTCTGGCCCACGTTTTTTAGTATATTTCATTACACTTCCATATTAAGCCAATTTACCTCCAACCTTTGATTCTCAACCTGTAATGTCCTTTTGACCTGTCCTAGAGCTGTAACTGCTCCTTGAAATACTCGGGGTGAGAGCGTGTTCTCCCCTGGTGAGGAGCCATTCAGCAAGGCTCTCCCTTGCACTCCACGAGCAGCATGCAGGCTGGGAATGTGGGCTGGATGTGCTGGGGAAGTGTTCTTGGAAAGGGCCCTGTGGTGGGCTCCTGCAGCTGAACAAAACCTCCAAAACTCTTGAGGGCAGAGGGGAGAAGAGGAGCCTGCGTGGAAGAGGTACATCCTTGGCAGAAATAATGAGTTGGCTCATTTTGTGAAGGAAGAAATGGCTGGTTTGCAAGTTCTGTCTTGACTTAAGCAGAATGGATGCTTCCCAGGGGGCAAGGGCTCGATTCAGACAGCTGACAACCTCATGAGAGTATATCAGAGCTTTTATCCTGTTAGATATGTGAGAAGGAAATACTCAGCTCTTAGTAATAGTTTGGAGTGATTGTCAAATGTGCCAAGTTCCTGGGAAAGCGCTGAACAGAAGCTTGTGGCTGGTGAGATGGATTAAAACCACAGCTTTCTGGGGGGCTGATTTGAAACTGAAACAACCTAAGGCCCTTTACTTTCTACTTGAAAAGTGCTTGGTGGCTTTTGCCTGCGTGATTTCCCAAAAATGTGGTAGCAGTGTGCAAAGCAAGAAATCTGCCTTAAAAAAAAAGCCCCACAGCCCCAAGGCACAGGAGCTGGGTCTTGGCCTGACGGTCCTAATGCACATTTGGAAAGACCTTGGATACAGAGGTGATGAGAATGAATTAAGGATCTGAGTTTAACAGAACTGGCAAAAAGCAAGTGGAAATGTCACAGGAGTAGAAGCAGTGGAAATTATACCTATTATACCTTACTGGCCTAGTAAGAAGATGATGGGAAGAAGCAAGTTGTTCAGAGTTTCAAAAAGGCCAGAGGCAGGTACATCTGAAATATCCTAGGTCCATGTTTTCCTGTTTTAAAAGGAATCCAGTGGTGAGAGAGACTGACCTTCCCAGGCAGATCAGCATATTGGGTCTGGATGCAGGCCCCATAAGGCCATGTAGAATTAATTTGCTCCTAGGAAAGTCTTGAAGGTTTTGCCAGTCAAAATGAGCTTAGGGGATATATATATGCCTTAAGGAATCTCTTGCTGGCCTTTGCTCTGGATGTGACTATGGTGTCTTGCAAACCAGAACTTCTGACTTCTGTCTTTCTTTGTCTGTTAGGGGGACGATGGCACCCTGAGAGCACTGAGGGAGGACTATGCTGTTGAGCTCCAGAAATTAATATGTGAGAACCAGCAGCTGCAGAAGGACCTCGCAGAGACCAGGGCGAAACTGGGGGTCACTGCACAGGTGTGCCTGGATGAACCCGAGGGCACCGCTCAGCAGGGGCAGGGCAAAGAGCCCAGGGATGTACAGCACAGGTGAGTGACCCCGGGGATGCCACTTCCTCAGGGTGAAGGAGAGCAGAAGGTGTGGGGATGTGTGGGGTTTAATGGCATGCTGTGTCTCTCTCCAGTGCATCGTGCACTGGGAGAACGCAGGACTTTGAGTCCCAGCTGGTTTGTGTTCTGCAAAGCCAGCAGTGTTTGTCTTTTGTCTGCCTTTGCCTTTCTCTGGAGCAGCAGTCTGGGCTGTTTTTGGTGACAAGATTGGATGTGGCCCAGGCGGCTGCGCTCCTTTCTGTGCTGTGCTAGGATGTGCAAGTTGTGGTTTTTGGTATCTACAGTAGTGGAAGAGAGAGAGAATTCCACAGGGACTGGATGTGTGTCTGGAAGTGCTAAGGAAAGAAGTTTGGATTGCCAGGGCTGTTAGTAACGTTTATGGTAATTGTTGCCTCTGTGTGAGTTTTTGCTGGAGTTCAGCTGCTAAGAGACAAACTCAGTTCTGTGCTCAAACCTGCCTTCCAGGACAGCTCGGGAAGCACAGCACGAGCAGGATGAACATGCGGGGAGGACACATCTCCAGCCTGACAGGACTGCTCAGCATCATCACAGGGAGTCCCAGAGGTGTGGGGCTGCTGAAACAGAAACTGTGACCCCCGAGATGGGTGAGCAACCCTCCCAGAGCAGCAGCAAGAACTGCAAGGAGTCACGTGCCTGGCTGGGAGCAGAGTCTGTGCTCCATGGGGTGGATGAAAACAAAGATTTTGCAGATGAAGCATCTAAGCAGCCTGCCTCAAATCATCACAGAGAATCTGTGTTTTTGGTAAGCAGTTGTACAGGAGCTAGTTGCTGCTCAACAGCTGAAAATAGAGCTGGGTTCTCATCTGGCAAAAGGAGACAGGCTTTTGAATGCATGACCTAACTGCATGTTGTGTGTGATCCTGTAAGCAAATCAAATGTTAAACAGGGAGGGAAAGCCACTGCTGGATGGTTAAGACTTGGCCAGGGGGATCCATGTGGTGGCTCTTCAGAGCTCCTTGGAGAAAAGCTTTGTGTTTGTGTGCTTCCTGAGCTAATTCCAGGAGCTCATGGTTCTCTCTGTGCTGGTGCTGTACCTCAGTGGGTACCAGAACCTGCTCGTGTCCCCTTAGAATTCTGCTTCAGCTTTTGGTTTGGGTCTGTAGCAGAGGCTCAGAGAGGATGTGGAATGCTGGGTATGTCAGTATTTTACAGAGTCTCTGGGTGACTGGTTGCTGCACTTCTGTAAAGCACAGGGTGAGTTTTACCCCTTTCCATGGGACTGCAGCAGTCAGCACACTGAACTTAAAGCTGCTTATGTTTGCTGATGACAAAGCCTGAAATCCCTGCTTCACTGCACAAGGGGAGCCTGCTCTTTTTCCCAGTTGCTGATCATACTTTTTTCATAGGGAGCAGTGTTGGCACTTTGTCTGTCCTACCTCAGCTCGGTTGCTGAAGCACTTGACCAAGATACAGAAAATTTGCACTGAATCACTTCTTCCTGTCATGTTTAGGGAGGGGAGAATGCTGAGCACTGGTCCTTGCTCCAGCCGTGTTGCCCCAGCAGTGTTCAGAGCAGTTTCTCCTCTGTTTGTGTGTTGGTAGCAGGGACAGCTATTAAACTGTTAGCTATCTTTTTGTGGGAGTCCAGAGAAGAGGCTCTAAGGCTGATGCACAGGTTAAGTGGAGGCTTGTCTGTAGATCTTTATGAAGTTCATTACCAAGAATAGGTCTTGATTGTTTCAAGACTAAAGTAGCTAGTGCACATACCCAGAAAACAGTGTTGGGAACTTAGGGAACTGCAATATTCTAAATGGAAACTCTTCAGGTTGCAGGATTGGACCTAAAGTGTGAACAGTTCCACTTCAGGTTCTGAGAAGCTGTTGGGCCTGATGTTTAATAGAAGAGAATGGGCTGCTTTTTATTCTGAGAGGTAAAAATAAAGTTTCTGAGGAAATGCAGATATTTCTCCTGGTGTTGGCTGGGACTCCCTGCTCAAGGTCAGGCTCCAGTGTCTTTAAATCAATTCCTTTGGCATTAAGAGAGGAGAACTCTCTTCAGTAGGCAGTAGTGAGGTAGGAGAGATTTGTTTGTTTTCTGTAGCCTTTTCTGTTTCCCTTTGTTCCTGGCTATTGATAAGACCTGAAAACCACGAGACTCCAGGATTTGGAAATAACCAGTTATTTTCTCTTGGCAAGACACTGAGACAACTTTTCTGTAATGGAAAGCAGCCCCTTAGTAACCTTAATATTTCACGTGCCAGCCCCTGTGCACGAAGCTTCTCTTCATCAACTTGTACTTTAAGCCTGGTTTACAGTGTTGTTTTTGTAAGTTAATAACTTGTGGATAAGTGATGTGAGGAGCAGGAATAGTTCTTGACTGTAAAGGAAAGAATCTGGAGTAGTTTGTTGACCATTGCTGGCTGGACTGCAGTGCTGTTCCGTGAGCTGCAATGAGATTTGGCCTGTACTTGCCCGTGGGATTGTACCAGGAGCCCATTACTTTGGGCAAGAAGAGGAGTTATATGAAAGAAAGCAGAGATATTCTCAGTGTGGAATATCTGGTAAAATAATTACCAATCTGGCAGTGCTTTCCCTTCCCTGGACCCAAACTCTGAGGGTGCTCCCGCTCGCTGAGATTTTTATGGGGACAAGGAGCAGGATGTAGACCTTGAGTTGCACTAACAGCCAGGACAAACCTCTTGGTGTTCCGTAGTGACCTTCTCTAGCCCTGATTTTTCAGTAGTGATTTTTCAGCAGTGCTGGCTTGGTGCAGCAATCATTGCTGGCTGGAGGCTGTTGGGAGGGACGTGACCTGTGATACAAGTGTGAGACTTGAGTGCTTAGTCTGCCCACTAAGATGGAAATGAGCCCTCTAGGAGCATGTTCAGTTGTGTGGTTTGCAGATCAGTGGTGTTTCTGGCCAAAACTTGGAATGAAGGAATACCTGACAATCCCTTTGTTTCCCTTTAGTGCCCCTTGCCTACAGCTTCTGTTGGATCCATAGCTGCACGATACCTGGAAGATGAAGAGGTGAGATCCCAGCACATCCTGGAGTGCCTAAATGCTCACATTGAGGAACTGAAAAAAGAGAGTGCGAAGATAGTGAGACGATTTGAACACCAGGAATAATGTTTCTTGTGGAATTGGAATGCTGGTTTCCTTACGTGGTTCCAAGCTGTGGCTGGGAAGGTGCCTATATCCAGTTGGTATTGGAGCTTGAGTGGGAGGCCATGTGTCCCACCTGGAGCTGAATCAGCAGGATGGGAGTTGAGGCAGAGGAACTCCTCTCTACATGCTTGCTCTGATGAGGGGTGTTAGGCCACGAACATTTTAGGCAGCTTGCTGTAGGTCAGAGACCTGCATCAGAGCTATGTGCTCACTCACAAAGATTATGGTGTTTCTTAAAAGCAAACCATTTGCTAGTTTTTATGTAAAGTATTTAAAGTATATTTTATACGTGTAAAAGCATTGAAATAAATCAGAATGGCAAACACCTCTTTTCTTGTTCATACAAATACACAAAGTTACTCTTGTGGCTTATCTTCCCTTCTCATCAGGAGCTTGGATCAACACCTTTTCCATCACAGCATAGCTATGTTCTTCAAGAAACAAAGGACTATGATTCCTCTTTCCTTTGGGCTATCTGCATTTTTTCCAGTTAATTTGCCCTCAGTGGAATTTCTTAATGTTTCCTGGATCTTGCAGCCTCTGCTCTTTACAGTTTGTGTAGTATCTGGTGTCTTTATCTTGCTCTACACGGTGCTTGGAGTACTGTAAAATAGCTGAGGAATGAGTGGCTGAATTCTGGTTGTGGTCACGGCTCTTGGAAAAGAGAAATGGGAATGGGAAATGACACTGGATGGGAGGAGAACCCACAAGCAAGTGAGGTTCATCCACTCTTCATTGCAGCTGCCACGTGAGCTGGTGCCAGCCTGGTTTGAATCTGGGCAGTCCAGTGGAACTGCTGCATCAAAATACATCTGTGACCTCTTGGGGAAAATATTCAGTCTTTCCTCGAGGGAAGTAAGTTGTTAGTGAGTGAACAAGACTTGTTTCCTATGAACTTCTTTTCTTTTGGGCTCTCTGCAGTTCTCCTGTGGCTGTATCTTCACAGCCTTTGTACAGGCAAACCTTGGGATGAGGACATTTCATGTCCGTAAGTTTCCTGTTCCTTTCCATCAGCTTCACCTTGTGCTAGAGCAGCTTAATGCTGTCAAGGAACAGGGGTTCAAAAGCACCACGTGTACAGAGCCCAACCATTGTGTCAGGCAGGTGAGTTCAGCCAAGGGGATGCCTGGCTGCAGACTGGGGCTGCACTTGGGCATGCACCTCTGCCTCCCAGGGTTTAGAAACGTTCCAATCCAAAAGTCCTTGTATTTTGGCTTTCTTGTGGAGTTCTTTGCATGAGGATAAAACCTTCAAATCCATTCTGCATTCTCATTGTGCAGCCTTTGTAATGAGGTGCTGAACTGCCCCCAGCTGCGGCTGGACTGAGGTCGTGTTCTGCACAAAGTCAGCACTGGCCTCAGATCCTCTGCAGAGCTGTCCATGGGGAAGTATTTCTGGAACATCCACCCTGTCTGTCCAGATCTCAAGTAAGGACTTGCTGGTCATGGGGCATTTTGATAAAATCTGAACAGCAGAATACACCAAACTGTTTCCTCTTTGCAGATGAACCTACAGGTGCACCGAGTGTGTGATATGCCAGAACCCGTAGGGATCCCTCACAGCCTTCAGTGAGGCCACCAATTTCATGTTTGTATACCTTGCAAATAGTATTATATTTCCTGAAGGTTTGTTAAGTTAGTTACTGAGTGTTGCATCATACAGTTGGTGTTTTCAGAAGTTTGGGAGACATTTTGCCTTGTTTCTGATGTTCTCTTCCATATCCCTTCAGAGATATTTGGTAGTTCATGTTGGCAGAAGGGAAGAACAAACCTGAAGATGATACATTTGTTTAATTAGCAGCTGTAATCCTACAGCTTTATCTATTTCTAATACCTGTAATAAGCAGCTTCATTCTGGGAGTAGACTAAAAATTTGAACTAATGTGATCTAAAGTAACATCTGCAGCGGGGGAACTGCTGAGTTACTTCCCTGTGTTGGTGTGTGTGCTCTGTCTTTCCCAGCTTCTCTCTTTGCAGATGCCCCGAGATAACTGAGAAGTCTGTTCCAGAGCTGTTCTCCCGGTGTTGGAGCCTTGGCTGTGCTGAAGAATGTGCATTTTTTATGAGGGGGAGGAGAAGGAGCCGTGTTTATCCTGGAGGGAGATGTCACAGCAAGTGCAGACTTCTGAGGTGCTTTTATCTGGGGCTGCAGGGTTTCTCAGGCATTCTCTGCCTTTGCAGTGTCAAACCTCCCTTGGAATAATCACCTGGCCCTGGAAGCTTTATAATTAACGAAGCTGGAGAGGGGGTTTGTGTCTTTGAACTTAGGCCTTCGATAGCACACATCAAATTTCTTGCACATTTGCAGGGCAGAGCCAATGTTTTTTTTCTGTTTGAGACAAAAGTGTGGAACTTTATTTGCAGCACTTCCTGTTGTACATCTGCAGAGTGGGAAGCTGTGCAGGCTCCATCTTGTCTTTACAGATGTTCTGCTGTGGGTGTGACAGTGCTTTGGGTCACTCTTTACTTAGAGGGGCTAAAGACTCAGGGACTCTGTAGATGTGTGGAATTGCAGGTGCCTGGGTTTTGCAGAGTTGGGTTGCAGGAGCAGGGAATACTCCCCAGGGTCGTGCTAAGTAGGGGGAAATAGTACATCAACTGTCCTCTCTGCTCTCTTGGGGTAAGTTTTTGTTCCCCCTGCCATCTTGAGACAGAAATAGAGCATGTGGGCTTGGAGAGAGGGCTTGTGGAAGCGAGTCTTTGACAAGGAGCAGGGACCGCGTTCATAGCGGTGTCACCTGCAGAGAGGCTTTACCAAAGTGTCTGTGTGCCTGTTTGTGTACATGTAAGTGAACATCAAATGTGTGGTGCCATGAAGGGTGTCTGTACTGCGGTATCCTTGACCCTGTTCAGTGGAAGCAGTTGTTTTCTTTAGTCACTAAGCTCTCTGGGATGCTTCCTTATCCTGCCATTGTAAGAAGTGACGTATTTGACTGGATCAGCTTGACCTGTGACATGAAAGCTACTGCAGTGTGTCCTCCTTGATCTGAAAAGTGGGATCTGAGAATAAAGAACCCTTCTGCCAGGCACCAAAATAAACCAGGGCTGTCTGTGCTGGCAGACAATACTTGCTTTAGCCTTCAAGGTCCTTAGGCAAACAAAAGATCCCTGAGCCTGCCTTGCATCTGTGCTGCTCAGTCTGTGTTGATGCCCAGGGAGTGGGTGCCTGCTGGGCTCCACGGCTTGTTAGTGTTCCTGTGGGGAGGAGCTGCTGCCACCAGATTTTGAGGGCAAAGACACTGAGCTGTTTGGAGGAGGACTTAAAACCTACTTGTGTGTCGCATGTGGAGCCTCTTGTCTCCAAGTACAAAAAGACCCCGAAGCTTTGCTGTGCTCCCAGCTTACCCTGGAGTAAGCCTTGTTAGCTTACATGTTGTGTTTATGCTGGCAGCTCCTGTCTGCAGCAGCCTGCATCCTCACAGAGAGTGCTGATCCTGGAATCCGGCTGCACATACTCAGCCTGCTTAAATGGGAACTCAACCCCGCGTGCTGGGGTAGAAGGAGTAACGTAGGAGTGAGCCTGCTGCAGGTGGGCAGCCCTTTGAGTAATTCCTGCCACCCAGTCACTGAGTAGGGAATGTAGGAATAACCCACCTCTTTTGTGTAGAAAATACAGCAACTTTGGGAGGAGAATTCATATTGTTTGGTCAATGAAGCAGAGTGCAAAAACATAACAGGTTTATTTTCAATTCAAGCTCAAACAGAATACCTCTTGGATCATGCTAATGCTCACAGACATCTGAATTGGTTATGAAAATGTTGCTCCATCCCAGGATGTGCATTTGTGGTGGGATTCAGTAGAAGCCCTCCTTTGCCTTGTGCATGGAGGCGTTTTCCAAGAGTACAGCACCAAATGGTTTGTTACATGGTAATAATGTCACTCAGCCTGCTGTCCCACAAAACCTCATCAGTTTATAGCTGCAGTATTGCATAGACAGGTTGGAGTAAGGAGTGATTTCTGAGAACTTTATTCTCATTTTTACTGTAATTTTGGTTATGGAAACACCCATATGCTTCAGATATAATTACAGCAGAAAAAGTGTCTACAATACTCTAATATAAAAAGGTAAAAATGATTTTGTTTATTGTATTTAAGAGTCAGTGTAAAAAGTATTTTTCCAGTATTATTGAAATCTGTAAGACAGTGAAGTGCACAAGGAAACTTCATGTTGTATCTTCTTCCTAAGTCTTCTCTCTCCTTGGATGTATTTTGCAACTTGCCTAAAGTTATACAGAAACTTGGTTTAAATATCCTGAAGTTCCTTGTGTCCAATATTGCTGCTCAAAATCAGGGTGCACTTTCTTCATCCTGCCCCATAACTGGGTGAATTCTTCTTGGAGTAGCCCTCGTAAGACTTTTCTTATGGTCCGTGACTTGGAAACCAGCAATCCCTGCTGGCACAGAATGCCCTGCAGACAGTCAGTTGTTTTCTTCTAAATATTTGTCTGGACAGTGTTACTGAAATACAGGCAAGGGTTTTATCTCATGTCTTCCACTGCTGCTCCTTTTCTTAGCAGGATTTTCTGCTTCCTTGACCGTCTTTGAGCCCACGGTCTTGCAAAAGCCTACAAGCGTTGTCCTGCATTTGTTGAAAGAACAGATTTGGTTGAGAGAATGAGTAATCTCCTAAAGATGCTTTGGTTTGGGGCACGCTGGGGAGGTTGGTTCATGCAGGTGAGTGAAAGAACAAGGAGTGGGCATTACTGGGTCTCAACTTCGTATTTGAGGACTTGCGAGTAGAAGCTGTGATTGGCGTTCTCGTGCACCATCACAAACACCTCTCTGCACCCCGAGGTGTTGCAGGTTCCCTCCCAGCAGCCCTTGTTCTGGGTGAGAGGGTGGATGTTCTCAGCCTGCACCAGCACCTTGGCGATGCCGTGCATTTTGAGTTTGAACTGGACATTGCGGTTGGCCGGCAGCAGGCCTGAGAGCGGCTCCAGGATCTCGTAGTCTTGCAGCCACTTGCTGTAGCTCTGGGGGAAGGCTGGCCACTTCACCTCCGTGTTCAGGCACCTGATGAGGTAGTTGAAGATGTAGTCATAATTACCGGGGTCCGACTTCTTCTTGGAGTAGATTTTGAGAACGAAGCTCCCTGCGTGCGGGAGATGGACCTTCAGCTCGATCTGGTTCCTGCGGTGGATCTGCAGCACGTGCCGCCTGCCCATGTCCTCCTCCAGGCTGCTGCCGTCGGTGTGCAGCGAGGTCAGGACGCTGATGTCCTTGCTCAGGGTGAAGGTGAGGGAGCAGCGCCCGTCGTTGGTGTGCAGGACGGGCTCGCGGTGCGACGGCTGCAGGAAGCCCTGGCGCTCCGAGAACCAGCTCGGCCCGACGGGCTGGTGCAGGTCCTTGGGGAAGCGCATGGCCTTGTCCACGGACTCGCACTCCACCACGTACTCCACCACGCACTTGTAGACGTCATCTGAAGCCTCAGCCTTGGAGGGCTTGGCAAAGATCTCCAGCTTGTGACTCCCTGTCTTCTGTGGGTAGATATCCAGCTTCATCCCGTTTTTTTTCAAAGTCATCAAACCATGTTCATCTGTTCCCTTCAGTTTAAACATAAATAACGTGCTAGCACGGCAGTCCACGGATACAGAGGCTTTTCCATTTACTAGGAAATACAAAAGAAAAGAGGCTGCATGGGAGTGTCAGCGCAGTTTTTGCATGTACCCCCTGTTCTGGGAGGGCTAATCTGGCCCAATAAATTGCTGTTTCTCTAGCAGTAAAACCAAGAGCTGCAACTGGCAGGTCATAGCTTGTCAGCTGTCTGCACAGACCAGTGTCCCTCAGAAAGAATGAGAGTGGCCTTTGTTTGGGAGATGTGCATTTATCCTCTTCTGATACACTCTGCCATGGAGCTGTGGTCTGATAGAACATGAAAGCCTGTGTGAAATGTAACTGAAAGTACCATCAGGGCAGACTGGATGGGATTTGGGGCAACCTGGTCTAGTAGATGGTGTCCCTGCCCATGGTGGGGGGTTGGAATGAGATGGCCTTTAAGGTCCCTTCCAACCCAAACCATTATGGACTTCTGTAATTCTGTGATTGTGAAGGGCTGAATTAGAGGTGATTAGACCTGACAGCCCAGTAGCTGTGCCCAGGAGCTTCAAAGTGCAGGAGCTCTCTAGTATGTAGATATGAGATTAATCTACCTCCCTGTGAGCCTGTTCCCAAACAGCTTGAAGTCTTCATTAAGTCCTAAAATGTTGATGTCCTTAAGTTTTAACTCTGTTCTTAGCATTCACAGATTAGCCATCCAGTTAAATTCCTGCAGCTCTTGGAAAATCCAAGGAAAGGGGGTCTTAAACGTGGGCCTTGTTGTTCAGTCATGGCACCTGAGTGGTTTTATGTTAAAAGAGCTGCTGGACTCACCCAGGTTGCTCAGTATTGCCTGAAGAGGTGCACAGTGGTGTGTGTTGGATGTGGGATGCATGAGGGAGGATGCTCCGTGGCTCCTCCATTACCTGTTTGGATGATGGGAGTCTCCGGGTGTGCAGCCAGCAGCCCCATTGTGTAGAAGTTGCTGTTGTGCAGCATATTGTTCTCAAACTCCTTCAGCGTCAGCGTGGGCTTAAGAAGCTGCCAGTTACTGTTATCTGGGAAGTGATTGTTAATGAACAGGGCCGGGTGAGTCAGAAAGTAAAACTCATTGTACCTGGGAGAAAGGAGAAATTAGGGAAAATGAGTAATTACAAATAGTGAATTCTTCCCCCGCACAGTGGTGGTGGTTTCAGCAGGAGGATGTTGGAGTGGTCTGAGCTGCTGATAAACCGAGATCCGTGGGTTTGAAATTCCCCAGGCAGAGACGAAACCTGAGCTCTGGTCTTCTGTTTCCAGGGTAAATACTGAGCTTTGGGATAAACCCTGGGTATTTGCACTATTCCCTTGCACCCACAGGCTCCTGGAAAAAGAGGGAGGCACTGGGTGTTGACCACAATCGATTCACAAAAGCTGTGAATCGAGTGCCACAGACTGTTGCCTAAACTGAAGATGTGATAAGCAAACCCAGTTGGCTTTTAGCAGTTTGTGACCTGCTGCTCAGGGCTGCTACCTCTCGACAGGCCATGCTCCATGCCTTGTACAGGCAGCCCGGGTACCTCGCTCGTGGCTTTGGGTCTTCCTGTGGCACCAAATGCATCTGTTTGGTTTGCCAATCCCATCAGCTTTCCTTCTGCCTTTGTGGAGGGTTCATGTACTAAGATAGAGGGTTCTTACCTGTAGGTGAACTTGGTGAAGGAATCATCCACAGAACCACTCCCCCAGGTGCTGTCCAGTAAATGCCACCTCCCCTCAAGGTAGACGGCGTTCCAGGCATGGTCAGAGTCCCCTGTAAAGGTCTGCCCTGTCTTGTACCCGTGTCCCTTGGCATGTCCTGAGAGCTTCTTGCACTGAATCCCTGCAAGACTGAAAGGAAGTGATAAGCTGCAGCAGGAGAGCTCTCTTTTAAACCTGTCAGGTACTTCTGGGGTAGGAGAAAAGGTGATGATGCCTGAGGTGTTGGGTGGGGCTGTTTGTTTTTGTAGCCTTTGCAAAGGGACTGAGAGCATCCTGCTAGAGGAAGGGCCTTTTCTCTCCCAATTTTTGCATATTCCGAGTCTTTTTGCCTGATGCACCATCAATTCAGCACTGTTAGAGGATGACAAAGATAAAGTGTGCTTAATTGCTCTCTGTCTTGTTACTCAGTGGAATCCCTTTGTTGCTGTCCACAATTAGCCCATGTAATTATAAATTAAAAGCACAGGCTGTTCTCTCCCCATGACAGTGGGCCTGGTGTTTGACACCAGCTAAGGTATCTCAGACCTAATGGGATTGTGGATGCTGATTTAGTTTCCTGAAAGAATGAGCTTGTGCTTGCCTAGGGTGGAAATGATTAAATAGTCTCTTTCTAAAAGCGTGATGAATACCTGCATGGATGTGTAAATAAGATTTAAATAAGCACTGTGTTAATAAGCTCTCTGCTGATGGATTCTAACATTGGCATCTTATTTCACCATTAATCTAAAATTGCTTCACGTGGAGCGTTGTCTTTTGTGTAGGACAGCATCGACATTTTTCTTCTTCATTGAGAAGTGTGTTAAATGGAACAACTACCTTAAGTAATAAAGTGTGCAGGCTTCCAGAGCGAGATTGTCTGCATAATGTGGGTTTGGCTCAGGAGAAAAGTGATATTTATGGGGAAGAAAATTAGCATGGTTGTTAAGAAGTGGAGGCCTGATAACAGATACTGGCTAGCAATTGGCAGTGCAGTGGAGCTTGTAGGGAGGGCTGTTTTTTCCAGGGAGAGGATGCTGGTTTCCAGGGGAGGTGGGCACTTCAGCAAAGTAGAGGATGGAGCAATGACAGTGGGCACTGCCTGTTCCACGAGTATCCAGAACAAACAGGCCAGGCTGGAAGGAATGCTGTGGAGAAACCTGGTGCTGCAGGTGGTCTGGAAAGCCCTCGCCAGCCTGCAGGCCCCTGTGAGTCAAATTCTAACGTGGAGCTGGGCAGTAAATCTGGAACAACTCCACTGACAAGACTGGTGAGAGCTTGGATTTGCATGATGTAACTGAGACTAGGAGCTGGCCTGGGAGCTTTAGGGAAGATTTGATCCTAGGAGTTTCAAGGAGCTAAGTACCAGATTCCCACTAATTTCATGGGGATTGGCGTCTAATCCTTCTAGGCTTCTCTAGACATTCTTGTTAGCTGGGATATTCAGAGGGAACATTAAGGGACAAGTTCTGCTCTCACGGTGCTCTCAATTACAGTGAATGCTGGCAAAGCAGCAAGAAGAGTTTGTGCTTGGATGGGTTCAAAGCTCCCAAAATAAAGACCAGAGCATCTAAACTGGTCTCTCTAGAGATGAACAGACAAAAATCCAAGCTAAAACATCCTGTAAAGGAGCAATTCTGTATTGGTGAAAAGGGTGCTCATGTCTCTGTTCTTGTGTCAGTGACTTTATACAGATAAACTAAGCAGGCAGAGAGAAGATTGGGAAGATCTCCAGAACTGGTTGAAGTGGCAGTGTGAGGTTGAAGATGACCTAGATACAAAATGGACTGGAAGAACTGAATTAAGAAACAGTTGGCAACATTTGCTTGGTGCAGCAAGGAGATTAAACACAAAGTTGCTTTTCTGCCTCAAAAACAGTAGGAAATAGTCTGGTTCTTACTACAGGTGTCACTGGAATTCAATGGCATCTTCTTCCCTTTGATTTTAGGTTGACTTCGATCATTTCATCTAAAAAAAGGAGCAAATCTGGCTTCTCCAGAGGGAGACATAATGGTTTATGCTTGTGGTAGGTAGGTGTACGCCTCTGTGCCTGAAAAGAAGAAAAGCTACTGCCTGCAGGAAACGGGAGAAGCAAGAGGATGTGAAATCTGGAATATTTACAGACAGGTTATGAAGAAGGAGCAGCTAGCTAAGTGGTCAGATCCCCTTTAGGCAGTGAGGCCAGCTTAGCTCCCAAAGCTGCTGAAACCTCTCCTGGGAAAATAATTGTTGTGCCTTCATCACTAACCCTGGTGAGCGAGTGTCTCCCTAACTCCAGGCTGCGAGGTTTGCCCTAAATTGGATTCATGAATTTGCACTCAGTCAGCCATGCTGCCTCCTCTAGTCTGCTTATCAGCTGACAAGCCAGTACTTGATAAGTGCTGCTGAAATATTGGTCAGGAGCCTGTGTTTGCATTCATTGCTATTGCACCTGATGTTTGGAAAGTGATGCCTTATGGCCAGCTTCCCACTATCCGTGCCCACCTTTCCTCTCTGACAGGAATCTCAGTTAATGGGAAGAAGTCTGGCTGCCAAAACTGTGGTCGGAGGTGACAGTGTTGTGTCTGCAACAGGAATTGTTCCCTCTGGCACTGGAACAAGTAGGACTCAATCAATGTCAGCCGTGCCTTCAGCAGGACCTTTGGGGGGGACTCCTGGTGACTGGCAAATTGGGTTGTTTGTTCAAGTTCCCTCACAGGAGCTAGGAAAAAAAGGCATGTTAAAACACCTTTCCCCTCCCAAAACCTGGCTCTGAAAAGCCCTTCTGTAAGATGAGAGCTCTTTGCCTCCTGCCTTTCTGCCTAGACTCAGCGTAAGAGCAGAACAGAGCACGGGAAGAGGGGATGAGGAGATCTCTGTGCAAGAAAGGGGTGTTGTCTTTAAGTACAGTTTTTCAGGACAGGAGCTAAACATTTTGCTAATATTTGACAATATAATAGTCTGGGTGACTGGGAGATTTCCTGAATCACATAGTGACTCATCAGCCTGGAACTGAGGAATTGCGAGTAAATCAACAGAGTCTTTAAATAGTCAGAGATATCCTTGGAAAAATTAATGCTTTTAATGAACTAACCATATGCTTTCTAATGAACAGATGCAAATTCCCCCCTTCCAACTGCTAATAACGGTTCCATAGGATGCAGCTATAAATGCATACTTCACCATCCTATTTCTTTACTCTTTAGAAAACAAGATCCAATATCATAGAACAGTTTGGTTGGAATGGACCAAACAACATTGTGGGATATGTTGTTGGCTGGAAGCATTTACCACTTCAGCATCTGGCACAGTATGCTGGGGTTTTTTTTAAAAATCTCTCCTTTTCCCTGTAGATTTTGTCTGTTCCATGGTGAAAATCTTCTCAAATCCTTTTGGATGGTGTGGAAAGCCAATTGTTACTTACACGTGCTATTAATAACTGGTCTGTGATTTTTCCAAGGGAATGGAAGCTGCTCCCTGGGAGGGCCACCTTGCAAGCCCACCCTCTTAGGATGACTTTAGGAAGTCCCTTCCAATCTCCTGTCCCTGAGCTGTCAGGTCCAGTTTTCTCCTTTTGGGCAACCTTTCTGCCTAAGGCTGATCTGCAAATTCTCCAAGCACCCTCATTGCTTTCCTTGCTGTGGATTTTGGGGGTTGCCTTGTGCAACAGCTATCTCCTTTCCTTACTGGGTTGAAGAAACATGAGGGAGAAGGGATTGGGGCTGCATCACTGTGCTCCCTACCAAGGAAGGGGCTGCCTCTTCCTAGAAATGGCTTTGTGACTGTAAAGCCCTGCTCTGTGGGGGAAGTGTAGGTGACTAAGCCCCAGTGAAGTCCACGAGATTTTTGTTGGCAGAATAAAGGATTTTAGTCATTAAGTGCCAACGTGGCTACAAAATGGGAATTGCAGTATTGGCCTCAAGAGTGCTGCACCTTGAGCTTGACCACAGAAAACAGCGTGGTAAGTGCAAGGCAGTGTCCCTGAGGTGTTCCTGCAGGGGCCAGGGCATCTCCAGAGGGTTTGGGGAAAGTTCCTCCTGGGACTCTGCGTACCTCTTGTAAGGGAGCATGTTGGAGACAGCACTCCTTGTTCAAGTCTTGTGATGCTTTTAACCTTCACATCCAGATACTCCAAGGAAAATCCTGCTTCCTCTAATCAAATTAGCTCCGTGTTTTCATCTGCCATTATGTTAATGCAATGCGAAGCTCAGCAGATGGCACCAAGTAAATTATGCTGGGGAGGGGGGTGAAGGGAGTGGAGGAGGGAGCAAAATTGACCTTTCTAGGATTTGCTGGTTTTCCACAGCATGGTTTGAAAGCTAAAGTTCCACGTCCTGCTTAAAGTCACATCAGTCAATGCAAAGGCAGACAGGATAGGCATGGAGATGACAAGGAATGTTAACTCTCCCTGGCATTGAATGTTTCTGAACCTCATTTACCTGCACATATGTTCGAAGAGCTCGGCGTAGCCCTCACAAATGCTCTTGCCCATCTGAAGCACATCTCTGGGCTTGCTCGACAGCTGGCTTTTGTTGTGGTAGCCCACGACGTCGTATTCTGGGGGAAGGAACACAGACAAAAGTTCATCCGAAAGCCCAAGGCAATGGGATCGATGGGCAGCAGGAGCAACGCTCGGTTCGCTTTTCATCTCCGTGAGTGGAGCGGAACGAGCTGTGCTGGGGAGCTGGCCTGGACACTGCTGGGGCAGAGGGACAGCTCTGTCCCTCATCACCCTTTGCTCTAAGCTTGGGCTGGGGTTCAGCAGTTGAATCCAAGTGAGAGGAAAACTTTGATTTTTTGGACAAAATGAATGTCCTCAGGAACTGCCCTCAAGTGGAGGATGTACAGTCTCAAGAGTTCCCAGCATAAACCAGAGCATGCTGCATTTGAAGGAGTCGGATTGGTGTTACCTCAAAAGAAGCTGCTGAGATTTTTGCACTCTTTACAAGCAATTTATATTAAAAATATTTGAAAAGCAACTTGTTGGGAGACACCTGAAGTGGTTTGTTGTAATGAGTCCCAGAACTGTAGAATGGTTTGGGTTGGAAGGGGCATTAAAGCTGATCTCATTTCAGTCTCCTGCCAGGGGCAGAGACACCTTCCATTAGACCAGGTTGCTCCAAGCCCTGTCCAGTCTGGTCATATCAATACCTGGAAGCTCAGGAAATCTTGATTTGTTGGAAAGAGTGCACAACAGCAGCACAGCAGGGCTCCTTCAGACAGAGCTTGCGGAACTGGTCTGGGAAGGTTAATTCAATACCACCAACCTTGGCTCTGTCCACAACCTCTTTCTTCAGATGTATTTTTCTGACAAAGCTCTCAGGAATGCTGCATCAGCTGGTTCCCCCTCCCCTCAGTGCTGGGGCAGAGGAAGAAAAGCAGCAGCAGTGCTTTGATGAAATGCTGCCGCTGCTTGTCTTTTATCCGAGGGGCTCGGCCGATGCCTCCTTGGTGCTGGCTCCAGGCACTGGGAAAGGCTGGCAGCTCCATCCTGGCTGTTCACTGACCACCAGCAAAGCTACAAAGCACTTTGGGGGGTGCTGGCTCCATGGGGCTTTCTATTTGTGCCACAAATGACAGCTAAAATAATTATTTCCTTTAGTGCTGATGCTGCATGGGGATAGCAGCCCATCACAGGCAGGAATTGAATAGGGTGGGAAGAGATGCCCAGAGAGCAGTGTTCTCACTTAAAATCCATCCAAGGAAGGAGTTTATGTCCTTAGTGCAATTCCAGGATAGATACATTGCATTTTTGCCAGCAGATTTAAATTCCCAACTCTGTTTCTTTTCCATGTGTGTAAATAGGGGTCAGTCTCACAGGAAGGAATGAGAATCAGGGCCAAGGTGGTGTAAAAGATCTTGTGAGGAGATCCCAGCATAGCTGTCAGGGACAGAGACATCCCCTGAATGTTGAGGAGTATGGACTGACTCCAGCCAGGCCTGGCCCAGGTAGTGTGGGCAGAAATGGGTTAACAGCGGAAAGAGAATAACCAGTGCTGGGCGAGTCAAAGCCTGGCCTTCAGGACATGCCGAGAAATCAGCACTCTCCATATTTCAGGGCAAGGCTAAAGCAGTTTGGGACTGACCTAATCATGCTAACCCTGTAGCTGCTGATGTCAGTGGGTGTGAGATGAGGCCAGTGCTGCCCAAACTGCTCTTTTCCTCTCCATCACTTGCCCTGCACTGCAGCCGTGCCCCATCAGGATGCGTAGGAGGTGAGGGAAAGGGCAGCTCTGCCTCTCTGCCCCCAAGATTTAATGGGAAAGAAACATTTTTGCTTATGTTATGCAAAATGCCATCGTGTTGCATATCCATTTTCCCCCTCATCAAGGGGCTGGGGTGGCCAGAAGCCCCCTTTGATGTGCCAGATGGGAAAGGCTGCAAGTGCTGCCTCCTCCTGGTCCTCCTGCAATCTCCTGGTTATTGTGTATCTCCGGCCTCGGGACTGAGTAGGAAGGGCCAGGGGAGCCTGAGTGGTTGCAGCTCTCAGGAGGTTTGGAAAGGTGCAGGTACAGGCAGGAACTGCGATCACACAGGTGCCAGAGTGGGACATGGAGCTGGGCAAGGCAGCTGGATGGTTCCTGGTGGTACCTGTGGGACACTGGGACCCTTCCAGAGCAAAGGCACCAGCATCAGACTGTGCTGGAGGGGCTGTATCACGCTGTGGGGACTTGGCACAGGGATGGAGATCAAACTTAGAATGGTTTGAGTGGGAAGGGACCTTAAAGATCATCTCATTCCAACCCCCCTGCCATGGGGCAGGGACACCTTCCACTAGACCAGGTTGCTTCTGAAATCTGGATCATCACCTGCTCCCTATCCACCCCCTCAAAACTGGGCTCTGGTAGTGTTGGGTGGCTCTGAAGGTGACAAGCAGGCCCCTGGTGTTGGGCAGCCTGGCTTTGTGCTCTGGCTCTTGGATGGTAGGGACTTGTCTGGTCACACCTGGAATGGAGTTACGGGTTCGTCATGTACACACAAACCTTGTGGAGCCTGGCAGTGAGAGGAGAGGAACTGGGAAACAGAGGTGGTGAGAGATGCTCTGGATGCATTTCTGGATAAAAACCTCCAGAAAGCCTTCATTCCACTCCCCACATGGAACTAACCCACAAACACAGAGTAAACTGCCATGGCAGTGGGACAGGGGTGACAGTGACAGCCTTATCTTCAGTTGGAGACCTCAGCCTACCTATATGGTGGCAAATCCACATCCATATGGCTCGGACCTTTTCCAGGTCAGTCCGGGCTTGTTTCAGCAGGGCTTTGACCAGTTCCTCCACACTGTTCTTGACGTTCACCTGTGTGTGGGGAGTAAGCATTGTAAGCTCATGGTGAAGAAGTCCCTGTGGTAGATCTCCTGTCCTCCCCATCTCTTGTTCTTCTGAAGCCAGCGAGACCCCACCTGCCAGAGACTGCTCTGCCTCTGGCTTCCTTAGAAATAGAGCTACAGTGCTGTAGGTCCATGTATTTTTGGTTCGAGTTCCCAGAGTGGGATCTCTTTGCTAATGTTTAGAGGGAAGAGGTTTTTCACTTGTTTGGGAGATTCTGATGCCATTACCCCATAGCTCAGCCTAAGTTGGTGTTGGTGCTGGGAGCCAGGTTCATGGAACGTCCCCGTAGGGGAGCTGAGAGGAGGACAGAGGCAAAAGCAAGACTTACTTTTAACGCGTAGGCATCCAGCTTCTTAAATTGCTGCAGATCTACTGGCATGGATTTCAAAGAGGATTTGTCCCATGGATATGCTGGGAAGAAACGAGTTGTTATTGTTTTGGGAAGGGAGGGGGTGTTTTTCCTGGCAGTATGGTGGAACAAGGGGACAGAGCTCCTGCCTGGCCCATGGAGACATCCATCAGCGGGTGCTTAGGGAGCAGAGGACATGAGGGCACCCAGAGAGGTCCCTGCCAGCTGCATGGAAAGCACGAGCCATCCTGTCTAGTCTGCTAGGATTTGTGCAATGCTGGAGGGTGAGCTGCCCCTGCAACTTTGGCACTGCATAACAGCATGGAAAATCCTGGGATATTGTGTGGAGGGGCAGGAGAACAATGCAGAAGTATCAGGGAAAATCTGTACTGCTCAAGCCTTAGAAAACACATGACTTCTTAAAAAAACCCAGCACTAAAGAGGTGGGTTTCTCTAGGAGTTTTGCATGGCGAAGGGCCACAATTCTGCAGGAATTCAGGCACGTGAGGAATGTAACACTGGGAGCAGTCGGACTGAACCCGCTGTGCCTACCCTCTGCATCTTTGCAGGTTCTGAGCTCCTGGTTCTACTCAGTGTGAACAAAGGGTTAATAACTCGCCCTAATTAACCAGATAACTGATTTTTTTTAACAGTCTTGGAATGAGCTGACACTGCTGTCTCCCATCAGTGAGCCATGGGGAATGGATGGACATATCCCCTGGACCTGAGCCCTCCCTGCTCTGCTGGCTGGAGAGGGAACTGAGACAGCCATCTGCCTGTCCTGTGCTGTCAGCGCTACGCAGGACGCAGAGATTCCTCTCGCTATCTCTGCAGGACTGTTATTTCTCTAGGCAAAAAGGATTTAAAAGAGAACCTGGAGTGAAAAAACACTGTTGTGTGACTCCTGAGTTCTGGGAGAGGTGAATGGATGGTGCCGTGGAGCTGCTGTTTGCCTGGACTGCCTTGGGCTGTGTAGGGGCAGAGCTGGTCACTTCCCCCTTTATTCCTGACCCTCATTAGGCAAGTGGGACACCCCTCTGCCTGCTCTGCAGGTGCTGGGAGTGGCAGGAGAGGCTCCCAGACCATCCTGTCCCGGCTGAGGAGCCAGCAGTGCCTCTGAAATTTATATCTATCCTCTGCTCTTGCTCCATCTCCCCAAAAGGGCCTCTGGTCGCAGCTCCAGCTCGCTCTGGGAGTGGCCAGAAGATCTATTCCTGGCTTGCAAAGGTGTGTTGTTAATGTGAGCCCTGCTTTTGAAAACCTCTGCCCAGGGAGGGGGTTTGGGGCATCCCCCATCCCACGTCCCAGTGCTGCCTGCCAGGTGGGATGCAGGCATATCCCTGTGCTGGGCAGGCGCCTGTCTGCCAAAATCAGCGTGTAGGTGCATGGCACTTGTTTCTTAACAGGCTGGGTTGTTTATCTGTGTTTTCCCTGAAAAGAGATGTTACACTGACCTAAAGAGAGAGAAAGCAGATTTACATGTTTAAAGGTTCCCACTCTCTGCAGTTCTGAAAATGACTTTTTCCCTTTTTGGTAAGGGGATAGTCTTTTTTTTTTTTTAATGTGGTTATCAGGTTTTGTCTTTGCCAGGCTCTGTCTGCAGAGGCTCGGCGCAGGAGTGGGATCCACAGTACCTCGGACAGTCCTGTGCCTTGTGCCTGTTTGCCTGGGTGCGGAGCCTTGGGAAGGTCTTGGGCACTTGTGACATTCCCAAAGGCACTCCCCTGTGCCATCCTGGTGGGCAGGGGCTTGGGAAGCTGAACGCTACTCATGCTAATGGGTAGTTACCATGCAGGTCCTTTGCTCCCGGTGGCCGCGGGGCCTCAGTCCTCTGGAAACCTGCAAAGCAGAGGAGGGAGGGGGAGGGAGGAGGTTGTTGCCCGCAGAAAAAAAGACAAATAGAAACAAATTATTATGGGGAGCAGGACTGGGTGGAAAAAGCTGGAACTGAGGCTCTTCTTTGCCCATTCCCTTCCATTTGGACATGGATGTCAGCACCCTGTGGAGTGTGCTCTGCATCCCCTCCCTGCCGTCCCGCAGAGCCCACATTCCCCAGCAGTGAGGCATCTCCTGTTCTAGCCCGAGGGTTGGGGACATCAAACCCCAGCCCACCACGGCCAAACCTCCCCAGGCGTGGAAGAAGGGAGCGCTGAGCTCCAGAGCTGTCAGATGATAACCCCAGTGGGAGCTCTGCGGCTGCTGGGGGATTGCTGAGGGACACTGGAGTGTCACCACCCACCTCATCCCAGGGCCAGAGGAGGAGGAGACACCCACACCCCAGGAGCAGAAGGATTTTGCTCCTCAAGCTCCAGTCAAGGGCAGGGTCTGGCACCATGTGCCCTTCAGCAGCCTCCCCATGGGAAGAAGGAGCCTGTCTCCTGGGAGCAGCCTCCAAGGGGAGGGAGAGCTTGGGGACAGCTGTGATAGAGCAGAGCCTCACCTTTGTTGTAATGTCCTCTCAGCCTCTGGGAACCTGCAACAAGCCCAGCAGGGTTAGTGAGATCTCCTCAGCCCTGCCCAGGCTCCCTGGCTCCGGCGAAGGGAAGGGAAGGGAGGATGGGCTGAGCCTCTGCCGGGGTTTAAAGCTGGGGCTGTACCTTTTCCCAGGGAGAGTCTCTTGATGAGCTGGGGGCTGGTATCCTCGTGGTGAATCTCCACTGTCACTTGGGTTCCTGCTAGAAACAACGACAAACTCCCTAAAAAGGGAAAACTAACCAGGATATGGAGGAGGGGGCAGGAGTGCCTGCCGAGGCAGCTCTTAACAGAAGACAAAGCAGCAGCTCTGGTGATAGCCAAGGTTTATCACCATATTAAAGAGCTCTTGATGGAGCTACAGCAGGCAGAGAATCAATATCTTTCATTGATTTTTCTTGGAATTAAACAGAGAAACTCTTGAAGTGATGAAAATGGTTAGACTTGTGATGCTACAATGTCTGACAAAGGCCACTGCCTGTAACAGGCAGCACCCTGGCAGGGCCTGCTGTGGTCCAGGCATGCCCTGATGCTCCAGAAAAACCTCCCCTGGAAACCTGGGCTCTGAACTTTAAAGTTTCAGAAAGGGAAATACCAGAAAAAGAGCGAGGGAATCTCTTATAAAAACTACCTGAACTTTTTGACGGAGAGTGCATTTTTAGGGCAGGTATTTCAGAAGGGTTTGCAGCTCCTGAGGTTCCCTGGAGGAACTTCACGTGTTCCTGGGCTTCTGTTTCAGATCAGGCAGAGGTTACCCGGGGGACTGAAGGTCAAGATGTTAATGCACCTCGGGGCTGCCATCCAGTCATACCTCCTACACATTTATCAAGAGCCTCGTGACATTTGGGGTTTTCCTTGAAAATCAGCTCTTGGAACTGGCTAATTAGGTGGGAATCTGCATTTTCATCAAAGAATAAGTTTTTCTGCAGCACTTACCTTTAGAAAAGTGAAGTTTCTCCCATGATTATGCAGAGAGGTTCAATGTCTTTTGAACCCCAAAACCAGAAAGCAAGAAAAACTCTAAAACCTGTAAAACCCTAAATCTTAGAGCTTGACTCCAGTTCTAGGATGGTTGCAGATATCAGGGTGTCAGAATAGAGCTGGCTGGTGTATTTTGTCAGTTAATTCAAAGGTAAAATCAAGTTGTTTCTCAAAGGGAAGACTTTATGCAAATGGTTTGATTTCCTTAAAGTTTTTATATTTTCAGGGGTCTTTTTTTATTGCTCAAGATTATTTTTACTTTGCTTTTTTGTGGGTTTTCTCCCCAACTTTCACTTTCTAAGGTTTCCCCCTTAAATTAAAATTCTTTGTTTTCAAGAAACAAACTTACTGGTGATGAATGCCTTCTGCTGATGAGTTTAAAAGGCATTTAACAAATGAAAAATGTAATTCCACAGGAATTTTTCAACGTGCTGTATCATTGCTTTAAAAACTGATGGTACGAAATCATTGCTGGTGCTTTCATAATTTTTTTTTTTTAACTATTCCTGATCAAGATATCCTCCATAAAGAATCATAGAATGGTTTGGGTTGGAAGGGACTTTAAAGATCCTCTTGCTCCAACTCCTTGCCACTACACCAGGTTTCTCCAAGCTCAGAGAAGCACTTGCTGTTCTTGTGTTTTTTGGCCAGACAAGTCCTTGGCCAGCAAGTGCTTTGAGGGGCAGCTGTCCCAGGGTGGGATATTTTCTCTCCTTTGGGATGTTCTGAGGTTATTTTATTGGAGAAAAAGCTTGTTGGGAGCTCAGTGAAGCCCTGCTCTGTCTCTTGGGTCACCACTTACCTTTGTCAGGGCCCGAAGTGACGGGTGGTGTCGGCTCACAGGGATCCGCGGGGCCGCGCCGGCCTGGGGGCACGAAGGGAAACATCTCAGTGCCTTGCAGAGAGCGGAACAGTCAGCAAGGATGGGGTTAAATCGGCCGCGCCCAGCAGCGAGGTAAGGAACGACTCAGGAAGCTCAGCCCTGTTCTTCAGATGCAGAGCTCAAGCACCGCTCCTGGCCCGGGGTGCCCGACCCCTCTCCAGAGGGACGCTCCAGCCCAGGCTGCGGCTGCTCAGGGCGGGGGGCTCGGACCAGGGGGTGTTCGGAGAGGTGGGCGGGAGAGAAGGGCAGCGCTGGGGCCTTGGGGGCGCGGTGGGGACTTCGGTGTGGTTGTCAGCAACTCCTCCTCATCCTCAGCTCTCCCCTCTGGGAGACCCTGGCCCTGGAGCCCTCGGGGCAGAGGGAGGTGTGGGCAGTGCCCAGGGTGCACACGGGTGGCAGCAGCACAGATTCGTGCCCCGGGCAGGGAGCAAATGCCAGGGGACACTGAGCCTTCGCTCCGGGCTCTGGTGGCTGTTGGCCAGGATGATCTCTCGCTCTTTTTCAAAGCGTCCTGGGATCCCCATCCCACCAGCCACCAGCAGCCAGAGAGGAGTCTGGATCTCACAGCTTGTCCGAGTCCATTGTTGCCGTGTGGCCACGACAAGGATCGGTCCCCAGAGAGACGAGATCTTGTGGAGTGGGGCCACAGCCTCTTTGCCTCAGTGGGGCTGGGGATTATATAAGTGTGAAAATATTGTGGCAGCACCAGGGGTGTCACCTCATCAGGACACTAACACGGCTGGTGAAAGGGGAATTCATTAACCCTTGTGGTGCCAGAGGAGCCAAAGCTCTGCCTGCTCCTCTGGTATCTGAATTGCCCCCTCCCAGGGGTTTAAATTATGCCTAAGGTAGACCTGCAAGAGAAGGATTCCCATGTGTGTGCTAAATACCCCTGCCATTAATTCAGGGTGGGAAATGATCAATACCAGCCTCTTACTCACTCGTAGAGGAGGCTGACTCTGCAGCTCTGGTTGCAGAACCTCTTGAGCATGACAGAGGGAGAGAATGCAGGATATTTATCTGCTTCCTGGAGCGGAGGCTTTTGTTGTCTGCTTTGTAAAAAGAGCCCCAAAGTAGTGCCTTGCCATGAAATATTGTTTGCTCCCAGACTGTGAGCAGCCTCCAGCCACCACTGATTACAGCGGGACTTGGATCAGGGCTCCTGCCAGGCATCCTGCTGGGAGCAGCCGTGGCTATTGCACGCTGCTATTGCTTGACCTGTGGAAGCAAAGTTCCTCCCTGGTGTAACTGAAATCCACTGTCTGGTACCATGAGAATTACCTGTGTCTTGCTCTCCCTTTGCCCCTGCCTTTCTCTGCTAAGCCATGGCAGGCTTAGGCTGCCAGGAAAGCAAGTGGGATGGTCTGAGACCCCTCCCCGGGAGCTGCTCCTCCATAGTTCTGGGGTCACCTCCTCAGATGTTTCTTCTCAACTATTTTAGGGCAGAAGGCTGGGAATTGGCAGCGGAACATTGAGAACCAGCAGCCACATCATTCCTGGTCAGCAATCCCACCTGCCTTGTGGTCTCTGAGGAGGGAGATGAAGGAAGGACTGGTGGAGAGATGGTTGAAAAGGTTCTTTGCATCCGCCAGACCTTACTTGAGGCTGTGTGAGTGCTGGGAAAGTCTCTGGAAGCTCTGGCTGCAACCTGAGCAATTGGGAGCACTGAATTTCCCCTGCCCATCAGCTGGCTGTGAAATGTAAGAGCTCCGTGCACTTGTGATCCGCCCGAGCTCCGTGGCAGGAGAATCCCTGCAGATGGCTCTGCGGGGGCTCGGCAGTGCCACCCCTGTGCATCCTGCCCACGGGGCACGGAGAGCATGGAGGGAGGGGAGGCTTCCCAGGGCCCTCCGTGTGCCTCCGCTGGAGCCCCAAAAGCACTGGAAAGGGATGGGTTGTGTGAAGCACATTTATGCTCGAGAGGCACAGCTTGGAGCTTTGGGCTCTGCGCTGGGGTTGGTTTCTCGCAGAGGGAGAGGGTGACGTACCGTTCAGGTCTGTGCCCTGCGGTGGCTGTGAGCTGCTGTTTCCATTGCCATCACCCTCCGAACCTGTAAGATACAAACAGGAGATTGGCAGGGTCCTCCTGGACTTAAGTGCCGAGCACCCCCAACTCTTTCATGCAACCCATTATCCCAGCTGAAGCCAGGTGTCATCAGGATCCACCTTCTGTCTCATCTGCAGCCTTGGCTGCAGTTCTTGTTGCTGAAGTATGAAATACCAGGGGGCAGGAAGTGCAATAGTCCAGGTCTAAGCCGCTTTGGTAGGATTTGCTCTTATTTGAGCAGGTGCTGGATGCCGTGCTTGATGGAGCATGGACACAACTTTGTGATAGCTCTGCCTGTAGTTCTTAGCCTGGGACTGGTTGTCTGAAAGTTCAGCTTCTCTCCCAGGTTTTAGAGCAGGAATCCTCGTTCTCCTCCCGTTACTTCTGCAGGGAGGCTCCCCTTGCAGTTGCAGAGCACAGCCGTAGCTTTTTGGAAGACCCTCTGCAGGATAGGGAGCTGGGCCAGGGACACTGTCCCAAACTGTAGCTATAAATGGCTCAGGACAGTGATCCTCAGAGACAAAGCCTGGGCATGCTGCAAACAAAACAGTTCTGCTCCTGTGCTCCGGGGCAGTGGGTGTTGGTGTGGGGTGAAACTGCCGAGCCCTCTCCCTGCTCCCCTTGCCCAGCCCAGAGAGCCCGTGGGGGCACCTCGGGGCCGGCGCAGGACACAGCAGGGTGCAAACACAGCCCTCGCATTGGCGTCCCTGCGCGTCCCTGCTCGTGCGCCCGGGGCTGCGCGCACTGCAGCTGGGCAGGGCGCAGCTCGGAGCGGGGCTCCAGCAAGGCTCTGCGGCCCCAGCGGAGACGCGCTGCGCTTCTACAGAAAAGTTGGCATTTCGGAGTTGGGCACCGCGTGTGCAAAGGGGAGAAAGAGGAGGGGAAGTTCAAACCCTGCTCCAAAGCTGCTGCTTCTCTTCTCCGCGTGCAGCTGCAGCCCTGCCCTTACCTGCGCCTCGGCCGCCTTCCGTCTGTCCCTCTCGCTGCCCCTTCTCCTTGCTCGCTGCCTCCTCGGGGCGCACAATAAGCAGCAGATTGATGGTGACTGCACTGGGATCTGTCTTAAAGTCCATGGTACCCATCAGCGCATGGCCGGGGCGCCAGTGCTGCCGCCGAGCCGCCGCTGCGCCGAGCGGCCGCGAGTGCTGCCCAGCCCTGGCACGGCGAGCGCGCTCCCGCCCAGCGCAGCCCCGGCCCTGCCAGCTGCACCATCAGGGCTCTGCCAAAGCCGACCCTAATGAAGAGGTTACAAGTCACCTTTGAAAGGAAATCGCAGGAGGGATCCGTTTCCTAAAGCAGAGGAAGGAGCTGCGTTTCGGGCGGGGGGGGTCTGGTTTCAGAGCGTGCCCCCGGCTCCCTCCCCTCTCCGTGCCCTTTTCAGCTTCAAGCACTTGTCTACACTCAAATCCCCCAGCACCACTGTTCGCTGGGGGGGATTCGCTTCCCGGCGCGGGCACAAATCCTTAAAAGGCTTTCTCTTTGGATCCTGCCCCCTGGCAAAACTCAAAGGATGCTTAGGAGCATAAATAATAACAATAACTGCTGCAGGAGGAGGGCAGCGGTGGGGAGAAGGGGCTGGAAAGGGGACACGAACCATTGAAGCGGGGAGGATCGGTCTCTGCAGGACTGCCTGGCGCGGAAAGGGACAGCAGAGGAGGGAATTGCAGGCTGCAATCCCGACTGTCCCAAAGGATCCAAAAAACCCCACCTCTCTGCCCCATCAGCCCGCGAGCCCAGCTCTCTGGGGTAGCTGGAGACGGCTGATCAAAAAGGAAAGCCCTGCAAATCCCTGGCTTTCTAGTAACTGTCCCAGCTCACAAAACAGGGGACGTGAAGGGTTACAGTGCGGGTTAGACGGGCTCAGATGGTCCCTGCAGCTCGCAGAAGGGGCTGGCAGGGACACGAGTTCTAATTTTACCGCTGGCCCCTGTCCCGGCCGTGCTGCCAGCCCCCGCCTTGGCCTGGGGTCCCGAGGGAGCGACAGCACCTGTGGGCTGAAGGGCTCTCCGGCAGCCTTGGGAAAGGTTGAGGGAGGCACTCGCTGGCAGAGACGGGGTTCGGGAGCTCGGCATGGGCAGGGTGCCTTTTTGTAGGTGTTGCTGGTGCTTTTCAGGCAGGAGTGTGAGAGCACTGGGCTCTTCTGCCTGCAGGTGGGGAAATTTGTTGTCCTGGATCCACGGGCAAGGGCTGGTACTACTACTTGGTGTTAGGTTACTGTGTTTGGAGACACGGGTTTTCCCGTGGATCTCTATATAAATCCTGTCCTCTCCCAGTCTCCTGCCCCTTTTCTGTTCCTGAGCCCCTTCCAGAGCACGGACAGCTGATATGCCCCCGTGCTCGCCTGCAAATCCAGCCCTAAGCAGCTCCTCAGCATATCCAGAAATAGCGTGTGTGGCCACATGGAACCTGCATCCATCCAGCTCGTCTGGTGCACCATGGCACAGTCCTGAGCCCCCCGTTCCCCCCTGGATGGTGCCACAGCAGCCCTGCCAAGAGGGGAGCACCAGGGATGGGATGTGCCTGTAACCCCCAGTAACGCGGCGAGAGTCGCGTGCCAGGATGGATGACGATGTTGCTGGGGTCCAGGTTTTGCTCTTTGGTTCATGCATTAGAGGAATTTTTGTTTCAGAGGTCCCTGGTTCAGCTCTGGCTGTGAGGAGCTGGCTGGAGGTGGTTAAACCTGGTGAGGAAGAGGAGGAGGAGGAGGAGGAGGAGGAGAAAAAACCCCCCAAGGGCAAAACCACCAAGGTGGGGCCACCCCAGGGGGTAAAAGCACCCCAAAATCCCTGGAAAAACCCAAAATTTGTAGAGAAAACCCCAAAATCCCTGGGAAAAANAGGAAGGAGGGCCAGATGCACGCTGAGCCAAGCTGGGCTCCGCCAAGCAGACTTTCCAAGCCATCTGGGGCTTGCCCATCTCCATTTCAGGTCCACGAGATTTATGGCTGGAGGGACTTTCTAATCACAGTTTCACCATCTGCCCGTTGGCCTTTAGCACCCCCCTGTCACCTGTCACCGAGCTCCGCGGCTCCCGCCCGGTCCGGAGCACCCTTTCCTCCCTGGCCGCTCGCCTGGGGTGCAGCCCTTGTCCCTGCTGTCCCTTCTCCCTCACACCCCAGGTGGGACAGTCTGCTCTCCTGAACTATTCGCTGGCACAGCTGAGTCCTAAGCCTGGTGTCGCCCAGGTCCTGCACTAAAATCTGCCCCAACCCTCCTCAATCTGCTCCTGCCTCCCATCTGCAGGGATTTCCCTGCGTGCCCCAGCCTCGCTGCTCCTCCAGGTCTGCTCTTGTCCTCGTTCCTCATGTGATGGCTCGCATCTGGAGATGCTGGTAAGAGCCAGTTCCAGTGGTGCAGCCCAGGCCATGCTGGGCACCTGAGCTGAGCTCGGTGTGGACACTCTGGTGGCACCAGCTGATGTTGAGCTGAGATGTTTCTTCCCTGGCAGCTCTGAGCTGGAGCCTCTGCAGCCGAGCATGGGGCCGTTGCTGCCTTGGGAGCTGCTGGCACTGCCCTTCCTGCCGGGCTGTAACAACCACTAGAGCCTCCTTTTCTCTCTCTCAGTGGTGAGGTGTCTGCTCCTGGCCCAGCTGCCCGGGTGCTGAGCCCCCCCTGCTTCCCTCCTGCGCCAGCCTCACCCGTGTCCTGCCACAAGGTGTTTCCAGCACACTGAAAGCACCTACAGGGAGCTCCTCCTTCCCTAGAAATGCCAGTCTTCAGGGAGAAGGTGGTTGGGTTTGAAAGGCCTTTTGCATTTTCCTTTCTTCTGTTTCATGCTGTATTTTTTCCTGGAGAGGGGAACGGGAAGGATTCTGATGGTGATTTGCAGCGTGTGCCATGAGGAAGGCACAGGCTGTGCTTGAGGTGGGTGCTGCTGCCTCCCATGCAGCAGTGAGCCCTCCTGCTCCACGAGTTTTCCATGGAAAAAAGTAACCTCCTCATTGGCCTGAGATAAGGACGTGACCAGCAACATCTGTTGACGGGCCAGGATATTTTTGAAGCTAAAAATATTTGCATTTTGAGGAGGGAAAGGAGAAAGCCTTTTAATGCCGTGTTGATTTTCACATAAAGGCAGCTCATTGGATTTGCTGCAGGATTTCAAATGTTCACCGAGGTCCCAGGGAGAAGAATTAATGGCCAGAGAGCAAGAGCTGCTATCAGAGTGCCACGATTACATGTATTTACCACATGGCTGGTGTTTCTCCTGGGGCGATCTGGGCGAGAGAGGGAGTGTACGAATGTAGAGCAAGAATTAGGTTATTTGAACCCCATTGGGTGGAAAGGGAAATTGCAGGCTGCATTCCTGGGAAAGGGTTTTGACTCTTGTGCAGGTGTTTTGCCTTCACAAAGGTCCGCAAAGGCCCTAGTAGAAGGTGTGTTGGGAAGATATTCCACCTCTGCTTGTCAAAGGGAGGCTGCTGGGAATCTCAGTCCTGCCAGGGCCATGGCTGAGGGTGTCCAAAGGTTTTTCCAAGACTGTTGTAGATGCCTGCATTGGAAAAAGTGCTACGGCTGCCCTTCTCCTTGGTGTGGTGACCTGCTCTGGCTGTCCACCCTGGGGCACATGTTACACCCTGGTGTTTCAGGGTCTTCTCTACTGTCTGGAGAGAAAGCCTGGGCCTGTAACCCCATTGGAGACAACACCAAAGTCATCTAAAGCTGTACTCCTTTAATGTAATTTGGAGCTAACACATCCTGATGACCCCTTTGGTCGATGGCTGATTCTCATTGCTTTGAAACTTTTGCCTTTCATTTGGTGCTCCTTGTGTCATAACAGTGTCCCTGTTTTTGCCAGCTGTGCTGTTCATGAAGCAGTTCCAGTGTCCCCTCCAAGCCATGGAGCCTTCCTGCAGGAGTTGTTCCCTGTTGCTGCTGCTCCTCCTCCTCTGAGCCCTGTAAGCTCTGCTGTGTCCCTTTGGAGATGGGAGACCGAGGCCAGCCATGCTCCACATGCAGCTGTGCCAGTGGTTCCTGTCCTGTTCTCCATGCCCTCCCTGCCCAAGCCATCCCAGCCCTAGGCTGGCTTTGTTCACCATCCAGGAGCTGGGTGTTTTCACCACTCTCTCCACCCAGATTCCCAAGATCCCTCTCCTCCTCAGGATGTCTCATTCAGGGCTCATTATTGTGTGTGTTTGCAGATATATTTGAAGGCTGGGGTTTGTTTTGTTTTTTCCCAGCCATTACTTTGCATTTGCAGACATTGAATCTCAGCTCCCGTTTTCTCCCTCAACTGCAAATGAACTGTGGAGGTTGGGGATGCACCCGTGGTGGATAACACATTACAAATGCACTCTGCTGAGCTTTAATCTGCTCTCCTGGCCTCCCTGTCCTTTCTCCCTCCCTGTGACAGAGCTGCCCTTATTCTCCTGCCGGTGTTTTCCAAGCCCAGGCTGCTCAGATGCCTCATTCTGCAGTTCTGCTGTGTCAGCAGCTGTGCTTTATGATTTAAGACGGCAGCAGAACTTTCCACTGAACTATAAGCCCATGTATTCAGTTTCCTGGTATCCACACAAGCTAACTGATGGCAGGGGCAGCCCTGCCAGAGAGGTCAAGGACGTGTTTAGATGCCAGGGAGACAATGAGGGCTGGTTCAGAACGGAGTCAGTGCTGTGACCCCTGGAGGCACAGCGGGAGTGACGCTTTGGAGGCGAAATCTGCCTCCCGCGGGGAAATACCTATCCACAGGTGGGTGCTCTGGCAGGAGCCCCTGCATCCCGAGTGGGATTGCTGGGGATAAAAGGCAAACCTGGCTGCTCCCTGGCTCATAAGATGGCCCAGCACTGCTTCCCGGAGGAACCTGGGGACACTCTGCCTGCACAGAGGTGCGGGAGCAGCCGTGTGAGGAGCGGGGTGTGGTTTGGGGTGCGTCACAGCTCTGTGCTCCAAGAGAGAACTGCAAATACTTTTCTACTCTCACTTTTTTCAGTGACAAAAGACATTGCTGTGACCACTGCTGCTCTTTGTTCCTCCAAGAACAAGCTCTCAGCAGCTGGGGATTCAGCAGATGTTTCGCTACGGTTTCCTAAAAACAAACAATACCAAGTGAATGGGCCGGGGCAGAGACCTGCAGGGGTGGCCGTGTGTCCTCGGGCAGCCCGGGTGGTGCTGGCAGGGAGCTCCTCCTTCCCTGGCAGCAGGATGGGGCTCTGCCTGCGGCACCCGGAGGCAGTGCCTCTGTGCCCAGCACTGCCGGAGGCAGGGAGGAAGGAAGGGGCTGCTGGCAGGACTTTGGCCACCAAAGGCTGCCGGGCTCTCCAGAGCTATCCTGACTTGTCTGTCCGAGCATGGAGCATTGACCTTCAGCCTGCTGCTTGGCTTGGGGTTTGCTGCTGGCCTTTCTGGATGAGGAGAGTGGTCCTGGCCGGGCTGCACGCAGTCATTAGACATTAAACCTTGTGTAATCTTCAAATAACTGGTCCTTTGAAGGCAGTGGGGGACTGTGTGACCCTGCAGAGGGTTTAGGGATCCTCTGTTAAGGTGTCCTGGTAACCCGAATCATCCATTAGCTGTGCCCTTGGGGATGTGCTTTATTGTCAAGCACTCCCCACAGAGCTGCCCCCTGACACCAAATGCATCTGAGATGGACAGATGACGACACATAGGAGAAGAAATGAAGGGGGAAAGGAAAATACACTCTATCTGCTTTCACTAGCATTAAAGGTGAAGGAGGTTTCTCCCCCAGAGCAGACTGGCTTTCTGGACATACTCCTCCTCCAAAATTCTGGCTCTTGTACTGTGCAAAACTAGGGGAGATTTTATAGCTGTTCTTTTCAAGAATCCCCCAGAATACCCAGGCAGGGTTATTTTTTCCCTGGAAGGCTATTTCTGGTTTATTCAAGAGAAAGCCTTGCCCCTTCTAATTAAACAAGCAGCATGGCATATCCTGGGAGATGCAGAAAGTACTTTTTTTGCATTTTATCAACATCTCTCTGCTGCAGGGATAAGCAAAGCCCCTCTTGGTGACACAGTAGACAAAGGAGTTATCTCAACTGCCCAGCCAGCCTGGTATTCTCTAATACAATGGCAAAGGTAAATTCAAGGCAAGTTTGGAAAAAATACCTGGAGCTCAGTACGAGTTGTGGTGTTTGAAGGAAAGTGGACATGGTAGGAATCAACCCTTTTGGAGTGGACCCAAGTGGTCCCCCAGGGACCCTGGGGGGCTGAACATCCAGACCGTCCTTCCTGAGACACCCTAAGGGTGGGGCTGCTGTTCCTTGGGAGCGTGGCCTGCAGGAGGACAGGCTCCCTGGTTGTGTTTGCCTGGGCTAGAGCTAAAGGCCCTGAGTGGTCATCTGGGGGCAAGGTCATGGAACAGCCCTCTCTGGGGTTATTTCTTCTTAACCCAAGGTGCCAGGATGCTGTGGAGGGAGCTGGATGCTCTCATGGAGATCTTGGATGCCTGAGCTATTGGATGAGCTGAGGACACACTGCTGGCAGTAGAAACAAGTTCACCACTGCCTTGGAGAAGTGTAGAGGTAGCTGGCTCTTGTTTTTGAGAAGCTCTACCCATATTTGGTGCAGTGTCAGGAGGAAGAGTTGAACAGCTGGAATTTGCTGCGAGGCTTCTGTTTGGACAAATACCCCTGGTGTTTCTGTGGGCACCTCTCTGAGCTGTGGCTACCAAAACACCATCTCAGGTGGTCTTGAGTGAAGAATCTGGTGCTTGTCAGGATGGGATGAGGTGTGGCAATGCCAAAAGGAGATGGATCTGTTTAATTCAGGGTGAGTCAGGCTGGGCTTTGCTGCCTTTGGGCATCCTTGGACCTGGAGTGCTGCTGACTCTGAGTGTTCTCAGGACTAGAGTGACATGAAGGAGGTCTGTTGTGTCCCTCACAACATGTGAAGCTGGCTGGCAGGAAGAATGTGTCCCCAGGGGAGGCTGGACTATTTCTCCCACACATAAACTCATTTTTTTGGCTAAGGCCCTGGAGGTATGGATGACATCGTCCTTTTCCGCATCCCCTGCCTTCCTTGAGGGCCACACCTTCTCTCAGGTTGGCTGCTGCTGCCATTCCCACCCAAAATCCCGACACCACAGTGGTGTCCTGTACTCCTGCTGCCCTGCCATGGAGATGCTGGGGTGTTTGACATGGGCTGGAGTATGAAACACCCGCCAGGTACGGGCTGCTTGCACCTCCAGGCTGTGGGAGAAGCCCAAAACACCAAATCATTTTGCACCAGCCAAACCTTCCAAA
This sequence comes from Eulacestoma nigropectus, assembly GCA_013397775.1. Taxonomy (NCBI): domain Eukaryota; kingdom Metazoa; phylum Chordata; class Aves; order Passeriformes; genus Eulacestoma; species Eulacestoma nigropectus. The sequence continues at coordinate 657,827 of VZTE01002465.1, forward strand.
AATTCTTTTACCAGGTACCAACACCTCCCAAAAAAACCTGCCAAAAATACCTTTGCCAGGAATTTTGCCGCCAGCTGGGAAGAGCCATTTGGCTCCTTCCACCGGTCAAAGCCCCCGGGTGTCTGATGTGCTGCTCCTCCAGCAGCCTGGGAGTGCATCGAGAGGAACCAGAGCCCCTCTCAGTTCCTTCTGCCCTTCCAAAATCCCGGGGAAGATGAACTGGCAGCCTGCTGTTCCGACATGGACCTTGCGCCCGGCTGGGATCAGCATCCCAGAGTTGTCATGGAGATGCCTGATGGGCATCGCTAAATTCTCAGAAACCTGGCAGGATGCTGGGGCATCCTAAGCAACATTAACAGCGCTGAAATAGATTCTTTCTGTTCCAGGAGGCTCGAAAACAGTCAGGGAAGGCTTCTCCCCTTGGGAGGGAATGAGCTCACCTGTGGAGCTGGGCTGGCTGTCTCGTCCGGTCGCTGCTCCCATCTCCATGTGAGCTGCTGGGAATAGGAGAAAATATTATTGGATTCTTTTCTGGAGCAGCTGCCCAGAAACCCCATTATGCTTTTTTCTCTGCATGCACAGTCCCAGGAAGCTGAGTGCCGAAGGGCACAGAGGGTCTGTGACATGCATGGCACTCCGTGTGGAAAAAGAGAATTTTGTTTTCATAAAGAAATGGCAGAAAAGGGGGAGGAAAGTAGTCAGCAGCACAGCACATGGGCCTGAGTACCACAGCCACGCCCAAAGGGTTAAAGCAGCCCAGGAAGCCTAAGGGGATCCCTCAGGATGGCTCCTGAGCATCTCCAGTAATGAATTTTCACTCCTGTACTTTCATTATCATCGTCCCATTGTCCCCCTTAGCTCTGCAGCACATTATTCCTGTCATTGAGGCAGCTGCAAGGACAGTGCTGTTCCCTCAGCATTTCTCTTGGAAATGTGATGGGCTCAGCCTCCAGGCAGGAGTGTGCATGTCTGTTACCCCAGGAGTGATGCTCTGCTTTGCCCCTCTCTCCCTGGCTCCTTCAGATTGCCCACAGCAGTCCCAGGTTTGCCACGGTGCCCAGCAGAGCCTTGCATTTGATTATTTTCTGTCTTTCTAGAAATACTGTGTAACTTCATGGAACTGGTTGCCCAGAGAGGCTGTGGCTGTCCCATTGCTAGAAGTGTTCAAAGCCAGGTTGGACAGTGGTCTAGTGGGAGGTGTCCCTGCCCATGGCAACACAAACCATTCCCTAATTCTACGAAAATTTATTACTTCCCTGGACATTAGGGGACTGGGGTGGTGCCAGTGGTAATTTGGTATTGCATCCTGATACAACATCACTTGGAGTTTAACCCTCCTGACTGGTAGGAACAGAGAAAGCTCTTTTTGTTTTTCCCAAGATCTCCAAAAAGTAGAAAAGCAGAAGAGGTAAGGCCATGTCCTCCATGAATCCCAGGGCACTGTATTTAAGGTTACATTTTTAAGTACCAGTGTCACCTGCTCTGTCACGCCAGTGCTGGTCTCACAACTGACTTACTGAGGTCGTTGGCTTTATTGTCACCCTCACTCGCACAGCCTGGGCAGAGCCTGCAAGGAAAACACGACTGTCAGTTCTCAGGCCTTGAGTGACCGAGCTGCAGACCTGCAAGGGAGTGGCTCTCCCTCAAATCTGTGTTTTGATTCTTCCACCGGTTAACTCAAGGGTGACAAGAGGACATCCATTGGTGACATGCACATGGCAGCTGCTTCTTCCTTTTCCCTGCCCGTGGCTCAGGGCTGCATTTGGAGCTGGTGCCTTTGGGCTGAGGGCATGTCTTGACCTCCTGATTTGTGTCCTTTTCCACTCTAGGCTTATTCAAGCTAGAAAGACCCAACTCCAAAGAGCCAAGGAAATGAGGACCAGTCCTCATTCAGTGAGGGAATGCCCCGGAGAAGTAAAGCATCTTCATCACTCTAGAAGTACTCCTTAAATAAGCAGCCATAAAAAGGTAAGAGAAGAGCTGCTGGATGTTAGGTGTGGAGTCTGTGCTTGGTGCCTTTGGTGTTTGGACACACCAATAAAGCCTGGAGTTGTGTGGCTGCTGGTGCCAGCACAGCTCCGCTCTGTCACCGTGGCCGCTCCCCTCCGAACAACGCTCCTGCCAGCCCTTCCCGCTGTGACCGAATGCCAGCGCATTCACACTGCTGGGGGCACACACAGGCACCAGCTCTTTGCTCTTTCCATCGGTGGCGCTGGGTCAGATGACAGCCCCCCCGCCACCCTCGGAGCATCGTTGTTGTTATTTATTTGTGTCGCGGCAGTGCCTGGGAACATCCCCCGGGGCAGGGAGCCTTTCGCGGTAACGCGGCGCAGGTCGGGACACGCAGCGCCAGCGGAGTAAATGCTGAGTGTCACTGCAGTGCCACCGCTGTCCTCAGCCCTGCCAGCGTGGCGGCAGCACCCAGCCAGCACCCTTGATGCCTGCCTGCCCTCTGGTTCTTTTGGTGACCCAAAATGGCAGAATCACAGAATCATTTCGGTTGGAAAAGACCTTCAGGATCGACTCCAACCTCTGCCTGATCCCCACCTTGTCAACCAGCCCAGAGCACTGAGTGCCACCTTCAGTTGTTCCTTAAACACCTCCAGGGACGGTGACTCCACCACCATCCCACTGACCGCGGAACTGGCAGTTCCTTGGGACTTTGGTGGGCAGCACGGTCCCGCTGCCCTGCCCGGAGGGGCCTCTCGGGAAAGCAGGGCTGTACAGACTGCCCGGTTTGGTGGAAGCAACAGGTCTCTCATTTAGCACGAATTGGTTCCCTGGGTTTTGCTTCTCGACCTCAGCTGTCCCAATTAACTGGCTCCCCTTACAGTGTTTTTCAACTGTACAGAGATGAGCCAAGGACACATGAAAGTAACGCGATCCAGGAAGATTCCCCGAGTGCCAGGAAGTTGGAGCGCTGCAGCCTCTGCTCTTTATGGCCTTGCTCGCTGCTCGGGGCTGCTGAAGTGGAGCTTGGAGCCGTTTGGCTCTCACATACTCGGGGCTATGTTGGTGCTGCTGTAACTCCCTGGTGCACCCTGATGCACCCCCGAGCCCCCGCTGAGCCCCTGCCACGGGGGCTCTCGTGCCATTGCCCAGAGTGGCCACTGCTCTTGGCCAAAACCCTCCCAGTTTCCTGGTGAGGGTGCAAAGCCCCTAATGGGGAGGGCAGGGAAGCACCAAGTGATGCACGAGGCCAATCCCTGAATGTGGCTTCTCTCCCTGCAGCCGGCTGCAGGATCTGACTCCCTGGCCGTGTCCCCAGCCCATGCGGTGGTGGCCAGGCACAGGACCTGCTTCCTGCCATTGCCACCCTTTCTCTGCTCTTCCTGCAGCCCAGGACATGTATCTTGCTGTGCCCTTTCTGCTCCTTGTGCCCTTGTCCGAGCAGCGAATGGGGCAGCAGATCCTTCCTGGGAGCTCTGGGCAGCAGGACGAACCTGCATCAACAAGGGCCACCACAGGCAGGTCATTACTGGGTGTTTGTGGCTTTTGAAGATTCGCCTGAGGTGCTGCGGTCCCTCCGCCATCCAGCTTTACTTAGGGGTGTTTTTGCCTGCCAGATTCTGCCCACGGCTACCCCAGTCTGTTGCTCACACTGGAGCGAGAGCAGGACCTTCCACAGCAGATGGTGATGCCGGGAGGGGCGCTGTGATTTTGGGGACCGTTCAGTGCTGACCCCCGCCACGCCAGCAACTGCTCCGGCTTTGCCCCCGGTGGCGCGGTGTCCTGCCCGGCCCGCGGGGGCGCGGGAGGCCCAGGTGGCCTCGGTGAGCATCATGCGAGGCCAGAAGCCGGGGGCTGGCGGCGGCCGCGGGCCAAGCGGCTCTGACCATCTGCTCCGTGCCGTGCCAGGCTGGCGGCTGCTCCAGGGAGCGTCCGTGCCACGAGGCGCGGGCAGCGCCGTAACCGGAGCCGCAGGGCCCGGAGAGGAGCTGACTCCGGCTTTTCGGCTCTGCCTCATGTATATTTATCCGTACGTGCAGACAGAGCCGCCGGCTGAGCCGGGTGGCTGCTCCAGGCTGAGCCGGGCGGCTGCTCCAGGCTGAGCCGATGTCCCTCGCCCCCGGCTCCATCGGCCCAGGGGCCGTGCGGAGCGGCCGGCAGGGAAGCGAGGAGGGGAGCGGGGGCTGCTGAACGTGGGCAGCGGATCTGGGGGGTTTCTGTGCCTCTTCGCAGTCCAGAGAGGCGGTGTTGGGCCTCTCTGCCTGCTCGTGGCAGCAGGTAATGCCAAGGGCCGGGAGCCACGAGGCACCCTGGGATGGTGGTAGGGATGGGGGAGGGCAGGAGCAGAGCCTGCCCTCTCCCTCTTGGGAGCAGCAGCGAGTGCCTCGGTCAGAAACGGGACTTTTATCTGAAGTGCACACCTTGGCAACACAGAGGAAAAGCAGGAGAGGGCTTTTTTCAGCACTATAGAGCAGCTGACAAACACCTGACTCTACATTTTTGATTTGAGCCAAGCAAACGAATGCAGCCCAAGGCATGGCTTTCTCTGAGCTGGGGTTTGGTTTTTCAGGGGAGTATGTTATCAAAGGCAGAAACGTGTCAAGAGGATTGAATGAGGACTGCTGGGGTATTGTGTGCCCAGGGACGTGGCACAGCACGGGGCTGTGCTTTCGGACCTTGGAATTGGGGAATTTTCTAAAATCCTGTCTTTGAATTTCAGTCCTTGGCTTTCCTTGTAACCTATCAAATGCATAAGGCCACTCCTAACTCCTTGTGAGCCAACTTGGACAAACCTCAGGACTTCCTTAATGCTGGTTTGGGTCAGAGTGAGCCTCAAAGGGAGACTCATTTCATCTGAGCCTAAAAATGCATCAAGAATTGCCTTAAAAGCAAGGATCATCAAAATGCAGCAACATGGAAAAGAACTGCTTGAAAATAAACCAGCACTTACGATAACTGAATTTAGGGAACCAGGAATGTAAATGTGGGAAGAAATGGGTGGTGGAAGCTCCCTGTAACGTTCCCTAAACTTAAAAAGGTCTTTTATTTCCATCCCAAAAGCGCAGCAAGGGTCAAAAAAAAAGAAACCTGAATCTAGTTGACTTAAAGGTCATGAGACTTAGCGTTGGGATATTTGAGGTCTCGTGATTTTTTAAATGTTAATACTGCAGTGCCTGCGGTGGGAGATTCAGTGCCACAGTCACCAGCTCTGACCCAGGGATTCGAGCTGCTTCTGCCCTGCTTTAGTAGGGTTTGATGGTGGAGTTACCGAGTTACCTGTAGGAAAGGTCTTTTGTACATGGTCCATGAGCAAATATCAAACAGGAGATTTTTTTTTCCTAATTCTTATAACTTTTCTGCTGTTTTCTGACCAGCCCCAAAAGTGTTTAGTTATTTAGGACTTTGGCAGCTAAAGTTACCATTGCACCCTTTTTTTTGCCATCAGAGATCTCAGCACACCTTGATGAGGTCACCTGAGCCACTGCCCAATTCTTGGAGAGCGAGGCCCGAGGTCTGAGGGTGCAGAGCTGCAGAGCTGAGGTTAGAGGCACATTTCTCTGTAGCACACGACTTTCTGAGGCCACCTCTCCTCTCCTTTCCCCAGCCCTGAATTTTGCCCATACATCATCTGGAAGCTGTTGGTTGAAATATTTCCTACTCAGTTTATATGTAATGCTCAGCAAGTGCACAGGGCAGCTCTTAAAAGGTCAAGTTTATATAAATCTATAATGCATGTGTATAAAATAGATAATAAATTCGGAACCCCTGTAAAACATGGGAAGGTTTTTTAAGGGTAACCCATTTTAATGCTAAGCTGGGGGAGGCCTGGACCTCACCACCATCACTGGGAAGAATTCCTTCCCAATATCCCATCTAACCCTGCCCTCTGGCAGTGGGAAGCCATTCCCTGTGTCCTGTCACTCCATCCCTTGTCCAAAGTCCCTCTCCAACTCTTCTGGAGCCCTTTTAGGCACTGGAAGGGGCTCGAAGGTGTCCCTGGAGCCTTCTCTTCTCCAGGTGAATACCCCCAGCTCTCCCAGCTGGATCCAAAGCACAGGGGCTCCAGCTTCCACTGGACCCCCCATATCCTTTTCATGTTGTGGACACCAGAGCTGGACACAGCACTGCAGGTGGGGTCTCACCTGAGTGGAATAGAGTGGCAGAATCACTCTCCTCGACCTATTGGTCTCAAGCCCTCTCCCATCTCTCCCTTTCCTGGGAATGGCTGCAGCATGCACCAATCAGCCGCCAACCCCCGGCAGCCGATTGTCCCCTCGGCAGCTCTTCCCCCGGGCTGGATCCCTGCCGAGGGATGGGGGTTTTCCCTCCTGGAGTTCCTCAGTGTAAACAAGATAAGGAGGTGAAATACAATTATGGCATCAGTAGAAGGGCTGTGATTCACGGGGCCAGTGACATCCCAGGGCCAGTGACACCCCAGGGCTGGATGCCTCCTGACTGACTTCCTTCTGGGAAAGTAACTCAGTAAATCAGGTATTGAGATACAAATAATGATGATTCAGTATTGCTGTACATTACTCAAGTGAGGTGAATTCTTGTTCTGCACTTAAATACAGCGGGGCAGGGGCTCAGCTGCTGGAATCACGTCTGCCTCAGAGTAGATTATTCCCCATAGGGCAGCAGAGCTGTGGTATTTACACCATGGTTTACAAACCCTCCGTGCCTCCGTGCAGCCAGGAAGCCTCTCAGGTGATTGCCCACATTATGCTCGGTGCCTGCCAGTCCCTTCCCAGCGCAAACACCTCATTAATTCCCATGCTTTTAAGGAAATGAAGCCATACAGAAATATGCCACTGGTAACAAATTACGTGGTACTGATGCCGCCGATTAATGCTGCAGGAAATAATACTCTATTTTAGATGTTGAATGGTTTTATTTTCCTGCTAAATTAATTTGCCGCTGTACAATAAATCATAGAATGAATCACAGAATGGTTTGGATTGGAAAGGACCTTAAAGATCATCGAGTTCCAAACCCCCTTGCCATGGGCAGGGACAAAAATGCTGTCTTGCCTGGAAGACGCTAAAATAACATGCAGACATTGTCTGAAGGGCTAGAAAGGAACTTCATCTTTTCCCCTCTAGTTTTCACTATCTGAGAGCAAATAAGTGGGTAAGTCTGTGGTACCAGAGATGTCCTAGTGCTCCCAGCCTCCAGCACACCTCCCATCCCAGTGCTCCCATCTCACCAATGGATACTGCAATATTTCTAAAATCCAGCGGCTGCCAAGACACCATCAGTCTCTGCTGGGTTTGTCATTACCTCTTTGCCCAGGTGATGCAGAAGCTCTGGAAGTTTCCCATGCAGGTGAGGATGCAAGCAAGACCTTCTGGGACTCTGTCAAACTGGTTGCAGCTTCGCTTTCCCTGAAGTAGATAGGATGAGTTATGGGAAAAGGAGGAAGTGAGATGAAATACATAGTCCTGGCAGGGCTGATCTTTGTACCTGCCAGCTCAAGTGAGTGTCAGTATCATTTATGGAAGCCCATAAAGGAGAAGGCTCCTCTACTTGGCCAGGTGTGGTGGTTTTGATGGAACGTCCATGTGCGAATGCACCAGGAAATGCCCAAATGTGCAGGTGCCATGGAGCACACAGAGACAACAAGGAAACGAGCTGGGGCAGGAAGTGGAAGCAAAAGAGAAAGAGGGATTGGAAAGCAGGAGCGCTGGGTGGTGGCACCCGCAGTTGGGCAGGAGGAGGTGTTTACTGGCATGGGGTGTGGCTGCCTGGAACGGTCTCTTGGGTAATCACCAAGGTGCTCTGTGCAAATACTGCAGGAACAGTGATTAGATTAAACCCCAAATTACTTAAATTAGGCCCCAGAGTTGGGAGGCAACACTGGTTTAGCAGGGCTGGCACGCAGGGTGTAGCCCATCTCTGTTTGCAAGGATGAGCTCAAAAATAGCCAGGCTATGATTGTTGATATTTTTCTTTCTTTATGTATTATTTAGAACCTTTCTAAGCGTATGATTAATCAAAATCAGCATCTTGAGACATTTACTCATCTCCCTGGGTTGCAGCGTGGCTCTGATCAGTGCCAGGTGCTGGGCAGTGTGTGAGGAGCTGAGGAGGTGCTGGCGTTGTCTTTGTAGGGCCATCAGAAGTGGTCTCGGGCCATCAGCCAGGGAAGCATCTCAATGCCAGGGACAACGAGGCCAAGAACAGAGACTTCCAGCAGGAAGGGAGAGCTGGCTGGGTACAACAACTCTTTAGCAGGGGCTCCTGCATCCACGGCTCCGGGTGGTGTGGGCAGTGCTGCAGGTGAGGACAGGTCACATTCCAGGACATTGGGCACACGAGCTGTGGGTCCAAAGGCAGAAGAACTCAGTTGAGAGAATGTGAAATTAAGACTGTTACTGACCTAAACCCAGCTCTGAGAGCAAAGGCAGCCACTTGTATAACGTGTTTTAAAACAGGTGCCGTGCAGCAACTCTGGAAGTCCTTAAGTAGCACTTCCCCCTCTCCCCAATCTTAGTGCTCTGTTCTGCCAAGACACAGAATTAGTTAAAAAGAGATTTTCTTTAAACCCCACAGACTCTCACCCAGAGAGGACACCCGCTAGCCAGGCGTGTTCTCAGTGGGCTCTCGGCAGCTCCGCCGTCTGGAAGGAGCGATGCAGCGATGTCGGGGTGCTCCATCTGGCTACCCAAACACCACTGTGGGTAATGGGAAATGACTTTGACAACGTGGAAAATATGGGCATTATTGAGAAGTTAAATCAGTCTCCAGCTGGATTAATTCACCGCTGGAAGCTGGAAAAATTAATAAAGTGCAGATCTGTATCAATCTCGGTGATTTTCCGTAAAGCTGTAAAGTATGAACATTATCCGTGGCAAACTGCTGGAATAGCAGCTCAGGCTAGGACCAGAGAGAGGTTTTGTGTGCTGGGTTGCTGCAGCCCTGGAGCCTGCTGGGAAGGGGCTGTGGGGGGATGTCCTGGCTTCCAGCCCCTCCGCCAAGGCTGGCAGGATGCTCAGCTGGGTCCCCCATCACCAGCCAGGATGTCCCTGCCCTTGTGCCAGTAAAGTGGAGCAGCACCATGGGTGTGCCTTGCTCCTGCCTTTCCTTACGTCTTGTCCTGAGCATGAAGCTGGCCATTGAAATCCCCAGCATTCCAGATACCAGCCAGGATGTGGCTTTCAGAAAACAAAGCCAGATGAGCTGAGCTCTGACTTCGGGACTGCAGTGAGCACAATGGAAATCTATTAAACACCCTGCAAGGGAATAATTTCGCATCTTGTATTGGACTGATCAGAGATGAAGTCTGAATTTGGGCTAGGTATATAAAAAATGCACAGTTCAAGCTGTTTTTTTTTGCACGTGGCAAGAGATGAGTATCTGAAAGTTAAATTGGCCTTGGCTCGTGTTGAGCGGGGTTATCTGTGCCAGCCGTAAATCGAACCGGGATGGCTTAATTGCTCCTTCGCAATAAATAAAGCTCTAACTGAGATGTCTGCTCTATAATATAAAGGGGATCTCCCGGGCTATGGAGGATGATAGCTAGCCAGAGAAATCCGTTCGGAGGCTCTTTGGGATCAATAAGCAGTTAAGGGAGCGGCGGGAGGATGACATTGCCTGTCTTTGTGCGCGGGCACCGCAGAGAGGCCGGGCTGTTCAACGTGTGAAGGGCAGCGCTTGGGCTCAGAGCCATTGGCTTTATGGTGGTTCCAGCTCTTGGATTTTGGACACCTGGTGTCTGAATACAGAGAGGTAAGAGCAGCCTGTACACTGGAGTAAAAGGTGCCCGATGCCAGAGTGATGGGCTGAACCACCAGGTTTATTAATACTGTGAGGGCTCCGTGGCTCAGAGGGTTCCCAGGGCTAGCCCAGCTTGCAGGTAACCAGCCCTGGGGCTGCCTTACTTGGGCTGGAGCAAATCCACTGTCACAGTGGAGGGAGCTCAGAGGCTCAGAGCTGGTTTCAGCTGAAGGCTCCCAAGAGGTGCTGTGGTGGGGTGGCAGCTCCTTCCAGCTCTGTTGGAAGAATCCCTTCCACTCGTTCACTGCTAGTGGACTCGTGTGTGTTCTCGGAGTTTTCCTGTGCTGTTTCCCCTATCCCTGGGGCAGTTGGAATGTGCCATTGATCATGGGAAATGTAAATGGCAATGACCAGCTCATCCCTAATAATTTACCTTGGAATGCTGTTGTGCAGAAGGGATATGAATTGGCACTTAGCTTCCAGCTCCTGCCCTCCTGCCTTTTAATGGAAATATTGCAGCTGCCTTCAAGACCCACTACTCCTCACCTGGCCTGTGTTTAGTCATCAATTCTCCTGTGCTGGAGGACTGCAACAGGACCTGGCCTAAGCTACTGCCCCTCCAGCCCATATCCAACTGGGATTCAGAACAGACCAGGAAAACCCAAATCCTGAAGTGATTTCTGCAGTGGTTCTCTTCAGTGACCCACAGGCATTTCACCCGGCTTGGCTCCCCTCGGGGACACGCACCTTCCTCACTCCGGGAGTGCAAAATGCTGGAAGCTGCGGGTGATACCAAACTCCCACCAGCCCCAGGAGGAGTTAGAAACCCTTCCATCCTCTGCACTGTCCTTTTGGAAAGAGGAAAGTTCTCCCTGATGGTTTTGGAGCAGATGCACCCAGCACCATGGTTTGCCAGCAAATTCTTGAGAAGGGTTGGGGGCAGGTCACAGTGTGCAAAATGATATATGACATTTTCCCTCGCCAGCACAGGAGAAAATGGCCTGGCTCACAATCACTTTGGAAGGACATGAGGATGTGAGGCTCTCCAGAGCTGATTTGCTAGGCCTTGTTTAATTTGCTGTCCTCTGCTTAAGTGGCACTGAGTGTACACCCATGCAAAGTCCAGACTCATAAAGATGGAGCTGGACGAGGTGTCCAGTGCACCAAAGCACGACCACCTTCTGCCTTGATGTTTTCCAGCAGGCAGCTGTGTGATCTGGTCACAGGAGTGCTAATTAAAATGATTTTTTGGGGGAGAAGGTGGGGTAAACCCCTGCTAAGAGCTTGTAGATCCATGCTGTTCAAGCTGGACAAGCCTAATGGGACAGTTTGAAATATGGGTCTGAACTTGGCTGGGTATTTTTGCTGAAAGGATAGTTTATGTGTTTGAGCAAGTGGTGCCATCATTCTCCAAAAAATGTGGAAGCGTGGAGAAACCCACAAAATGTAGGAGTGGAAATTCCCTCAGACATCTCCCTCACTCTGATGTGGCTAAAATGAACCAATAGGTTCTAAAATTGTGGGGTAGGGAGTGGGGCTGGATGCAAACATGCCTCATTTCCTCAGGGAGGCCAGCTGAGAAAACTGGCCTTGGAAAAAGAGGGTACCTGTTTTGCTCTTTACCATCATGAATGTTTTCCCCTTTGTGGTATCTATTAAAACACAACTTTAACTGTTTAAACTGATCCTGCCCTTGCCTCTGTGGCCTTATTTAGATGTGCCCACTGCCTTGCATCCCGTCCTCGCTTCCTCCCCGTGCCAGCCCTGTCACACTGGCATGGAGCGTCGGGATGTTGCACATGTACAGGTGGTGCTTCCAAAGGCATCTGTGGCGACAGACACTGGATCCAGGCTGTCAACATGGACAGCACTGCCCATCCCATGGGAGCATCGGGCTGCCTTCCCTGGAATAGAACCCTTTCACAGCATCATCCTCCAGTGCTCTCCTGCCAAAATCCCTTCTTTGCCCTCATTTCTTCTCTGCTCTGGCCTCGGGATTATGTTTTTTTTTTTTTCCCAGAAATAACAAATCCCTGAGCTTGGAAGAATTGCATGGACACATGTGAGCTGGGGAAGGGATGGCAGCTTTGCCCTGCCTTTGGCCACACCATCAGATGTGCTGCGGGCACTGGAAAGCCTGGGCAGGGGCATTTCTGAGCCCTGCAGCCATGCAGGAACCGCTCTCCAAATTCAAGATGTTCTCTGTATTTATTTTTCCATCTGGCTCCGTTTGCTGACAGCAAATGACCCATGGCTTTGGGCAGCCAGGGTCTGTGCTACATATTTTTGTTCATCCGTCCCTGCCTGCCAAGTGCTGAAGTCAGACAAGTGGCTCCGGCTGGTGCCAGCTCTGGTTGCTCACACTGGGATTAGCACGTAAACTCGTTCGCTCCCCCTGCGGAGGCCGAGCAGGGCCTTCTCTCTTACCCTCCTGCTGCAGTGAAAGATGTCTGTGACTTTGCTTTTGACTTTCTGCAAGAGGTTGTTGTAAGAAAAGACTTTTTCCTGGTTTTTTTGGGGGTCTTTGCACTTTGCACCTTGGGTGAACATGGGAGAGGGTGAATGCCTCGTGGTACTCCCTGTCTCAGTTTGGTCTTGTGCTCGACCCTGGAGCTGGACACCAAGAGGGATTAAGGGGAAGTGTCAGACATGGGGATCTCCTGGAAACCAAGGAGTAATCCCCAAGTGCTGGGAGACCAAAGAGAGAAAATCCTCCCTGAGATGGTGAACGCAACTGGACTGCTCACTTACAAGTGAAGCTCTTGTGGTTTGCTCTTTGCTCGCAGCCTTTGCCCAGGACTCCACAAGCAAAACTAAAATCAGCTGAAAAAATACAAGGGATGGGAACTAAGCAGATGATGAAGGAAGACAGTAAAACCAATACAGAGATCCTGGGCCACCTCATCAAATAGCAGGAGCTGGCGCAGGGGTATTGATTTCAGCAGAGCTGTGCCAGTTTACGCAAGTTAGGGCTTTGACCTAAGTAACTCACCGTAATAAAGATATCCAGATGCTGGAAAACTTCCAGGGAAACTGTCTCCTTGGAACACATCAGTTATTGATGTATGTGCATATCGATACACACACATTAACACCGTGTGGGGCTGTAAAATCCCACACTTAAGGCAAGTTACAGCTCGATTTCACCGTGCCAGGTGGTTACCTGCACAACCTGCCAGAGTGAGGTGTTGTCCTTGGCAGGACCAAACGTTATTCCTGTTCTCCGGTGCACAGGGAAACTTGATCTTTGCGCTTCCCGTCACTCGGAGCGTGACCGGGAGGTGGCCGGGGGTGAGATGTGGGATTTCTGCGAACCCGCTGGGGAACAGGCGTGAGGGGATAGCCAGGGCGGGAGCGTGGCTGCGGGGGGAATGTGCAGACTCAGTCCTTCCTTGGAAAAGCCGGGGCAGTGCTGCTGGCGGGAGGGGGCTCCTTTTGGGGTCCCTGGGCTGTAACTCTGCCTGCCTGCTGCTCAGCAGTGCTGGATCTCATTGCAGGGAGCAGTGCTGGGCAGGGCCTGCCTGTGGCTCGCTGGGCGATCCCAGTGTGGAGGTACTGGTTGTGTTGGTTCTGCCTGGGGTGCCCGTGGGTGCTGTGCCCTTCATCCGTGCCCCAGCTGCCACCTCAGGACACCCCAGGGGGTGCTCTCCTGCACTTAGGACGTGGGAACCGCCTGCACGTTCCAGGACTGTCCTCTGAAGCCTGCTCAGGTTTGGCTGCCAACAAAATAAAGTCAGATCTAAAGCTCTAGGTTTCCCATGCTTCTGACAGGTCCTTGTGAGTGCTGAGCAGGATGCTTGGAAGCCACTCGAGTGGGAATGGTTTGCTTCCATAGGCTGTTACACCTGTTTTGAACAGCCTTCTTGTGACTTTTTACACAAAGCCCCCTCACCTTGGAGCAAAGTGTCTGCTTAGGTCTAATTTCTTTCAATGGGACTTCAGCATGTACTCAAGTACTTTGCTGATTTGGTGCCCCAGTCATCAGCTTTACAGTTGATTACTCAAGTGGATTTTAGGTGAGGAAATGGGAATGCTAACATCCAGTGGGAAGAGTTGAGCCAGCACTCAGGCTTAAATTGAAACCAGCCTCAAGGTGTTAGTGCAGGGCCATCAGGAGTGTTGGTCAGCGCTGGGTCCCAGTGTTGTTCTCATGTTTCTCTGCATCGCCCAGGTGTCCTCTGGCCCAAGGGAGCACCTGGGCAGTGCCTGGTCCCAGCAGCATCCTCCCCCTGCCTCCCCATTTAACAGTTTAATGGTGTTCGGCAGCTCTAAAATCACAGTCTGAGCGGCTTCCCCCACACCAGAGAGGAGAATGCCACGGAGCTGATTGCGTGCACTGGAGGAGCTGATTAACTTCTGGCATCTCAGATCATCAGAAATGCAAACAACCTGCACTGTAAATATACATTATGGGCAGATCAGCAGTGCGTGCTTGCTCTCAGGCCCTCACCAATTACCCAAATTGGTACGTGCTGCTCATCGCACCGGCAGGTTCGGATGTAATATATCATAGAAAAATCAGCGGCTCACAGGTGAGGTTGTCTGTTGTGCTGTGCCTCTCAACTTTTGGTTATTTTTTTCTAGAAAAAAAGTAAATAGCTTATTTGATACATACATTTATGAAGTTTGTAAATTTGCAGGTACATGTAGGGGTGGAGTGTGTCAGCCTCGAGGTGCTGCCTGGCCTTGAGGTAGTGGCATCGTCCCCATTCCCAGGCTCTGGCATGAGTTGGCCTGGCTCACTGGTGCTGAGGGGGACCAAAGGATTTTTTCTTTCTTTGATGGATGATTTGCAACCAACGGTGGGGGCTTGGAGTCTGGCAAAATGACAACATTCAGTGCAAATAGGGAAAAAGTGTATTTTTGTCCCAGCACCCCCAGTTCAGTCTGGCCTGTGTGCTGCAGCCTCCAGCCGCCAGCCACGTGGGCTGGAGCAGCAAAACTGAGGCAAACCCTGTGTTTTATCCCTCCGAAGGGGCTTGGCCGCGCTCTGCAAGATTTTTCCAAATTATTTTGAGAGAAATGAAGAGAATGAGCTAAATGTAACTCTGAATAGCCTCAAAAGGGGTCAGTATTCTGCTTCAGACACACACACACAAACCTGCATGGTTGTACTGACCTTCGAACAAACCAAATGCACACAAAAATCAGCTAATCTGAAATGAAGGCATGATTTTGAAAGAGGCTGAAAGTGTTGCTTTGCTTGGGTTTATCTCTTCTCTCTCTCCCAGGTCTTGCTCTCGTGTTGTATCGTCTCCACGCCCCACCGGTGGGAGCGTCGCACCTGCAGTCTGGAGATAACCTTTGTGCCTCCAGCTGTGTCTGCCCATCCAGCCTGGGAGATCTTCCTCCCTGTTTCTTCCTTTAGCATTCAGGATCACTGCTGTCTGTGCTGGCATGACCCGAGCACACCCGTGGGTGTGCAGACTCCCACAGATTGAACACCGTGTTTTGAGCCCGTGTTAAACACACTTCATTATATGTCTCCATTTTCTGGGGATGTGCTTGTCTGATAGACAAAGATGTGCACCTCATCCCACGGAGCTCTGCTGTAACTCTGTGGGTTTTGTAGGGAGCTTGTGAGGCTCAGGGGGGCTTTGAGCTGCTCTGACGCCAGGTTTGCTCCCCCTGTGAGGGCTCCCACCTCCACACTGGGTGCAGAGCCCTTCCCAGCACAGCGGCTCGGCTCTGCGGGTGGAGAGGTGAACAAAACACCTCAGAGCAAGGAGGTGGGAGATGAAAAGAAACTTTGATGAAAGAAATGAAAGGGCAGGGAGGGGAAGGGGGCATAGCATGATATCACCAGGATATGCTTGAAGTTCCTGGAGGGAAAGGGGGAGCAATACTGTGGGAGAGTGAAAGTTGCTGGTTTGAAGGAGATGCTGATGGATGGGGACAGTGAAGGTGCTGGTGACAGCCCTGCGGCTGCCTGGCCACAGTCACAGTGTGGAGCAGTTTGGGTTGGGAGCTCATCATGATCCATCAACACAACCCAGTCAGAGACTCACAGGACGGTTTGGATTGGGAAGGACCTTGAAAATCATCTCAGACCACGGGCAAGGACACCCTCCACTAGATCAGGTTGCTCCAAGCCCTGTCCAACCTGTCCTTGAACACCTCCAGGGATGGGGCAGCCAGAGCCTCCCCTCCTCCTGATTCTGAAGGATCTTCCTCAGCTCAGAAAGCCGAGGAGCTCCTCTTGATGCAGCAGGAGGAGAACTTTCACCTGATGAGGAAGAGCTGGAGGTGGGACAATAGGGAGAGATGGTGCCCACTGCCTGTGGGTACTCCCCAGCAGGGCTCTCCAGCTGCAGAGGAGCCCTGCTAGGAAGAGCAGAGTCTCAGCTGCCATGTGGCTGCAGGATAAAGAGGAGCTCAGGTGTGCTGCAGGAGGTTCTGAGTAGCTGAGGTGGTGCTTATTGTCCCCTCTGGCAAAGTAGGGGCCTTTTGTTCCTTCCACCAGAGTAGGGGCAGGAGCTGGCCATCTGCGCCTCTGCTCTGAGCCTGAGTGACGTGGCTGAGCTGTCAGTGAGCTCCTGGGGTGTCATAGCCTACCCTTGATGGGAGATGTCCACTGCCAGGTATTCTCCATTTGTCCTCTTTGACCACCACAATCCCAGACTCGTTACCCGCCATCTGCTTCTATCCGTGTTGGGGAGTGATCTTGTATCGGTGCACAATGGACCCCTCCGCTTGTCTATGCTTGTGCCATGAGCCTGGAGCTCTGAGAACACACCTGGAAATGTCATCTAAAAATCATGAGATTAATGATCCTCACCGGAAGTTGGGCTTTTGCTTTCCTAGAGACTAGGATGGAAACAGTAATAAGAACTCTTTTCCAGTGGGCAGGAATGCTTGTTTCTAGCTAACTGAGAGTGAGCTGTAGACCAGCCAGGAGACAGCTTGCCACGGCCTCATCTAGGGGGAAAATCCACCTTTTTGGTCAATATTTAGCTTCTGGCACACTGCAGAGCTGTGATTTCCTGGTTACGTTCAAGGAAACATGTCCCTGGGAAGGGGTGTCTACCTTGTCCTGACAGAGCTGCTGCCTTTCCCTGCCTGGCTGGGGAAAGCAGGAGGATTTCTCCTGCTTTCCTCTTTTGGTTTTTACCTTTTTGGACCAGGTGAAGGGAAGGACTCCCTTTCCTACTCTGCACAAGGGGGTGTGGATGTTCTTCCTTCCATACCTCCAGTTCACTTGCCTAAGTTCTTGTTGGTGTCTCTTATTGTCTAGAAATCTCTGTTATTTACCAGGAACATGGAGATTTATGCAGGACAATGTCAGATTCTGTGTAACAAATTTACCAAGAGTTTTTTTTTTACTTTACCAGCAACTTGTAACCTCTGTAAAATCAGTAATGATTTAGCTGTAAAGGGTTTGCTGTAGCGTCCTTCAGACACGAAATGAGCAAATGACATTGGAGGTTGGCAACGTGAAATGGGGATTCATTCCTGTTCCCAGAACGGGGGTCACTTGGACAAACTGGCACGAGACCCGAAGATATTAAATGGGTGAAGCAGGCTTTGGAAATTAATCATTTTCTATTACAGAGGAAGGTACTGCACTCCTGCATGGCTGCAGGGAAGGAGAGCAGTGCAGGGAGGATGTGTGCCAAACCCTGCAAATATTTGGGGTCACCTATGGCGTGGAGAGAACATCTTGTGTCTTTCCCCGAGTTCCATTGCTTTCCTGGGTCGGGTTTTCCTTTCTTTCCAGAGGCAGCCGCCAGTGCAGAGCCCCAGTGCTGCCGGCTGCTGACCTCCAGAGGTTGGTGGGGGAAAACCTCGGCCACCTGCGTGGCCCGAGAGGACTCGGGGTGCTGGTCCCCAGCCCGGGCAGCACCAAAAGCGGGTGTCTGGCCCCAGCCCTGGTTGATGAGTAAGAGGGGAGAGGAGATGGCTGGCCTGGGTGAAACTTTGAGCAGCTCTCCTTGCTCGGGTGTTCCCGAATTTGTACCAGCCAGGAGCCCTTTTCCCAGTCTGAGGGATCCACGCAGATCCATGGCCGGATCTGGCCGCTGTTGCTCAGGCTTGGAGATCTCGGGCTGTGCTGAGGCTGTAGCAGTGAGGACAGACCGTCCCAGTAACCTGCGCTCGGGTGTGGAGCACCTCTGCGACATGGCCCTGCTGAGCTGCCTCTTCCTGGGTCCGTGCCCTGGAGCCAGGGATGCGCAGCCTGGAAAGGGGGTTGGGATGAACTGTGGCACACACGGGAGAAATGCCTGCAGAGAGGCAGCGTATGTGTTCAGGCTGCGTTAGGGCAATTTCCTCTGTAATTGAAGAGCTGCCTTGCTGCTGTGTTGCCCGGTCCTGGTGAGGACTGTCACTGTCCCCAGCTGGCTGCAGCCACCCCAAGGGCAAAGCTGGCAGAGAGATGGAGAGCATGGGATGATGCTCAGGTGGGGATTGTCCTTCTGCCGACAATGAAATAATCTGGTCACAAATGATGATCTTACACAAGCTGTTCTAGCACATGACAGTTAATTTTCAGAATTACCTCTGAATAAATTTCAAGTTTTGGCTGAAAGATCTCTTTTAGCTTCTTTTTTTTTTTTTTTAAATCCAAATCCAGATTTTCCTATTGGTTTTCTGTAACCTGATATTTGTAAATAGAAATAATTTGATGTCCTTATTGGCTTTTAAAAAATAGAAATAGAAAACAATTAAAAGCTTTTTTTGGAGAACCTGACCAAAGTCTTTTCAAGTTTTGATTAAAAAGGTCTGATTTTGGTAAAAAAGAGCTGTTGCTGTGTTTCTTCTTCCCCCACCTGTATCACCCTCTGTTCTCCTCCTGATTCCACTTAGACAAAAGAAATAACATTTCCACAGGCTCAGTCAGCATCAAAGAGTCACTTATTTAAAGGGAGGAAGAATATTGTGATGTTTCACTGCCTGTTTTGGATTCTGTGAAGGAATTTCATCCCCTCCCAGTTGCCACGTCTCTGGCATCCCTCCCAGATCCGAACTCTCTGGAGGACGAAGGCAGAATTATCTTCGAGCTTTGCAGCTGCCAGATGTTAACTGATGAAACGGCAGCCTCGCTGCTTCCCTCTTCACTCTGGGTAAACCTCTGCCTGCCTGCCCTGTTTGAAATGCAAAACTCCCTCAAATCCCCTCTCAAAGGGTTCTTGATGTCTTCAGCCAATCAAGCCTGGGGAGGACTCCCTTTATCCCTCTTCCAGCAGCTTGCCTTAAGAATTGCACTTGTGTGTAGCTCTGTGGAGTGCCTGGATGTCCTGAGCTGTGGAGGGCTGGGAGCTGAGGCTGGGGCACTTATCACATCCCTGGAAGTCATCTGTCCTCCTTCCTGTCAGAAAACAGAGTCTTCCTCCTCTCCCTGGATGAAGATGCATGGAACAGAGCTAGGGATGTGCAGGCCATTGGCAGGCTTATCACAGAATCGTCGAGGTTGGAAAACACCTCCAAGACCATCGAGTCCAAGCTGTGATGGATCCCCCACCTTGTTACCCAGTCCAGAGCTCTGCGTGCCACATCCAGGTGTTCCTTGGACACCTTCAGGGATGGGCCTCCACCACCTCCCTGCACAGCCTCTTCCAGTGCCTGACCACCCTTTCCATGAAGAAATCCCTCCTGATGTCCAGCCTGAACCTCCCCTGGCACAGCTTGAGGCCGTTTCCTCTTGTCCCCTCTCTTGTTCCCTGGGAGCAGAGCCTGGCTCCACCCTGCTGAGTTGTAAAGAGTGAGGAGGTCCCCTCTGAGCCTCCTTTTCTCCAGGCTGAGCCTCCCCAGCTCCCTCAGCTGCTCCTCGTATGACTGTGAGCCCCTCCCTGAGCAGGAGGATGTGCATGATGGGAGCCAGGATGTGGCATCTCATGGTCTTGGCAGCTGATCCCTTGGGAGTGCCTGTGGGGAGGGCTGCTTGGATATTGCCAACTGCCCTGTGGTGCCCGTGATCCCTGTTCAGAGGGGCCCAGGGGCACTGCTGGGGCAGTTCAAATGTGTCCCCGGGCTAATAAAGCAGTGGCTTGGTAAAGACCTGGTTGGGAGGCAGGTTTCTCTTGCAAGCAGTGGAATGATCAAGGCAGAACTTGCTGGGTGAGGTTTGGTGTGTGCAGGGAGGTCAGGGGGGTGCAGCAGGTCCTTCTGGCCTTCACCTCCTGTGTCTGTGGGATTGATGATCAATACAGTAGGGAGGCTGCAATGCCTGCAGAGACATTCACTGGCTTGTATGTGTGACTAGCGGGTTTGGGGCCTTGAATATTCCTGGTTTTGTTCCTTTTACCTGGGAAAAACTGCTGTTATTGCCCTGGTGATGCCAACAGTACCAGGCACTTGTGTGCTCTGTGCAAGGGTGCAGGACACATGCTCTTGCCCTTGAGTGCAATCATCCATATAATTACCCTGCGAGCAATAGGATCAGGGGAAAAAATCATATTACCCTTATGATAGTGTTCATGGGGGGGACCATTGATCAAGGTGACAATTGGAAATTCATCATGATAAAGCAGGAAAAAATGGCAAGTTTCCTGTGCACGAGGTGAGCACCTGATCTGAGCCAGCTTTTCGCATTCTGATTGGTGATTTCAGTAGGAAAATATCTGAATGGGACCCTGAAGCAGCAAGTGTGGAGTGGGCTGGACCATTCTACTTCCTCCCTCCTTCCTTGGATGGACTTGCACCTTAAAAACTTCCCACCCCTTGTGTGCTTCCAGATATGGGAACACAACTCAGACTGCAACACACCAAACGCTGCGATCAAGTGAAACTCTTGTGGCAGGTTCCCCTCCCTGCAATTTTTTTTTTTTTTTAAAGCTTCCAAAGATAAATTGCATTTCACTTCAAGATAATGAAATTTCCTTGGAGGAGCGACATATTTTTCTGTAGCTTTTGCATTTGGAACATGAGGAGAGTTTTTATTTTAAATCTCCATTGAAAGTGTTTGTCTGTCTATATTTTGCTTTCTTCCTTGTGAACGTTCTGACTTCACAGAGCTAGCAGGGACCCGGAGATGGAGTGTTTCTGTCACTTATTATAGCTTGCCTTGGCATAAAATTTAATCTTTGGATTTTTTTTTTCCCTCCTAAAGAAATGAAAGTTGAAGCCAGATTAGAAACAGATAAAAAGATGTCATCCGTCCTCAGACAAAGGAGTTTTTGTTTTTTCTCTTTTGCATTTGCCTTTGTTAATCCTCTGCCTTCAAAGGGAACAAAGAGATCCATCCACCTGGAGATCCTAGGAAGAAAGGGAAAACGAGGAGACAGTTGCATGGCTGATCTGTGCTTGTGTTGTCCCACGGCTGGTGGGTCTGCTGGGACTTGCAACCGCCCTGAAAAACCCAATTAAGAGGAAAAGCCAGGTAGCAGAAACTGCAGCATCTATGAATCAAAGTGAATTCTTTAGCTCCTAAAGGAACTTGCTGATCTTTACCTGTCTTTGCTGTCCATTGCTAGAGGAGCAGGCACCTTCCTTGCCTCCTTCCCCGTGTCCGTGGCAGTGCGGAGGGGAGGACGTGGTGTGTCCATTCTGTTCCATGGTGCCTGGTGTCACACCAGAGCTGCCGAACACTGCTCCCACCAGTGACTGATATGTTCTCAGGCACCGAGAGCCTCGAGGCGCTTGGCACTTGACTGTCTCCTATTTTGGAACTTAATAAACAGAATATTCCACCAGCAGAACCTGCAATTTATCTTTCAGTACTGCGCGGGGAGTTACTCTGCGGCCTGGCTCTGGCTGCCTCTCTTGCCCAGGGAATTAATAGACTCTTCCATACCCCAGCTCCCTCTGTTCTCACTCTGGTTGCCAAATTAACCTTCATCTCACCTACTTTTACTTCACGTCTCACTTCAATTTAGTCCTCAAATTGTTCACATGACAATGGAGTTGTCCTTCCTACAGCTTCTTCTGCTCTGATAAGACACCTGAATTTTCTGTGAATGCCTGGAGAGGACAGTAACTTCTCTCCCTCCCTCTCTCCCTTCAGCTTCCTGATGGTATTTAAGCCCAGAAGTCTCCCTGAGGTTATTTCCCCCGGGAGAACAGTAAGCAGTTTGGGCTGCACTCTGCCGAGTGGCTGAGTTGTGCCTTGAATACACTGAACATTTAATGCTGCTAATTAATGTTATTACATCATATTACATTTATTTGGACTCGCAGGAAGGGGTTCAACTGTGCAGGAGGTGCTGCAGGGGGCTGGATGCTGCTCGCCAGCATTGCCCTTGTTACCTGTCTCACCTGGCTCTTGTGATGTGGCACACACCAGACAAGTCTGGAATGCTGTAATATTGAAGGAATCTGCCTCTCTTATCAGGGAGAGGATTTACCAGCTCCTCAGGCTTTGACTCTTGGGAGGATGCTGTAGGTGCAGGATTTCCTCTACAATTAATGCACAGGCGAGCTGCTGGGAGCAGCCTGTGCTGCCTTGGCAGGATTAGGGATGCAGGAGCAGTGCTCCTGCGCTGTGTGAAAAGCTTCCTGCCCTCCCTGCAGGCCTGGCCTCGGCTTGGAAAATAAACCGGGAGTGTCATGGCTGCTTTAGCTCTGCTTGTTCTGGCTGGGGAGGCTCCTGTGTCCTCTGCCAGCTCTGCTGCTCCGTGAGACTGACGCAAGGGAGGTTTGTTTGACCTTTATCCTGCTCCAAGCTGCTCCTGTGTTAGCGAGCGGCTCACAGGATCCTCCTGCCACCAGCATTGGAAGGGCACCATCCCAGTGAGCTCCCAGTCTGAGCTGGGTGGTAGCTCTGGTGCAGGGCAGGAGCCTTGGTCACCCTCCACCTGCTGTCACAGGAGATGTCAGGCTCCCAGAGTGTGTGCTTGCTGCTTCCCAGCTCGAAGGATTTGGGGTGACCCCTCCAGAGCCTCCCTTGTAGCATGGTTGCTGCCACCAGATGCACAAGGATGGCCTGGTGGGATTCATGTTTGTGCTTCAGCTGGTCCTGTCACAGCCAGTGTGGTGGGGATGGACAGGGACTGGCGCAGGCTGTGACCCCTCTGCTCTTGGAGGTGGTTACGAGGGTTTTTTGAGGAGATCTCTGCCGTGCCATATGATAAGTCTTGATGCTTCCTTTCACTGGGATCCCAGATCTTCATCCTCCACAAAGGCTTTGGCATCGCCTGAAGCAGCATCTGAGAACAAAGGCAAAGCTGTTAATTAAGACAGAGCTAATTCTGGCAGCCGACTGCCGCCATCTCAATGCGCTGCGGGCTGTGAGCACAGAGGGACCGGCCGTGCACCCCGGGCACAGCACTGCCCAAAGCCTTCCCTTTGTGGGGCTGCTCAAGCTCTGAACAGGTCTGTACCCCATGTCCTTCCTGCACAGGGGCCTGGTGGGCAGAACTGGAGGTTGCTGGTAGCCCGGAGGGTGGTTTTGCCTTCCATGGGGTGTTTGCTGCCCACACATGGCTGGCTCAGAGAGGAAAACAGAGCAAAATGTGCCCAAAAGCCCATCAGACTTTAATGCCCTTGATGTGCCCTCCAAGGGGACACTGGTGGGCATTGTCTCTGGGGCAGATGGTGACAATCCCACTGGGTGTGCAAGGAAGAGTGGCCCTGCGACAGGATGCTGCCACCTTCCCACTTCCAGCCCCAGGTGGTACACGGCTTTTTCGGAGATGTGTCCTTCAAGAGAAGCAAAACCCTGCTGTTGGGAGACTCGGAGCAAGGCTGACGGAAGAGAAAACATTTTGAACAAACACAGCTGGCTTTCACCCAACGCAGCCAACTCTTTGGCCAGCTGAAAAGAAATCAGAAGAATATTGATGTATTATTCTTTTTTTTTTACCCTACAAAAATTGTCAGGCTTTTTTTGGTCAAATGTTAGTTTCTGAATGCAAGTTTTTCAGTTGATAACTATTATTTGGGAGGACCCCCCCCCCCCCCCCCCCCCAGCA